>CM060953.1:126222829-126227876 GCA_030765055.1 Mantis religiosa | reverse complement strand
TGAGAGAGAGAGAGAGAGAGAGAGAGAGAGAGAGAGAGAGAGAGAGAGAGAGAGAGAGAGAGAGAGAGAGAGGAACTGGGGTGGTGTAGCGCTGTGTTTTGACTGCATGGGAAGTTAACGTACATCTGTCATTTGCGGTTCCCCTGATTGCAATGGCTGAAGTGACGCGCTCTTTGGTACTATGTGAAACTTCAGAGACTTCCGATAACAAACTTTATACTCAGTGTGTTACCCGAGATATTCCTAATGTTCAAGAGTAAAGCGCATGTTAATTGGAGTGGCACATATCCTAGAACGAAGAAGGTAACATATATATCGAATATTAGAACGCGGGGAACAAGTGAATTGTGACAGCATTTTACACATGAGAAAATTATTGAAAAACTGAAACCTTAAGGAAACCTCTTTAGAAAACGTCTTACATAAACTTACGTTTTAGATGTGTGCACTTTTTCACTAAATGTTTGTCTGCTTCTTATATAGTCTACTAATTATGCAAAATTCCCTCCGTATTTATTGCGTGCATATGCTATTTTTATTAAAAGTGGAAGAACAGTTTTTACCAACTAGGACTTTTGTAACTAAAAGAAAAGAATAAGCAGCAGGTCTCTCATCGAATTCACCGGGTACTCCTAGAAAATTTAACATATAAACTTTTTATTTGCCATGCAAAGATCATAATTTTGAATTTTAATCTAGATCATTAGATACATTTTTGGAGAAAATAAAATTTACGAAAACAAATGTTCATTTAAAAAAGGAGTTGGGGTAGAGATCTTTCTTCAAAGTCACTGTGTCGCACCCGTGAAGCAGTTGCCTCAAACATACTGTTTAGATTAAATCTCGAGACGGAACTTTTGTCTGGAAATCTAAACCTGTTTACGTAATCCGTTAAACAGTACTATTTCGGGAACTAGTCCTATCGTACGGAAAATCAATATAAGACACACCACAAGGCACCTGTAAGCAACTCGAATTTATCTCCACCAATCAGTAGAGATTGTTCTACTGATTTTTTTTAATTTACGTCTTTTAACTTTTTTTTAAGATATCGGACGATGAATGGAATGGGTGAAATGATGGTCAAATGGGTCCATGGTGCATGAACTCGGTACCTCTTGAACTTGAGGCAGACATGCTACCATCTACGCTACCGAGGCGGGCTCTACTGATTTAAGAGTGTTTCATTAAAGTATGTTTGTCACTTGTTTCTCGTCTCCCATATGTTGACAAGTTCATTCTATTTATTAGGTCAATTGAATATTCGAAATGACCAAACTGTGTGTGGTAAACTATGAAAGATAGCATCAGAAATGAAAAGTTCAGTGTCATATCATGGGTTTGAACCATGAATCTTCCGCTCTAGGCACCTCTACTGTACCACTTAACTACCTCGAGAGATCCCGGTACGACATTAAATTCCCTAAGTGACTCGCATTTTCCTGGTAGGACTACGAAATAATATAAATTCTAGGTGCTATAACCAATGGCGGCTTATGAATTCGTAGTCCTTAAGCCCCAAGCTTTGCATCTGGTATATGCCATCTAAGTTTTTTCCATTCCCAACTAATAGAGAGCGTTTGCAGTTTCGGTAAAAAGAAAGTAATAGTAACTAAATATTTTAGCTAATAAATATAAGCTTACACACAAACATCTACACAGGACGAAAAACTTCCAACAAAAACCTAAAATGTCTCGTACATTCAGGCTTTAGTATTGAGTTGACAGTGTGAATTCAGCGGTTTGCTTTCATGGGGAGTTGATTGAACCTGAGAGAGATGTCATCTCCGCCCACGTCCTGCCCCCCACAGAAAGAAAGAGGGAGAAGGTTTCCGAGGAAGGTGTACGTATGTTGTAAAGATTGTCTACAGCGACGTTTGTTTAGCAGCTAGAAAGCTTTTCGGAAGTTCCATGCTGAATTTGGTGTGGGAAGAATGTGATAGGATCTGGGTATTCAACCTGGGAATCTTATACGCAGGCTTTCAGAGCAAGTAAGGTTAGAGGTGAAATCATTTCTTAGAAGGTTTATTGTCCACAGTACTATTTTCTATCTGATCTCGCAAATTCATCACGTGTGCGACTAAAAGCTAGCATCTGTTAGTGAAGCACATAACCGTGGGTTTATTAATGAATGGAGAGAGAAAACAATTGGATAAAAATGGCTTTATATGACTTTTATAATTTTGTATTTTGTATATTATGTAATTCTACCATTATTGCGCCCATAATGGGCGTGCCAAAATAGCAGTAAGCTATTTTATAGCATTGGCATAAATTGCTGGGGGCTACAGAAGGAAGATGAAAATATTTTGAGATTTTTTCTGAGCAACAATAATAAAGAACCCTAAACGCAATTGTAGCTATGGAAAACTCAGGATCTGAATTTACTGTTATCTTACTGTGCTGATAATACGCTAACAGTTGCTCACTTTTTGCCCGGGTGAGATTGAATGCAAATATCTATCAATTCAATACAGCAGGTAACGTCTTCAGCATGTACGCCTCTCACATGTCACTTATGACTAATAACAGTGTAATAATAGCATAGTTAATAAAATATGATTTATTATTGTGGAACAGAAAAAGCACACAATGACTATAAAGATTTAGCATTACATATGATTGGTGCTGAATATGCAAACATAAATCACAGTATGGTAATGTTTCGAAAATGTCCTGAAAGTGTTTCACTTTAAACACTTACATTTTAACATCGCATTTCCTTGAAAATGAGGATACGTTCGTTTTGTAACATCTATGTGTCCTAATGAAAGCTCTAGTGGAAACAACATACATTGCAACTGAATAAGGAAGATTTACAGAATAAGCGGATCTGTACTAGTTTGGCCAACGTAACGTATATAATAATGTATATATGTCAGTAAATTTACATACATTGGACGAAGGATAGAGTGGACCAACGCCATCCTCTCTCCAGTGGTGGAGCAAGATGTTACCTCACTTCCTTTCTGAAGCTCATCTGCCACCCTGCAAGCCCCACATTCCGCCATTACGTGGTTAAACCCTAGCATGGGGACGTACACGCTTGACATACCTCAGGCTGTCCTCCATCTGTTAACCCTTGCTCTGCTGTACTACTAGACAGTTGTATTATACATGATAATACAGAGATGACTTTCCAAAATTGTTTTCGATTTGACTTCTAGCAATACATAACTGGTTTTTGTTTTCTCTAAACATTAAACTGATTAATTTTGAATTTCCTTAGGTAAAAATGTCACTTCCACATTATCAATAACTCCGATTAGTTTGAAACAACTTACATGACTCCTATTTGCGTTCATTATTGTGCTCATAATCGATTTTAGTTAAGTGCTAGAACAGCAGTTAGTTCATTACTTAATAATTTGATGTAATTTCATTGTTGCAGGCATTCGTTCTAGTAAGTTTTATTTTCCGCCTTAAACCAAACGAGAAAAAAGCCTGGATAGTCATTCATCTAGCTGACTGTTATTCTTTAGTAAGTCCAACATTGGTAGAAGTAACCTCTTTCATGAAATTATCCTCGTAAACAACTAATTAACCACGCAATTTATGTTTCATAAGTCCACATTATTCTCTTGGCTGAAATAATGTTGACGCCTTTAAAGAATAACTAAACGAAGCCAATAAATGGTTTACCTAAAAAGCAAGCTTAAAGTTCTCAAGGGGAACTATAGCTTTGTGTCAGGAAACTGAATATTTTGTGACATACGTGAACAGATTTCTCTGGCTCTTGTTGACAAGGAAACTGTTCATGTGTGCTTATAGAAAGCTGACTGTAAACTTCGCATATAGATGGACAAACACGAAAGTTAGATACTCAGAAAGCATTAGCTATTTAAATTAACGCAAGTATAAGGAATTATAACTTAACCTTCGACTAGTCGCGTAGGCTACATATCTAGCCCAGCCATTTTGTTTTTGCAAGTGCACATCTCCTTCTGCTTTAATGGTGATGGGATTTTTGATAGCTCCTTGACGCAATGTGTTCCAAACGATCATTTGGCTGTAATACAGTTTAGCAAGAGTCTTTTTTGTTATTTGCGATTAAACTCAGTTGCGCACAGCTGGGCTACATACATACGTAGCTCCCGCGACCACTAGGTAACAGTTTCTGAAATTGCTACTAAAAGAAAGGTCGCATCATTGCGATCAATGCCATGTGTATTTTTTCTGCGAATCAGAAGTATAAGAAAATCAAACGATGCTTGTTTCTTGGGACAATATCTTGGGAGCTTATAAAGCTTCAAATAACAAGAAGAGCAGAACTGAACACTATACAGTCTCACTAAGATTGTTCTCGGAATTGAAGACGTTCGCAGAACACAACTCGCACAGCTTCACAACAAGGTAGGTAGGTGCCACTTATGTGGAAAAAAAGGATAAATCTATTAGGAAGAGTTGCAGCCTGTGTGAAAGAAAGATTTGCAATAATCATTCCACGGCGGCGTGTAAAGAGTGTCTACAAGAAGAATTGTAAACTAAGCATTAATTTTTTGCTTATGTCATATTTCGGGACTATTACTACACATTCATATAGTGATTGTTGGAGCAATGGAAACACTTAATACATTCTGTACCAGATATTGTTATTTTCATTACTATTAGCTTGATTAGTACGATTTATGAATGTAAGGGAGCACTATAAACGAGTTTGTCATGTATTTTACACGACACATAGTATACTTTAATGTAATATCAAATTATATTGAACAGTTCATAAAACTCAATTTGAATGTAAGTAAACGCTATAAAGAAATAAAGGAATATTCCAGAAGGTTATTAAAACAATAATAAACAATGCATAAAATAAATTTTATATGGGCTACATATGTAGCCCACACGACCAATCACGTCACAAATCATCACGTGACTACTCGAAGGCTAATGTTGCATCTTTTAAAATAACATAGCCCTAATAAGATTCATAGAAGATTTTTTGTTGACTAGTCTCGTGTCCTGTTGTTTCTAAATGCAGTGTACAAGGAAGTTTAATTTAATTTAATCAACTATGTTTTTGTGTACTGTAATTGTAATTTTTAAC
>CM060953.1:126147829-126217829 GCA_030765055.1 Mantis religiosa | reverse complement strand
TAACATCCACCTGCAAAAATAATTCATTTTAACAAATGAGCATAAGTCCGTATACATCATTACTCTCGGAAAGGAATATCAGATACCAGGTTTCCTCCTTTTATTTAAGCAGATTTTAAGAATATTAAGTGAACATTTTCTTAGGCAATTTGCCCAAGCTGGAAAATATCTACTAGTTTTATATTTTATATTAGATAATCTTAGTTAAAATACTACAATTTTCAGTTAATGTACTAAAACACATGTCTGGTTTTGAGTAAAAAGGTGTAGTTTTTGTTCAGTGAAAGTGCTTTGTAGGAGAAATCGCTTTTTTATATATAAATTTTTATTGATCGATCAGCAGTACAATGCTTTACAGATCAGAGTGAAAAGATCAGTAACGGTACAATAAGAACAATAATACTCAGGGGTAGGCTAACAGGTCACCCCCTAACTACGTTAAGTTAGAACTCCAATAATACTCTCTGAGAAATTATGTCAATATTGAAGATGTAAGACAGACATCAAGCACTAGAATCACTCGAGTCAGAGGTATCACTTACAAGCAGGTCCTGTGGTAGTCTCCTCTTCAAGCGTGAGGGCTGGCGCGTGCGGACGCCGATGTTATAATGCACAGCTCCTGGAATTTCTTGCAGGCCGCAAAAGAAACGACGAGCGATCCTGCGAATGTAGTCGTGAAGAGGTAACAGTCCTAGTTCGTGATGGAGCTGCTGAGATCAGCCAAGTGCTGAACCAATGAGTTAGGCAATCTAAAGAGAGCTGTACTACTTGTTGTGCGTGCTGGAGATTGACATGAGAATAATATAGTACTGTGTCATCAGCGTAAAAGCTAAAGAAGTCGGAGCTAAGTCAGGAATATCAGAAATGTGTATATTAAATAGAGCCGGGGCCAAGATAGAACCCTGTGGGACACCTGCGGTAATGTTACTTGGAGATGAAAGCTTTCCACCAATGCGTACTGAAATGCTGCGGTCGTAGAGGACACTGTGGATTAGATGTGATAAGTAATTAGGAAGACGGATGCGGTAGAGCTTAAGGAGCAAACCATCATGCCAAACCCTGTCGAATGCCTGTGCCACATCAAAGGAGAAACCGCTGAATTGAAACACAAAAGTTTTATGACCATTTTCCAGTATTTGCGTTTGTATCCATTTTTTTCGTATCAAAAGCTGCCTCCGGGTACCATAATGAATATTTCAATGGATTATTATTACTATTATTATTATTATTATTATTATTATTATTATTATTATTATTATTATTATTATTATTATTATTATTATTATTATTATTATTATTATTATTGTTATTATTGTTATTATTGTTATTATTGTTATTATTGTTATTATTGTTATTATTGTTATTATTGTTATTATTGTTATTATTGTTATTATTGTTATTGTTATTATTGTTATTGTTATTGTTATTATTGTTATTGTTATTATTATTGTTATTGTTATTATTATTGTTATTATTATTATTGTTATTATTATTTTTATTATTGTTATTATTATTGTTATTATTATTTTTATTATTTTTATTATTATTATTATTATTATTATTATTATTATTATTATTATTATCATCATCATTATTATCATCCATGGCCAGCTTTCGAGTGGCCCGAGTTCGATTGCCATGGCCAACCCACCTGATCCAGGTTTTCTAGGGGGCTTTTCCTGGTTGTCAGGTGAATGCTGGGTAAGTTAATTGCATCCCCCGAATTTCCTATCCCTCCATTTCATCTCCATTATTATTTAAAATCTGATGGTCCCTTTCAGGGTGGATATGTCAGCGGTTGTCTCTGCACTGTCGTGTCACCTTGGGTCGGCCATCCTCTGTCTACTCTCGCCTCATCCTTTTTCCCGGAGATGCGCAATTTGGGGCTTAGGTGCAATAAGTCGCAGGTTTCGGTACCGAATGCCCTCCGTACTAATGCTGATCATCATCATGAGCGTCATCATTGAGAGTGTTAGTGTTAATCTTAGTGTTGTTATTATTATATTTCATTTGTTATTTACTTGCGCTACTCTATTCTGATATAACAATTTCGGTATTATTTGTCTCATCCGTGATTATAATAAGGTCATTGCTGATTAATTGTTAAGTGTTTGTAAGTAATATGCTACATGTACTGTAGGAATATTCGCGACACCTTCATAGGTATTTAATAGACCATACATTTTCATTCACCCATGCATTAAAGGTTTTCCTAGGCTTTAACCGCGAATTAATATCTGCACTTTTATTCTTCGAAGCAGGAATAGGTTTATAAGACCACCTTGTGTGCTTAATTGCACGTGCACGTATTTAAACCACAATATTATAACTACATTTTCAATACCTATAAACATTAATATAGGTGAAGCTGATGTTAATACATTTATTGTCTTATTTTGCTCCTGAAACTGGTGGTACATAGTTGTACATAGGTTTATAAAGGACAGTTTTGTTTTATTATTTCACCATAAGCTACATTCTTTGTGACGTATCCATCAATCCCAGGAAAATGACCTCCATGTTAGTTCAGTAGTGTGAGTAACCGAGGAAGACCGATAGATCTACAGTTCACATCTCGGCTATGACATTGTATTTTTCAGTCTGATTCTACCTTTTCAACGTCACCTAACAGGGCTAAAGTGTGAAAGTGCAGTTACACTAGTCTACAAATTTGAACTTTAATAAAATGTGCACAAATGAAAGAAGCTGAATATTAATGAATTTGATGCGCTGAATTCGAAACTGGAATAAGTTTTCTGTGTCACCCTCAGATCGTTTGCAATTCCCATTAAAAAGGATGGCTATTTAGATTTATGTGGTTGAAGGGAGTGATCACTTCAGACGTTTACTTCTATGTGTTGTCATATCCTCTCTTATTAGAAACTAGCACTAGTCACTCATCATTGATGCGTTTTATAATGTTGTTCCACTTGGAAGATGTCTTAGTGAAGACGTTCACGTTGTTCATCACTTATTGCACCGAAATTTTCCGTAAAAAATCCAAATGGGAATGCAGGAATTGAACTATTGAACTTTTAGAGACATTCTACGCCCCAATTTCTGATATGATTGGAGAAGATTCTGTATTTCCAGTTTGCATCCTTATGGTTACCAAGGAAGCCGTGATCTACATCTTTAAATGACCTCCATGCTGCAAGTTCCTTTGCATTTAATTTTGTAACAAAAATTTTGTCACTGATCACTTGTCTGATTTTAAGTCCAACGAATGTTCCTTATTTTAATTCGCCATCATTCAGACCAAGGAAACAGTTCTAAGATGTTTGAAACCCTCGCCGTTGTTGTCCATGGCCTTCACGAAATTCTTCATCAGCCCTAGTTTAATGGGTAAAGGTGGAAGAAACACCTTCTGTGAGTCAACCAATGGTTTATTTTACATTTTGTTGCCCCAGAATTTTGCTCTTCCTGTCTACTCCTTAACTTTATGGTACTTTTCCCTATCATGGCTGTCCCATAGGCAGAGGGAACAAGGAAATTTGGTAAATCCGTTTTTCAATCCCATTTAAAGACCAATCGTTTTAAGGTCCCCACAAATACACCAGCAGTAATCTTCGTATTTTATGGCTTGAAGAATGTGGCACATAGTTCCGTAAGTGCAGTTCCACCTGTGTAATTAAGTGTAGGCCTTCTGCTTGTTCTTCTTCTTCGTCTTCTGGAATATAAGCAGGAACCTTGGATGTAGATGGTCGTACTGCTTCATCAGATGAAGATCTGTTGAATTCAGATAGTTCTTGCCATAAGACGGTGGCATCCGGGCCAGATATAGATCTGGGGAAGATACATAATGCGAGGAAATCTAAGCGTACTGTGTATGTAATGGCTATATGAAATCATCCAAAAAATTCGAAACCATGCGTGACAGGAAAAATCTGAACGTATTTTCGTAAGCAGCGCACCAGACTTACTGTAATTAAATATTCCGCTTGCCTGCACATTTTTGTGTGTTTATTAATGAGTGTTATTCGTATTCCAGGGCTTTCTATTGAAGAATCCCTCAGACGTAACACGCCACCAACGACGTCTTCTTAAAAGATGGCACATTATTTAACACAAAGATAAACTCATACCTAGAATAAAGTGTGAGCAACGTCTACCTTTGGCATTTGGTGACATGGTTACCAAAACTGTGATTGACGTAAATAACCTTCTTCTGTCTCACTGCAACTGATATGTTATTTTGTTTGTTAATGACACTGATACTGACACATCAGCGCCACCGGTGGTCCAGAATTTCGTACCGCAGGAATTATTTTGCATGCCAGTGAATCTACTCACATGTGGCTGTCGCTTGTAAGAACAATTAAAATCCATAGGTATGGGCCGAGTATGAACCCGGGACTCGGTACATAGCAACTAAACCTGCAGTACGGATCGACTGAATGAATGTTTGAAAACCATTAGAACGTCATCACAATAAAGAAACTTATCATGCCTTTAAACATCAAGTAGTTATTGTTGTCAATTGGCCCACAAAACATTTGGTTTTGCCTAAACGTGTGGAGAGAAACCACCTAAGTAGCTACATTAAAAGTGACCGAATATTTTTGACACTGTGATCTACAATTACATAAGAAAGCCGGACAACATGTAAATCACCAAAAGGGTCGTGTGGAATTGGATGTTTAACATCCCTTTTTCCTTTTTTAAATACAAAGAAAGCAAAGGTCCTAACATATCGTATATTCATTGAGTCTAAATGTCAAAATGTCAAAATTTTCATTTTTGTTAACATTAAAGTCGAAAGAAATGATCATTCATTGTTATAAATAGAATGTTACAGTCACGACGCTGGTATTTAAAGACTTGTAATAATAGAACGGATAATGGATTGCAGTAGTATTAATCACCATTTTGACACAATTAGCAGTTAAGCAGCAATTAAAGAACAAGTACTAAAACAGATTATATTTGCTACTTAAAAGCTCAGAGAGCATCACAAATTTCTCCAACGCCACAAATTACAATGTGTAACAAAGCTGTTCTCCACCTTTTGCTCACAATCTTTAACTGCTGCCAACTCCTTCGGCTTTAAACGTCCCTAGAATCCCCGCTTAACGACCGTAGTAAATCTTGAGTGCGAAAACACATTAACTTCTGACCTCCTGCCCGGGATTCAAACCCTAGCGTTGTAATTTACGTTAGGCGGAGGCCTCTCTACCGCTTGGCTGAACTACAAAGCCTAATTGCTTCAAGATTAACGTTAAATCTAAACTAACTTAATATCTCTCCGGGACGATACCGTTGCTCGTTATCTCGGCCACAAAACAACAA
Source organism: Mantis religiosa (assembly GCA_030765055.1). Taxonomy (NCBI): domain Eukaryota; kingdom Metazoa; phylum Arthropoda; class Insecta; order Mantodea; family Mantidae; genus Mantis; species Mantis religiosa. Next base: position 126,212,540 of record CM060953.1, on the reverse strand, counting down.
AGACAGATTACACTTGATTAGCCGCAAGACAGTGCATTAGCAGTGATGTTCGTCCACTCGTCACAAAGGACATCTGAGGTGGGTGGGTGGCTGGGTAGGCGCAAATATATTAATGTAATTACATCGCAGCTGCCCTTTGTTTCGTTTAATGTAGCGAATTGTAGCAAATTAATTTTGTGTCAGGGTTTCAACGAAAATGCAGTTAATGAGGCTTCCGTACATTTTAAAAGAAGAAACATTTTAAGAATGTTTAGAAGAATGATGTAAATGTGTGTATAGGGGCGGAAGTATATCATTGAACAGCATCTTAGCACTTAAAGTTAGCTAGCAGCTTTCTAGAATTTAAACTGAAAATATTCAAGAAAATGCATGTTAACTAACCTTCATACAGTTAAACCTCTCTAAAACGGAACGCGATTTTTCCGGCATTTATTTTTCGTTTACATCTTAGAGAGGGTTGTGTTTCAATCCAAAGAAGTTACGAAATAATCGCACAGATTTACAGTGAAGGAATAATATAGAATGAAGTGTAAACAATAAAAGGCTGATATGCATTATGTACTATATTTTGTCTTGCATACAATAATTATAGTTTATCACTTAGTTTCTCTGTTTTTAATTCCCCACTTCCAATATGCAACTGTCTGCATATCAACATCATTCGCTTCACCACTTATAGCATCAAAACAATGTTATGGCGGTCTTTGAAACTTTCGAGGCATCCATTTGAAGTTCTAAAACTATCTGCATAATTTTCTTGCTGTCGCTAAAGCTGGAGTCTAAAGCAATGGATTCCTGTAGCCCTAACAAACCACTGGAACAAAACACGATTTGGCCCGTCACACTGTACATTTTGCGATCCACTTCACATACCCCGCTGTTCCATTTAACCACTCGTCCTTAATTTTTTTCCCTTGTTCCATTTAACTGCTATGGTCATATCGGCGGTCATTCTCCTTTGGAACATACTGAAGGTGTTAACTCTGTATCTTTGGTTTTTAATCATTAGATCACGCACACATTCACACTCTCATTCATACTTCCAGACTCTGGGGAAGATGGGGAATTATCTTGGTCGGAGAAAAATCCCCACCCCCACTGCCGGGAATCGAACCCGTGACCCCTAGCACGGCAGGCAGGTGCTCTACCGACAGCGCTACGGGGCCAGCCAATTTTTATTTTGTATTCTTTAAAAATCCGTAAATCTTAGTTTTACCCATTTTAAACAACACACTTAATTCTTTAGCTGGACGGTTGCTCTTTTCGTGCTGTTCAACATTTTTTTCCTGCTGTGATGTCTTATGTTTTGAACTCATTTTATACGAATTGTACTTTTTATTTTTTAAAAATCACCAAAGTTAGCAGTTTTCTTCCATTCGTACTTGATCACAGGTAACAACGAAGGAGAGTGAACACACTACAAAACAGTCGTACGCTTACCATGCGTGTTGTATGAGAGTTGAGAGAGCTGACGCTTTGTTTTCCATTTTCCTTTAAGGATTTCAGTTTATCATTTTATGGTTCATGGAACTTTGAAGAAAGCTCAATCGCCCTCGGAATTATTTTACTTTTTAAAATACATACTTTGTAACCCATTACTCATAAAGTAATCCGTTTTAATCAAGTTATGTACGCAAACGGCTTCCTATGTCTGTTTCCGCGTTAGGCAGTTTTCCGGCTTAGGTTATAATTTTATGTAGGAAATAGCTACGTTGCAAAATTTATTTTGTTTTGCCAGGCTTCCAGCGTATAGGGGGTCCGTCTTAGGCAGGTGTTATTGTATATAAATTGTCATTATTGTTTATTTTCTCAAAAATATTTCAAGCAACTTTGAGTAACTTTGTCATAAAGTTTATACTTTTGCTCTAAAAAATTAAACATATATCTTTAATTTTCTTGGAGGACCTTATAAAATTCTCTATATTCTGAATGATCTTTGTGTAATTGGTAAATCGACAGTCAAAATCTAGTTAAAGCAAACAAATAACATCGAATAAATTGTTCATTATGTTAATCTTTTTCAGATATTTTTGTTCTAGATTTGAATTGTTAAGAGCTTATAACTACAGCATAATATATATAATTAGACTAGGCAAATTAGGTATATGCATACGACGTACATAGCTATATGCATACAAGCATACAGTGACATGCCGTAGATGCTTCCCGTATCCTAAGGTTCCGGAAGGAACAGCCCTTGGTCAAAACACATCCTCCGCACAATTGCGCCCACTGACAATTATTGAAGGATGAAGAGGATTTAAATGAGAAATAAGCAGGAATGGACAACTTCGGTGTTTAAAACTCCCTTCCAGAATACGCTTAGCGATAAAGTTAATAGGGTGTTGGCACCACTAAACTTTCACCCATGATATTGCGTTACAAGGCTCAGAGGATATAGCCTAAGGATATAGGTAATCAGTATAAATTTCCGCCCGCCTCGGTAGCGTAGATGGTAGCGTGTCTACCTCACGTAAAAGAGGTTCTGAGATCGAATCTCGCTTAGGGTGAGTTACCTGGATAAGCTATTTTCCGGGGTTTTCACGTATCCTGAAAGAAGAATGGCGGGTAACTCTAAGCTCCAAGGACACCGGACTCATTTGAGCACCATTTCACCCATTTCATTCATCTTACGATATGACTTAACGTTGGAGGACGTAAATTACAAAAAAGGTTCAAATTTCCAGTATATGTTGGAATTTTTAACCTCAGTGTCACTTTTTTTTTGTAACTTACGTCCTCCAACGTTAAGTATTATCGGACGATTTTCACATTTTCAGAAACAGTCTCACATTTTCTTCTATGTAACCACCCTATTCATTAATACTACAGTGGAACTGGATTTGGAGAATAGAAAAAATAAAGATTCTTAACTAAGGAACGCTTTGAGTGATAAGTAGTACAAACAATTGAACACCTTATGTTTAAAGACCCGTATGCTGAGGTAGATGAAAACTCTACCTCCTCCTATTATGTTGAATTAATTTATTTCCTAACAAATGTTCTAGCTACACTACTTCATTTCTTAGCAACCATATTAACACAGAGCAAGCAAATGCTTATGTGCGCTCAAATGTTGCTCGTCGGAAAATGGATATGATCTATATGCAAGGCAGATCAGTATCGCTTACACACACACACACACACACACACACACACACACACACACACACACACACACACACACACACACACACACACACACACACACACACAAAATTAACGATTAGGTCTTAGCTGACGATGAATGAAATGAGTGAAATAATATCCTAATAAGCTATTCATGAGTAGTGTTGCTAAGTGTGCTATTTTCGTTTTCATCCGTAAGGTTTTATAATAGCTCTACATCACACATTTTTCGTTTTTTCTCTACTCATCTACAGGTTTAATTACTATCCCCTCTCTGGAGCGTGACAGAAGCATTTCGAAGCGTTCCTGTAGTCAGTACAAGAGGAGAGTTCTGAAAGTTGCTTCATTCCACAAGAAAATCTTAATTTTAGTTTGCCGATGAACGTTTGTGCAATTTCCAGAAATGTTATACATGATTAGACAAAAAGTATTTGGTCCGCCTCGTTAGCGTGGTGTAGAGTGTCTGCCGCACGTTCAAGAGGTCCCGAGTTTGAATGTCGGGTATGGTGAGTTACCTGGATAAGGTTTTTCCGGGGTTTTCCCTTAAACAGAAAGACGAATGTCGGGTAACTCTTAGCTCTATGGACCCTAGGCTCACTTGAGCATCATTCACCGTCCGATATGACGTAACTTTGGAGGACGTAAATTCACAAAAAAAAAAAAAAAAAAAAAAAAAAGTATTTGACAGAACAACATGACATGTATGTGATTCTTGTTTCATATACTTCCTTGTTCCAGCCTTTAACTACAACGGTCAGATCGGCTGCCTTTGCCTTTGGATCATTGCCGTTTCCATAAAGTTGCCATTGGATTGTTCTCGATTTCATTCGTCAGATTATTATCTCATCCATACTTCCAGACTCTGGGAAGCAAAGGGCGTCTGCTAGAGGGAAAGGTTTCACACCACAACAGGAATTGATCCTGGTACACCTCATACAGCAGGCAGTTGCTGCCGATTCAGCTGCGGGGTTAGCCTGGTATATAATTTATCTTACTGTGCGGTCTAAATATTTACTGAAACACTTATTTGCCAGCCCCTGTAGCGTGGGTATTAAGGTGTCCACCTCACGTTGAAGATCCGAGCTTGAAAATCAGTCAGGGTGACTTATTTTGGACAAGGTTTCTTTCTGAGGTTTTCCCTCGAATGTCTAGTAAGTCTAAGTACTATGGCTCCTGGGCTCATTTCAGCATTGTCTTACCAGTTTCTGAGGAAACGAAATTGGGCCACAGATTTCGGTACATAAAATTAAGAGTTCTAGACCACTCGCTTGAACTTGAGATCGAAGTAGTGAAAATGATAAGGTGATTTACAGCAACATTACATTCTAAATTCCTCTGACATCAGTAATTTTTGTGGTCAGGCAGTTCTTAAACATTCAAGTCCGATCTATACTTACGTGCAGCATTTTTCTCTTGAAGTAGGAATCTTAGAGTGTACATGATAGCTTCTTTTACAAGATCTTTGATACATATGCCATAGAAATGTATTTAAAGTTTACAAAGAAAACATTACCGTGGATTCTGCTACTTGCATTAGACGTTTTTCAGGCATACTGATATCTGGTGATAGCATTTACAGATCTATATACTGTGACTTTTTCGGTTCGTGAAATTAAAGGTCCAGGTTACAAACACTAAAAATTTCTCTTTATTTCCGTAGAAACACACTTTGGTCAACCCCTACAGCAGCAGAATGACGTCACATACACAATACATATTGCAAGGTCATCGACCACAAACAAAGTTGACTCTCGAAACACAGCTGTCCAATTAACAACTCCCCAGTGGCGGGCGGCAGCTTCCTTTTATAGCTTACTCACTATTCCGGAAATTCGTGGAATGTTCTCAAACAATCAGGAAGGCTTTAGAAAAAAGATGAACTCTCCAGATATCCATCCCCTTCCCCCCACCGATTTGGCAAGGTTTTATCTCCGCGTGGCACTAACCGTCTCTTTGAACTCGTCGGCTGCGCTGCCTTGCCGCAACAATGCGTTGGCGACCAACTGCTATTGGTCCAACTACTGTGCCTTTATCGTTTTTAAACAATATAATAAGCGTGTTTATTTTCTGAATAGTTGATCTCTTATTCGGCCTTCTTGGTTTATCACAGCCTGCACAACCAAGTGGAGTATAGGCATTTGGTTAATTATTTATTAGCAGGCACAACAATCCAATAACAGTTAAACTGCTTGTGTAAAACGTGGAGGCACTAACGCACTTTTGAAGCAAAGATGCGCAAGAGAATTTACCAAGCTACTTACATATAAAGGTAATGGGATTAGTGTTCCATTTGCTGCGAATGCTCTTACTTCAGTGTTTTGTATACGTGACTGCTCCTGGTTCTGATGAAACTTCTAGTGTTTCGCTACCCCACAACATCTCCTAATTTCCCCTCTCTTACGCATATGGAGTTTCAAAACGTTTTACACAAGCTTTAAACCCTTTCTTCCTGGCTTTAATGCTGACAATTTCCTATACCAGATATTAGTGTTACGAACTACTGCAGAGTTCTTATAAAGTTGCAGAACAGGGCAGTCGTATTGCTGTCACACTTTACATGCTTTCTGTGTGTAATGATTAATGCAACATTTTATATTAACTGTGTATTTAATCTGGGGAGTTTCAAACCTCCGAGGTTTATTGAGGTAGGTGTTTGTTTTATTCGGTGAATGTCTGCAACTGGTTTAAAGTGCAATAAACAAATGTTGACAGCTTAATGCACGTTGAAATTGCTGCTTTGTGATGGCAACACACAAAAGAAAGCGATTGACGTCGCTACCTGTTAAAGCGCGAGGTTCGATCCCTGTTTTTGTGCTGCATGCCTCAGAGCTTTGCACGTTCCACATGGAATCTCATCTCGTCCCTCTGTGGTATATTAGACGTCACACAGCATTCCCTGATTATTGACGTAATGATCAATATTCTGATGTACAAGCATACCTGCCGGGGTCTTGCAAGGAACCTTATTGAGGGCTATGCACAAACATTTCAGTTTTTCGTTCTCGAACGCGCACAAATACATTCACATACACACAGGTTGTGTATTGAGGGATGCTATAATACTACGCAGTGCTTCTCTTGAATGTGCTGAAATCCGAGAGAATATATCTGATACAAATACATAACACTGCTGAAAATTCTTGTCGCAACGTTTATCCCCATTTTGAATTCTTAGAGAACCGTGGACTACGCTATACGATATCTATATTGCTAACTATTAATCAATTGCAGAATCGGGATAGCTGAAAACGCCTTCTGCGCAGCTAAGTAGCTAATTGGTTTACAGGACCAATGTGGTAAGGAAGTGGGAGGAGAAGGGGTAGCAAAACAGCTGTTTAGCAGTAAAGTGAAGTGGATATAAAGAAGGGAGTAGGGGAGTGGCTTTCGCACAACTCCTTTGATCTACTTCCGCATACAACATTAAATTTCCTCCCATAAAACCTCCTGGAAGATAAGCAGATCGGTATGACTTAGCCTAAAACTTTCAGTGACCCCAAAAACTGAACCATTGACCTGCCGTTCTCTGCTGTTATCGCTCTTTTTGTGCAGTTTTAATCTGCAGTGTGAATTGGCTTCTTTACTCGTTACATCTGTGGGTTCCTCGATGTGCTGTATGTCCTCTGAATGATGTGGTTTATCCCTTGATTCCGTTTTTGGCTTTTGTTCATAATAACGTGATACTGTACATGAGATCTAGAGAAATTATATTGTGAAGACCTAACCAAGGATGGTAATGGTTAATTATCACATGGCCTGACCTTACACGGGGGAACTTCTGGGATAGGATTCACATGATTTGCGGAGAAGTTGGGATATTCTGTGTAAACGTTCAATCACATTACAAGAACACTGAAACTACAAATTATAAAAAGGTTTACTACAATAATAGAAAATACACAAGTGGCCACATGGCCTTTACCTGCCCTTATAAGCTACCGACCCACGTCCGTCCTAGCCGAGAGTTGCTACATAAAAGAGAGAGCAAGCATTGTACAATCTTCACCAGAGAGGAAGAGGTCACGTGATATGACGTCACACACATTAGTCATAAGATGATCCAACATAATTTAATTAAACAGTCACTTGTGTCAATATAAGTCTGTGGTTTGAAATAAATCGTGTGGAGAATACTCAGCTTAGCATGTAAATTTTGAAGGTACCAAGTAAACACCGTGCGATCACTTGTTATACAAGAAGCAGAATAAGTAATTTAATACAATCGATGAATGTATGCAAAATTTAGATTCTATTGTACAATCTTTGAATCCTAACTTAGAAATAAAACTGTAGTATATATTTTACAATATAATTACTCTTACCTAACGTAGCAGTATATGAATATTGTACTTGAATATTTCACCACGTGTGTTTCATTTGACCAATACAGGCTAACAAGTTCTGAGAACGTGGGCACCGCTAGTTCTATGTGTTTAATGTTATGACATTAACGTATTTTCTGCTGAATGTCATTGAAAGTGTTAACGTGCAATTTGTTCCTCTATTACATGTTAATGATATTCTTAAAATTCAAATTTCATCTAATAGATTAATCGAAAAATAAAATACTGTCCTGGACATGTATATTTGTCTGTTATATAATTAACTGTTTTAAATACATTTTACAGATATTTTATCCGAATGAGATAATTTTGTTTTTGAAATATTAAAATTTGAAATTGAAAACTCAAAGTATTGTAGCTGTTATTGCGTTTCCACAGTGAAGGAGCTATTGATGTCCCTCATACAGTAAACATTAATGAATATTTACTGGTAGAGTGTATATATATGTTTAAAAAAGAAAAAAATATTTTCGTTAAAATCGGCGATTCACACTACATTACATAGAGCATAATAAGCACTGGACTTCAGTATCAAACGTTTCGTTTATAAGCCGGACCTAAATCCCGTAAATACATAGATGACTTGCAGTACTCTGATTTCGGTATATGTCGGGAAATTAAGTACTAAGAACTATTTACTTAAGGTGGATAGCGTAAATGTTAATGTTAGCTTTATACGGAAAGTCTGGATACTAACAAAATCTTTCGCGCTGTAAAACCTTGAGTTTCTTATTAGAGCACTTCAAACGTGTAAGTTATTGAAGACACCTGTGTGGTATATAAACCTTATATTGTTCTTATTATTCCTCTGAAAGGCTTATCGAAAATTTCACGCTTTGACAAAGAGTTAATGATAAACTTAAAGCTTATGGGAACATCTCCCATACAATAGACGAATATAACGTCAATATAACAACATAAATTGCGATAATGATGTGAGAAAGACATATTTGGCTGAATTGTTTCGAATGTCGAATGCAGCGTATAACTTCCAACACAACTAATAAGTTAAGCACTCATTGTCGTCCATTGTAGTTACTATATGTCGTGAGGAGGGCTAGGAAAGTATTCCTGCCCGTTCCCTATACAGGTTGCGAACGACCATCTCCCGGCATCCAAATAAGTGACAGATAAATGCACAGAGGTTGAAACATTGAAACAGCTTGCCCAGAGGAAAAAAAAGTGACTTATGGGACATTCCTAAATGCACATCTATTTAGATCATGTACAACACACAAATTCTTATATAGCAGATACGGATCTATCTCTGGCTGATTTCATTATTTAAATAGGCACATTGTGGCAGCACTCAAGCAATATAACGTGGGTTGTAACATTTCCTGATCGAATGTGAAATAATATCCAAATAATAAAATTAATTTCTTAAATATCTGAGGACTCTTACTAGACAAAATGCCAAAGCAGGAATTTTACTATTTACTCATCTGCGGCCGTATTATTAAAAACAATAATGTACCTCTGAAGCCTTTCAAATGAAAAACTATGTCCCGTAAAACAAGATTAGTTGATTGATAATCTGTTTCAAATTCGTCAATGATTTCAGCTAATTTAGTTTCTCGATCTGGCTTCTCTTTTTTCCATGTTTTCTGAAGTAGCCCACTGAAATGATAATGAAGTAAATAAGGACATGAATAAGTACACTTCTAGAAAACATACAATGGCTGTACAGCAAATTTAGTTGCTCATCTTTGAAGCACAACAAAGTTTTTATTCGAATGTCTTCCTTCCTACCAACGTGCTCCGTGTCATGCAGTTACACCTGTTTTGGTGTAATGAGTTGCGTTCTACAATGAGCCGTGCTCTTGCTAGTAGCGCTGCCTTGAATAGCCGTGCCTGGCCGCTCTTACACTGCTCAAGGAAATCGGTACGAACTTCCTAGCTCTGGTCATGAGTAAGTGAAGAAACACATTCAGAATGGAAAACTTCCTAGTGTAATAGACAATGGAATCCGCGGTCCGGCAATATAAGGAAACAAAGTAGTGCATCGTTTACCAGGGAATGCGGGATCCGCAAGCGCTAAGCTCATGCAACTCTTAAACCGTGGATCCAACCGGAGTGAAGGCGGATTTTTGTTCACCTCTAATAAATAATTAGTCGAATTGAGCTTTAAGAATTATTATAAAAACGACACATAAAATAATAAGAGGTAATTGCCCTCTTACTCTTAAAGATGGAGAAAACAGCTTGGCTGTTGGTCACAGAGAATGAAGGCAAAGTGTTTGTGTCCATTTTCGAGAACTTGACCCATATTTTAGAATGAAGCACCAACTTCAAATGTTCAAAGCATTAAACAGTTTAAACAATTCTGCTTTGCAGTCGGTAATTGAACACAGATCTCCACAGTTTGTTATCCAAATATCAATAGATTATAATAGTCAGTAATTATTATTGACTGATTTCTTCAAGTTTCTGTATAATGTGTTCCATATAATGTACGTGCCATTCTTTAAATAAGGAATAGATCCAGCTTAATTTGTGGAAAATAAAAATAAAAAATGTAAAATATATATTCAAAGATTTGTAGTGACATTCTTTGGAAAGAACAGAGTTTAGTAATCGCACAGTATCATACTGCACATGGATGCTTGGATGCACTCATGTTTCACCTGACAGTTATGCTGTACTGCGAATTATCTTAACCCAGAAAAGCGTTGGAAAACATTTATAGGAAAACTTTGTAAGTAATGAAAGCAGCTAAAACTGTAAAACGTTGTATTTAATTTGCTATGCGGAAAAACACGCTAACACATTTATACTCGAACAAACTTTTACGTTTATTAGATAAAGAGATTGAAGAGCTCATTTCAGCGCAAGTAAAAGCGGCAGTTTAATTTTATTAACAGTTTAAGAGGATGTATAGATTGCACATTACTTTTAAAGACTTGGTATGATAAACTAAGAATGAACCTATCTTATTTAAATAGTTAGTAATGACACGAATTAAAAAAGAAATGCCTTGCAGGATAAAATTTATTTTAACATCTGCGTCTTACACAACTTTTTTAGACATCCGAAAATATCTGCAGACAAATTAGAAGTTATGAATTAAATTATGTTTCCCTATGGACATGGATTATGGTGATTAGTGGCAGGTTTTCCCTTCTGGGTATGTTGACAGTCACTTGAAAAGTATCTCATTAAACTCACTGTATGCTGCAGGAATAGGGAAATTCCTGAGGACACTTTCAAATAGTTTTTTTTTCGCTATAAATCTGTTAAAAATTTCACTTGTAGCAATTTTATGGGATGCTAAACTAACTGGCAAAAATTTAAATCTCTATATGATCTGTTTTAAAAGGTTATAAAGCAATGTATAATGAGATAAATTAAAAGGCGATGCTTAATAAAACTAAAATCTTTTTTATGACTTTTGGTAACTTTTGCCACTTTCTCCATGACTTCATTTGTTAATTACTCCTGGTTTCATACCAATTCCTACATTCTAGTAAGATATAATTAATGTTTTTTTCTGATTTTTTTTTTCTTAAAATGTCAAGTCTGCATTACTTGTGGATATTCATGGAGAGAAGCAGCGTACCTAAGAAAGCCAATTCTGTATATCCTAAATCAAGTTGGCGTCTATATGTACAGAAAAGAAATTGAGAGGGAACGTTAAAAATGAGTTCTTGATAAATGATAATAAAAGTACAAGTTTTTTTTTTTTTTTTTTTTTTTTAAGTACATAATGCATTAATCGTTATAATACAGTCATAAAGTATACGTTCAAAAGTTCCAGCAGTAGCTTATTCATTTAAATAGGCATTAAAAGTATAAAGCGAATATCTGAGGGTAAGGGAATTGCGGTATTAATGAGATTCAGTCCTAACGTAATTACGTGCGCCGCGAATACTTGGGCTATGCAGGGTAACATTTATAAACGCTAAAAAGCACGAGATTTCCATTAAAATGTTCCGGTCCGCAGAACTTATAAAGAACACGCACAAACAGATATAATGTACACTTGTGTAACTGCCCGTTCTTATAATACTGCAGAAGTAATTCACCACGCATAGTTAAACATTAAAATAGAATTTGTTAAATTAATCCGCACCGCTGAATATAATGAATTCTTCGTCAACTTCAGTTTCACTAGATGGTCACATGGACTGATTGGTATTGGGAAAGAAGTTATTCTTCTGAATGAAATACTAGCATGTATGTTGTAGCGGATGCTGGGTTGCTTATTCTCAAGCAGAGCATATGTCATTATGCGCGCGTACACATACACACAGAAGTACACGCGTATCTTCATTTCTTTCAACATTATCAGCAACTAAAGTGTCTAATCCTTGTTTCACATAAGCTTTCCTCGTATCTTTTAACGGTCACGTGACTATCGCCTCTCATTGGCTGCTATTGTAGTACAGACTGTTGTGGGGTAAAATTTAGTTCCTTATTTAACATGGTGATATATCTTTATATGCTGGAAGAGAATTGTCAAATTTATATTTTCGTAAATTTTTGAATGAAATATATTACGCAACAGATTTGATTTATCTGACATGCATGTTAATTCTTAAACGAGTAAAGAGGAGGTTCCTTTGCTCCTCTCAAGTCCGGTTTTCATATGACACGATAGCACGTGCTTTAGCGGTAGTGATGACATATTTGTTTATATGACTTTTATCACTGACCTTGTTTTGAGCTGAATAAGTCATATATTTTCATTCGAAGGTGTGTTGTGCCGATTGCGAGAGCTATATTATTTTATTGATCGTTTATTGCGCGTGTACTTATATGTATAATGGCAGAGCCTACCGCCAGTTTTTCGCTGAAACATCGCAAGGGAAGGCCTTTACAAAGCGGTGGTCGCGCCGTGGCTCAGTGGTTAGACCGCTTGGCTCTCACCAAGGTGGCCCGGGTTCGATCCCAGGCGACCGCAAAGTGAGATTGGTGGTGGACAACACGGCGTTGGGGCGGGTTTTCTCCGGGATCTCCGGTTTCCCCCGCCATCTCATCCATCGGTGCTCCATCTTCATCTCATGTATCATCAGTGACACCGCTTGCGGTGCCGTATGTAGTAAAAGCGGGCGTTAAGCCCATTTACAAAGCGGCGAAAAAAGACACAAACGACAGGGGAAAGCAGAGCTTTTTGCTATCCTAACAAAAACTATTTGCTGGCCTGTTTATTAAGAGTAGGCCAGCTCACTGGATTTCCACTGAAGGTCATTCTTCAAAAACGAACGCGCAAGTTATACCCATTGATCTAATACGGATATCCTACGGTCGCAGTAACAGTTCTTTCAGAGTCCTTAGAACAAATTAATGATACACTGGATTTCCACTGAAGGTCATTCTTCAAAAACGAACGCGCAAGTTATACCCATTGATCTAATACGGATATCCTACGGTCGCAGTAACAGTTCTTTCAGAGTCCTTAGAACAAATTAATGATACGCCGAATTAATGACACCCTTCCCGACTACTGCAGCTGGGCTTCCCATCTGAAAGATTTAAAATTTGTCCTCGGAAGTGACTTGTACAAACGATATTGCGTTTGGTATCTTGGGGAAGAGGACTCCATGGTACAATCTCCCAGCATCTGTTGCCATCTCAGTAGTTTTTCCTTCCACTAAATATGTGTGATGATACGGTTTGAAGAGACTGATGTCTCCTAATTTTTATGCTGCATGTGTGATTAACCAATAAAGCACCTTGTTTTGTTTTCTTTTATCACTATACCCACGAGTTTCATTGCGTAATATTATGTTACTTTTTAAAAAATGACAATCTCTGGTAGAGCTGACATAAACATGGTATGCTTTTCAGTTAGCTGCCGCGAAAGGCTTACTGGATAATAAAGGTATTGCTTTCACACTGTAAAATAAATGTAGCTCAATAGCTGTCAAGCTGTACTTGTTATTTCGCAGAAACGTTATACCGCCCTTTGAATTAAGTGTCGCGTGGAAAACAAAGACACTGGTCCCACAGCCTCTGTACCAAATGTGTTGTTCTATTTACGTCAGGGAGCCAGTTTCCTCACTGAGCTACCTAGACATAGTAACGTTGTGAAAATCAAACTGCTACACCCTGCCATCTCAGTTCAGGCATCTACTGTTTTGTTTATGCTCGGGAACTGGTTCTCACACTAACCCACTTGACTAACAACGTTGCCTGTGTCTCCAATCACTGCTCCAGGACTGTACCGATTATTGAGGCAGTGATGTTGAGAACCAAAGTTGCTGCAGGTTGTCCGAATCTCCTGTATAGTTCTTTAAAAGGAGTATTCCTAAATGTTGCATCCTGAGTTCTTGAGATACTTTTAGTATCATTATTAGTGGTACAAAACTGCTTAACCGAAAATAAAATATTATTTTTGTTCATTAATCCATAGCACCATGCATTTACAAAAATTATGGAACTTAATTCGCAAGATATATACAAATTTATTTTACCTCCTATATTTATGCACCGTTGCTCTATCGGTTGCTCGGGCTAAGTCTTAACCAGCATATACAGAAAGATGGATCACAGAAATCTAGTAGTAACTATAGCGTCCTACAGTAGAGTCAGTTGAAGTAGATAATAATGTAGTCAATATTTTAAATTATAAGAGAAGTGTGATGATACTTATAGTTGAACTCAAACTGCTAATATTATTGATTAAAATTAAATATACAGTTGACGTAGAAATTAAAATAACAACTTTAATTTTGAAGGGGGATGCAACTAAAAGAGATAGAATAGTAGCACTGTATGCAAAAAATAAAATAAAATAAATAAATGAATAAATAATAAGTAAATAAATAAAATGCCCCAAAGTTAGTATTAATAAACTTCATCAACAATCAAAAACCTTTTATTTAAGTAGATCCTTACCCAATAATTATTATATTTTAATGCTGAAATTAGATTATTATACAGACTAGTACTTTTTTCAGCTGAACATAATTGTTTATTCAGTAATTATATAATGGATTCACTTATAATAATAATAATAATAATAATAATAATAATAATAATAATAATAATAATAATAATAATAATAATAATAATAATAATAATAATAATAATAATAATAATAATAATAATAATAATAATAATAATAATAATAATAATAATAATAATAATAATAATAATAATAATAATAATAATAATAATAATAATAATAATAATAATAATAATAATAATAATAATAATAATAATAATAATAATAATAATAATAATAATAATAATAATAATAATAATAATAATAATAATAATAATAATAATAATAATAATAATAATAATAATAATAATAATAATAATAATAATAATAATAATAATAATAATAATAATAATAATAATAATAATAATAATAATAATAATAATAATAATAATAATAATAGCCCACGGCGTGACAGCTCTTAGAGGGCCAAGGCCTACCAACCCGACTGCCGTCCTTACGCCCACTTACGCACGGCAGAAGTGGACGATCATCCAACCGATACGGAGAGGAGATGTGGTCAGCATCTCGGCATCCCCCAGCCGGAATGTTGGTTTTCGGGAACAGGGTCGCTTACCTAGCGTAAGCTCCTCACTTTCCTCACGATGCTGAGTAGGCACCGGTTCTATACCCGGGACCTACAATCCCCACCACATGGGTGGGATCGTACCGGGGCCGCTTTCCGTGGCCAGAGACCCAGGAATACTGCCTTAAACGGCGCAGGACACATATTTCAGTAACTGTTTAAAAAAATAAACTTAAATGTTTTACTCTTCCATTTACATGTAGTTTTGTATGCAGATTTTTTGACAGTTTTAAGCTCCCCCTACCACCTTTATATACGAGGAACTGTGATCCTTATGCACTATTTTTCATTATATTGGTAGCCTCTAGATTCCTTGTTAAATGAATAATATTTTTAATATTTTTAAAAATAAAGTTGCTGCATAAAAAAGCTTTTTTACACGAAATAGGATTATAAATAACAGAAACTAAATTAAATTTGGTTATGTTAATATTGTATTTCTTGAGTAATTAGCAACTCATACAATGTGTAATATCCTATATAAAACATCATACGACCAGTAAGTTGCACAGAAAGAGCTGTGAGTCAGTGCGATGGAAGGGAAAGGGGTGGGGTAGAAGCACACACGCGGAGACAGATCTGTTAGTGACAGCTAGAGTCACAGGAATGTAGGGAATGTAAAATGAGAAAATGGAAGGGGGAAAAGGGAGAAGTTTGTTACAATTTAACACATTATTATGGTAGTCATTCATCTTTTGTTAGCAATTCAGCTTATTCTTTCCTTCTGAATAGCTAGAACTGTGTTTGTGTGCCAGTTTTACGTTGTGTAGTGTTAAAAACAGTAGCAAAAATATGTTGTATTCAAACCAAACAATCGTATTATATATATTACCGGAAATAAAAAAATTAGTATATAAATAAATAAATGGAAACTTTTAAAATGATCATTTCTAAAACGACAAACACGTACTTCTATCTACAAAAATCGCAATTTCGAAATGTCGGTTCATCATCATACCTGGTATTTAAACTCGGCGTTTTCTAAGGATAAAATATTTTCAGGAAAATCCTCTCAGCTCGAATTACTCTTCACAATGACAAACGGTCGCTACTGTTTATTGTATCAAAAATGTATTTAATGATTTTCATTTTAATTTTGTGCATCGAAGCATTTACATGAGAAAGTCTATAACGTGAACGGAATCACACAATTTTGTAAAGCTTTCCTTATATTGAATGAATGTTGTAAAGTTGGTACAGCGCAAGAAATGGACAAAACGTACCACCAAAAACATAGCTCTCGGTAAAACATAATTTATATTAAATAGATTCTGATGTAATTAACAATTTGCGAGATGTTATTTATTGTTGGATATCAAATACTTCCTCCTTTAGCTGTCTATTTATTTCATGTTTTCCCCTTTTATTTTTAATTAACTAATTGTTTTTCTTTATGGCAACAGGAAGGTAATTTCAAAACCATTAGATTGATATGGAGTTAAAAATTAACTCTTCAGTATTCCCTTATACCTGCAAACAAATGGCAAATCTATCCTTTTGTATCATGGAACCTTTCTGGTCACAACCGCGAGGCTTGAATGTACTATCACTGTAGAGTTGTTGCTTTACGGAATCCTTTTCAGTGACCAGTTGATTTAACTTTAAAATTTCACATTGTTCTTTCCAGCCTTTGTTTCGAAACATTCTACTGATAGTATGAGTTTTATAAACTTTTTTATCCTGGTTCTATTTCTCTGATATAAAAAGATGACAGCCAAAGTAATTAAAACTTCGTACGTTCCCCGACCCTTCCTTTTTTATGGATGCTTTGGTAGCCCTCCCAAATAAAAAGAAGAAAATATTACTCACATCTCTCAGAGGAATAGCAAAACAGTTAATCAACGTTAAAGCTATTGTTTCTGTTTATTCTCTGCGTAACTATAACTCTTGCTTTCCGTTTCTCATCAGGGCTTAGAAAAAATTATGTACCTAAATCGTTAGGAAGAGGTTCGTTTTCCTGGAAGTGGTTTAAGGAAACGTTAAAATATGATCTATGTGAATGTATGTTATTTACAAGGTATAAAACATTTGCTTATGTAAATGGGGGAATGTTCAACTTTGAATTTTCCGTCGGCGTTATTATGATTCATTAAGATTGTTTATCCTTCCCGTAAGAAAAAACACATCATTACACGCTGCTGTTACACATGAATAATCTGTGCAAAGAGTCGAATTATCTCTACCAGAATCAATATACCAGGTCAAGCAGAAGAATAAAGTTAAAATTTGTGAGACAAAAACACATTCTTCAGGAACCCTACTCTAATATAGTGTCAAAGATATATTTTAATCCGTTTGACTCTCGATTACCTCGTAGATGGCTTAGTCCGATGTTCAATTTTTCTTTAGCTATCTGAAAAACAAGAAACAAACATATGATATCACTGAAACATATGCTAATAACACTCCTCGCATTTTTAAGTCGACCATTTCTTGAAACATAAATATTCTTTGTCATAAATTGCAGATGTTTTTCGTGGGAGCAAACTAAGATAAGCAATTCGAGCTTCTTCTCGAATTTCTTCAGGTATAAAACTTTCGAGGCCTGAATCACTCATTTTGACTTAGTTTAACATTTGTTCTTTTTATATCACCATAGATACGATTCTTTGCTATTCGAAGCTTTCAATATCATTTTTCCCCTAATAAAAACACCGATTCCAAATCTTTTGTAAAAAAAAGTTTTTAATATTCCTGTAATTCATAATTCAAGACGACTGTTTCTTGGATAATGGATAAAATTACATATAGGCCTAGCCAGGTTGGATGTTTATCATGCTCTTGAAATTTGATCGGTGCTAACGCCTCAGGCGTTATACTTTTTTCACCTGCTCATAAACATCCACTCTACTTTTTGATAGTAGTTTCCTATAGATGTTCATATTTAACGAATAAAACAATTCCAACAAAAATGTTGAAATATGCACATGACTACTTCTCAATATTTCTTGCTGGATATTGACGCAGCTCCTGCCACCTAGGAACACTGAAACGACATATAACCTGATATCACAAAGACATTGACTCAAACGAATAAATATAAACAAATGACGTATACCAGAATAGACATATGCCATAATGCTAGCACATACTCCGGAGACTGCCACAGTGACAGGGCCACTGTACGAAGGTCTGTAAACTCCCTTTGAAATCCCTGTAAACAAACAACCCTACTCCATTGTCTGTTTTCCCTCAAGAAAAATTTGACGCCTTCCAATCGGAAACCAAACCATTGTTAAAATCCCATCCGTGCTTCTGACAACAGGCTATACGATTTTGATCGTCGCGCAGAGCACATGCCTTCGCATAAATTTTTGTAACGGACCGTTAGACAAAGCGTCTCTGATGTTAGGTCCGAAACTGGAAATTATGAACACTGATCTCAAGTGGGGATAGTTAAGAGCCAATAGAAAATCGATATTTGTTCATGTGATTTTGCAAACTCCGAGAGGTACCTAGAGGGGGGTTATTAAAAGTGATGGCGGAAAGTAGGTCTTTGCTAGTAAGGTCACTTCGGTCCTGAGTTCTACGTGAGACAGAAGCGAATTCGGCCACGCCTAACAAGTATACTTAAGCGCCATGCACAGAGACAAGTGCAATATTCAACAATCTCTCCAGTGAGATTTAGCACAACGAGTAATGTATAGGGAAGACGATAAATATATCCAGTTTGACTACGCAGTGACGCTTAACTCAGCAACCACACCGACGACGAATTTACGGTGGCGAGCGTAGGAGCCTAAGGATAACAATAAACTTCTGTCTACCAGATCCGAGGTGTCTTCATTTAACCCACAACCAGTCAGGACACACCCACTCCTGAAGTACAGATGAGAGTTCTCATGCGGGAGCTACATGTGACCTCGAACCGATTACAATCTCAATGCAATGAAATGCATTCCACTTAACCAGCAACATATTTCTTAATATGTTGATAATGCAAAACATTTAATATAAGTTCATAATTTTTGTCAGACGCTTTCTAAGTTGACGTCAAAAGAACGAAATTTTCTAAACACGCATTATTTAGTTACACATAACTGCCATACCTTTTTTTTTCACAAATGATCCAATTTTTAGAAGAAATAAAGTACCCAGCGATGCATAAAATGAGCGTGTTAGAATTTTTATATAGCGAAATATATAGACAAAAAATTGTTGAATTTGATACAATTATTCTTTCACTTTTAAAATGCACAGATTTTAAATTTTTATAATTTCAAAATCTTTTACCTGAAAATATTTTTCCGGTTCATTTATTAAACGTAATGGTTTATAACACTACAAAAAGTTTCAGACTTCTAACATAAGTGGTTTCTGAGAAATGTATACGCAAACATGTAAAATTGCGACTTGTGGGAAAATGCAGAAGACTAGAAAAACATGCTTTCTAGCTAACTCATCAAAAGTTAAAACAGTCCTGCACCATAATCCCCTTGTTCCAGTGGTTCGTACTCTTCTGTCTTCCTCTTCAGACTTCTTCTGGCCATCCTGGCCTGTCTGGTTACCTCTTGAGCAAATTTTTCTGCAGCGTTGAGTAGATTGTGATCCACATGACTATTCAATAGTTTATTAGTGGATAAACAAACATTATTACAGGATAGCTGATTAGTGTCTCTACTAGCTGTGGAGAATAGGGGAAGTATTGTAGTCCACTAAAAATTCAATATCTAGATTTCACAGCAAAATTACCTTGAGAATCTCTGAAACCCCGCCCCAAAAAAAATCGTAATAAAGAAAATTATGAATTATGACTATCTATAGCAATTAAACCAAAATGAAAAAGACTTTCTCATCTAGGTATCTGCTCTTGTGTTTATAATTTTAATGGTGAACAACGTAATGTATAATAGAAAGATTAGAGAAAAGTCTAAGAGGTGGGCGTCTATAAAGCACACAACACAAAGTTTTCGATACTTGTTATGTTTTTTTCATTTTATCAAAATCACTTAGGATTTACCATATTCTCCATTAAGGGCTGTGCATGTTACTTAATATTTATGTAGTTCTATAGACGTAATAAATTATAAGTAGTAAACGACAGATTTTTCAAGAAACTTTGTAAATATCCCTACAGGTTACAATTTCATAAACAAAACCAAATAAAAATATCATATTATTCACTCTTTTCGGGCAGAAGTATAAACTGCTTGAGATACTCAAATAATTTTGAACAGTTCACCTTGAAATATTAAGAGACCCCCCCTACTTTTTCAGGACCTCATAAAAATGTTGGTAATATTGTACCAACATTTTGTATGGGCTCCTGGAAAGGAGGGGTGAATTCTCTTAATAGATAGCGTATGCCGATTACTTAATTTTTAAAGCCTTTACGTAAATTTATTTTATGTTATTGCACATGAAAATTTCCACCAAGGTTTACTATAGTTGCTAGAAAAGAGAAAGTTGCGTGGAAATAAATAGCTAGCTCTGAAAATAAATTTAATAGTGGAGAAAGTCGTTTGCTGCTAAAATAAATATTACAACACTAATGCATGGATGAAAAGGCGTTGGAAAAGCGTGAACATTTCAAAAGCAGGATTTGTTAATTATTTATATTAGTTTTGCAAATCCTCACAGCCAGGTCTTGATGATGCTTTGCAACTAAATTACCCAGCGTAGCAGCAACGGATTGCGTTTTTTTTATGGCTGGAAGTGGTTTGTGACCCGGAAATATTTCTGCAACCTCTGCTGCAACTACAGAGTGGGACTTAAAAGCAGCCTGGAGGGCAGAGGTTCAATGCTCATTAAGCTCTCATGCAATTCGATGGCTTTTGGGTCTCTTTTCAGGCGTAAAATGAGAACAAGCGCTTTGTCCGCAGCAAAGAGAAACGTTAAAAGGTCCATATTGACGCCGTATGTGTGGCAACCCTGTTACCGCAAGGGAAAACAATATCCGATCGTGTATCTGTGTGTTCTTAACCGAGAATTGCCCATGCAGTTATAGGGGATTACTCTCTGTCATAACTCCGAAAACGTAACGATCTGGAATTTATTGCACTATCCCACCTTTGCCGTAGCCCACAGAGAAGCAAAAAGCTGGATAGGAAGTTGTACTAACGACTACAGAAGGGATGCATACAAGCATTACATAGCCGCCGGTATGCAACAAATATGACCGTGGCATGCTTTTGTTTCTTGCATAATGGACTGCATGAGTACTTCATTTTCTTTTTTCCACATGCAGAGAGCTAGGAGGAAGAAAGAAAATTCAGATGCATTCCGTTGGGAGTTTCGTAGATACGAACTAACTTTCAATTGTTTTATTTACAGTCGAAATGTACCGACGTTTGTGGTTTCTTACGGAGTTTTTATTTGTTTAATTGTTTGATAGAGACACTTTATCATTAATGTTTCTGGGTGAGCCAATATTCGATTGGGTTAGATTACGCAGATCAGGGTTAGGTGAGCTGCGAAAAGAAAAGTATTTCACTTGAGTGGGTGGAAGGCTTTTGTTCGCAAGGAATGTCCACACTATTCCTTGGATAAGCCTGATTCTTTGGTTTAATGTAAAGGGGAAACAAAACTAATCTATGAACGCATCGGTTGAAGCCTTAGGGGGTATGAGGGTGTAAGATAGCATTAAGTGGTGTGATACAGTTAAGTAAAGGGTGGGAATTCGACATTTTACTATTTTCTTAACACAAACAGTACACAATTCATTAGCACGATTACATGTACTGGGTTATATATATTTTTTCAACAATTATATACATATATATATTCAACAATTTTATTCGTATTCAAATATTAATTACATATAACCGTGGGCATGTAGTCGTTCTAATGAAATGTGTAGCATATAATATAAACCTTCATAAAACGTATGACTAGCAGAAAACTACACGCAATAAGATAATGTTTATTTCAAGATTCTTGAAGTAAATAAAGGAATACATTTGTAAGGATAGTTTGTCCTTAGGTCAGTGTGAGCAACATACGAATTCTTTTTTGTTTGGTTTCTGTCGGAGACTTTTCGTGATGCTCCCACTATTGAAGATAGCCTGCAGCTTAATTGACGATTATAATATATACCTATACGGTTAATTTACACAAAAAGAAACACGTCAAGTTTAATAACAATAATAAACTCAAAGAAATAAAATGCGATGATTAGCTGCAATTTGTTGAATCCCCTGATATTTCTATATAAAATGTTTACTCGCTGATAACCTAAAAAGCTTTAGTACTTATTTCTATATAATTAAAATCCTTAATCACAGAAATCCGCACTCCACATTCTACAAGTTGGTGATGAAATATTTAAAAATGAGAACTTCCCTATGGCTAGGAATCAAAACAAGTTTCAAGATTAGCGAGCGACAATTTTAGTCAAGGCATCTTACTGCTATTAGAGATGAAGGTAACTCTTGGTGCAGTACCAACCATTGTCCCTTTCCCACTAACACTGAGCCAAACGTTTTGTATTGTTTTGCTAGCTGATATGCATATGTAATACTGAAATTGTTGCCTCTTGCTAGCCGCGTGCTGCACATTATTTGTAAAGCTAACTTAATTTTGGTGCTGTGATGTTTATGAGCTCGCACGTGTGCAGAGATATTCACTTTAGGTCCAGGGGAAACCTAAGTGTATGCATACGCCAGTGTTACTACTATACTGCAATATAAAATACCTGTTTTCGTTGCAGACGGGGTCATTTTGCTCGCACGTTGAAACGGACGATTAACATTTTAGCGGTCCATGCTCTGGATGTTGAGGAAGGGAGGGGGTAAAAATAACAACAAAAACATACACACACGCAGACTTAATCTGCATTCTGCGTGAAAACGTAGAGAGAACGCTAATTGCTGCATGTGAATACCAGAGCCCTAACTGTAGAAAATTGTGTTTTAAGCAGAAGGGTACTGCGTGCTTCAATTTCCATTCTAAGTACTTGGTTTTCACGCCTTATAATTACACTTTATTGTTGTAATTTATTGTAAAACAAGCATCCGAGTAGAAGCGTTATTGTGTTCATCAGGGTTTCCCATGTTTAAGTTTCATTCTGGATGAAACATCGGATTCCGGAGGGAAAACATTTAATTAGGTCATACTTGCGCAACTTTTACATCTCTAATATATTTTCATATGCATTACCCAAATTATTTATATCAAATCTTGGTTCTCTATCTCTTGTAATTTCTTATTATACCAACTAAAAACTAAAAGTGAAATTAAACATGGCCCATAGGTATGTACAATATAAGTTTCACTAGAAAAAAAAATATATATATATATATATATATATATATATTATTTTAAATCAGTATGCTCTATCCTCTTACAAGTTCGAAGATTTTCTATTTTCTATATGAACATGTGTTCTATAAAGACCGTATATCTAATCAGTATATCGGGCCTATTCACCTGAAAAGGTAAAAAAAGAAAAATACATTGTCCCTTTTCTGCATTGGTAATGCGCTTCTGAAATATTGTAGCTCTTATGTGTGGCACACAATATGTCATTTGCAGCAATGAAACTTTTTTATTACCTCTAGTTTCTATGATATACACATGGTGGAAGTATTACATATTTACGGATTGAGAGAGGATATATTTTAATTACATACACGCCAACAACAATGAAAGTGCATTTGATTTTTAATTGGTAAGTACATGCTTAGAGTTTTAAATTACTGGAAAAAATACTTCGCAGATAGTCGTGTCTGAAGAGAATCATGTTGTGGCCTATGAACTTGGTCGCTTTTAGCCTGCCTCTTGTGATATGTTTCCGCAGAATCCCTATGCAAAGGCCTACCGTAATCCTCAAGCATTACTTCATTCCAATGACTGATATCTTTGTTCCATAACAGAAATTTAATGATGGAATCTCTCCCCATGTTCATCACTAACAGCTCCACAACTAGGAGGGAAAAAGTCTAGGTGGGAGTGGAGAAAATGGATCTACCTAACGAATACGAGTTAACAACTTCGATATGTTCCATAGGAGAACGGCCGCCGATATGACCATTGTAGTTAAAGGCGGGGTATAAATGGAACAAGGAAAAAAAAATGGATCTTAAGGTACATGTTGTCCAAGGTTACAGTATTTTAGCAGGAGCGTTGTCACCAAATGCTTGTAGTTGTCATCTCTTTTGTTGCCTAAAAGTCCATGAACAACACTCTTGAAGGCTTCCCAAGCTTCCTTTTCTTTCCCCTCCAAAATTTGGACAAATGCAGGATCCTTTACAAGTTCTCTTATTTGTGGTCCGACAAAAATGCCTTCCTTAACTTTTGCATCACTTTATTTCCAAAATTTCTCTTGATTGTGTTTTGTTATTTGACAGGTGTGCAAACTCCCCAAAAAAATCCACCAAATTTAAAATCTTCAATCTAAAAAATGAAATGTCACTTTAACTTCAAAACAAGAGCTAATCTATCATTTTTATGGTGATGTTTGAATTCAGCAAATGGAAATACATATAAATTCACTATTTTTAAGCCCGAAACATTTTCATTTTTGCCCAGTGTTATTAGTCTTCCACGCTATCTGCTTGATTTACAAGATAAATAAATATGTCCCATGTTGAAATCAAATGTTGTGTAGAACAAAACAGAGAGGAACATTTATCCTAAAACTGAAACTTTAAGACAAATACTTGCAATGGAAAGAATCTTATAATGTTTTCAAAGTTTCAAGTTGTCCCTATGAGGTTAGAGTCATTTCGACAGATATAGCATATTTTAAAGTTAAAAGTACAGTACTAAATAACACGTAAATATATAGTGTTTTATTTCGTTTTAGTTGCCGTATCCTTAACAACAAAAATAATTAAAAACACAATTTGGAACGTTTAATATTTTACAGAGTCTTTCTTTTAGTGTTTTTGTCATATTCACACAACATGGACCCTACATTGCACACAATACTTTTACGAATGAAAGCATAATAATTGAGATATTAGCTTTTTCATTCCATATTTACAAACAGGGGGCTGATTTTGGTAACCTAAAAATGCTTATAAAATGACTTTAAAATTTAATGAAAGTTACCTAACAATTATAAAAAAAAGTTACCTAAAATTGGATTTCCTAAAAGTTACTAGTCAAAAGTTACAATTACATATAGAATATTATTGAATTAAAGGGCAGCAATACTTAATTTTCGACACTAAAAAGCATAAAATGTCCAGCGCCGTGGCGTAGTGGACTGAGGCATAATGCTTTGGTTCCCTGCCACGGAATGTGGCCCGAGATCGATCCCACTCCTGTGCGTGCGGATTTTAAGTCCTGGGTATAGGACTGTGCCCACTCAGCATTGTGAGAAAATTGAGGAGCTTACGATGGGTAAGCGGCCCTGGTCAAGAAAGACAACTTTACGCTTGGAGGTGTGAGATGCTGAACTCATCTCCTCCCCGTATCGGTTGGATGATCACCCACCTCTACCTTGAGTATGTGGACGTGAGGCCGGCAGTTGGGTTGGCAGGCCTTGGCCCTCTATGAAGTGTCGCGCCATGGGATATTTTATATTTATCAAAAAGTATAAGAACAACATTCAGGAATTAATTAGCAATTTGAATAGATCTAAAATCTCATAAGTTTATTATAAAATGAAAATTATACCCTACAGTTGTCCACTTCATTGTAGTAAATAACGGTATACATTTGAAGATTTCCGAATATGAAGGAACGGCAGCTGTCGGCGAGGACATTGTAGTACTTACATATCAAGAAACTTCTTTGCACTTCCGCACTGACTATAGCAGCATATTTGACTAGCGACAAGTCACTAGTGTCAATTCCTGTTGTAGCTCCACAGTTTTAAAACTTACCCCCATCGTGCAATATGTTTTGTATACTGGATTGTTTTCTAATGGGTTTATCTTCTTGCCAATTTTAAACAAAGATGTTCAATGTATCCGCAACATTCTTAACCAAAGTTATCGCGGTCAAGTCCTGTGACACTGCAAGAAATGCGCAATTTAAAATTGTTAGCCGCAATATATTTTAAAATGACCATAAAGTGCCCTTAAATGTTATAAAAATGACCTAAAACGTTAAAATATAGTAAAGTGACAAAAAGAACCGAAATGACATATCATCAAATTCTGGGCCCTGTTCGTAACCCCTTGATATAAAAGTATGAAATGCAATTAGGACCTTGCAGTTTATCGTACTGCTCCCGAATTTCTAAATGTTTGTTTAATATATCTAGGTAAAGAGAAAGAAATCATGATGAAGGGTTTAACTAATTTCAATTGGTTTAAATTCCAACAGTAAAATTGTGCAAAATGCGCGAGGGATGGTAAATGATTAGATGGCTAATTACTCTCACCTTTGGTGACGGTCTGGAAGAATTCTTGTAGATGTATGCCTAGTCCGCCTCAGTAGTGTGATGTTAGCATGTCTGCCTCATGTTCAAGAGGTCCCGAGTTCGAATGTCGCTTAGGGCGAGTTACCTGGATAAGGTTTTTTTCCGCGGTTTTCCCTTATCCTGATAGACGAATGTCAAGTAACTCTAAGCTCCAAGCTCCATGATGCCCGGACTTATTTGAGCATCATTTCACCCATCATTCATCCATCGTCCGATATGACTTAAAGTTGGAGGACGAAATTTACAAAAAAAAAAAAAAAAAAAAATGGATGTATGCCTCGGCCTTCTGGAGCAAAAGTCTTATCTCTGGTCATGGAATCGGAGTGATGCAATTATTTTACGCTGTTATGATTGAAAGTAACAATTCCTGTCGTTTAAATATCTTGGAATGTATTCCGCAAAACCATTAATATAATCAATCACAATTTTAAATTTCGTAGACTCTATCCTTTTATAAAACAATTATTGTTGCATCGTTGCACTTTAAGCTTCTGCATACTTGCAGAACGACACCAAAAAAAGAAAAAAAAGAAAAAAAAAAAAAGAAAGAAACACGTCTTACTACGACGGTGATATTTTGCAGAATGACGTCAAAATAAATGAATATTTTCTGTGCAGGATGTTTCTAGAACAACTAAATTACTTCTATCCTAATACTCCACGTCACAACATTACGTAATTACATTATTGCAATAACCAGACATCGGAGCCCGTACACCTTTAAAGGGATATGACGTTTACCAGTCTCGCAGTATATAACTGCTGACGTCAGACCCTAGGACAACACGCAGAGGTAGTCCGGTTCGCAACGCGTAGCTTTAGTTTCATGACTACTGCTCGCCATGCAGGTAGATCTGTCTTCCAGGGAATGCAAGATGTTTGGCATATTCTGTTAATAGCATTGCTTTATCAACAACTATTGGACAATCTCCATTTTATAAATCAAAAGTTTTTGGTATTATCAACAACCATTAAACAGCTTGAAGAATGTACTTTCAAGCTGTCTAAAAGCAGTCGAGGAGCTGTCTGAAAAATTAACAATATACAGAATGCGCCACCTACCAAACGAACAGCAAATGAATTGTGCAGCATTTTGCACAAAAATACTGGATTTTCAGTGCTGCGTAGTATAAGAAATAAACCTAGTTTTGGACAAACACATGAAAATGATTTGTACTACTCATAAGCACCATTAACATCATGTGACGTCGAACGAACTTTCTCCCAATATTTTTATATTGTTTTGTTAGAGGTGCAGAAAATTCACATTCAGCAATTTACGAAAAGACATCTTTGTTGTCTGTAATTCCCGCATCAAAAGCAATGAGGAGGATGGCATATTGTAACGTTGTATCTGTACCGGACTGTACACACCTTCAGCGTATTTGTTGACACGGACGTTTGTTGATATCGCCCTTGGCCTTTTATAGTACCTGTGCGCGTACATTGTGTACGGGATCCAATGTCTGATAATAACCAAAAGGAACACTATTATATATGTTGTATCATTCTGTGGCCTACCCAGTTTCACACCCTATTTTATAAAAATCGCCTTTTCCAGAACAATTTAGAACAAATTCTCAAGTATTTGAAAAAAAAAAAAAAAAACGAAATAGCCGTCACAAAGGGTTTTTTATGCGTTTCACTTTTCTATGTGTTGTGTTAAATAAACAAGTTATTTAATCGTTTTTAGTGGTGCTCAGCAATTTATGAAAACGGAGTTTGAAGTTGGTCACGATGCGTTTCCTTAGTGGTGCTGGAGTTCTGAGTTAATTTGCTCTTTTAAAAGACCAATTGTGTAGCATGAAAGTATAGTTATGGGTGAACAACATATAAGTGTACAAAAATTGTATCCCTTGATATAATTGCCAAATTATATTAAGGAAGAAGATTTTGATGGTTTATTTCTGTCTACTCCCTGGCTTTCCATCTTGTTTCCCTCTTCTATCACGCATACACGTCATTCAGCGTTAAAAGAACACATGCCATCAGCCACACACTAAACGTTGGAGTTTGTAAAGCAGTGGAAAATAAAAGTGCTACGTCCATCACTTTATATACAGACATAACCCTAGTGTGCGAGAGCTATTGTTATCTTGTGGTGATTAATGGATCCAGCGCAGGACACCGGAACTGCAACGAGTGAGGCATTTAACATCATGGTATTAAGTGGTGGCTACTGTGCAACTGTCAACCACCCCGCGGGTAGCTGAAGACGTGCTGTCCATTGGTTCACTTCATTTCCTAAGGGCAACATTATCCAGCATTCTGCATGCTACTGCGCTCCGGTGGATATAAGAGCAAATAAACAGTTTTGACTGCCCTCTTTTAGCAATATGTAGATGTCATATATCTCCGAATTTTTAAAAGTAAAAAGATCATGAACTGCATCCACACGACATTCTCTAACACTATCGCATGTACTTTCTCTAGGTCTTGCTTGTAGTAACCGTGCTAAATGTCTTAGGGTAAGCTCGGAGTGTGAGGCTCGCATTTGGGAGGTCTGAAGTTCCACTCCCGTCTCCCATTTTTATCCTGAGATTTTCATGGTTTTTTATGCTAGGCAAATGCAATTGTAATATATTTTCTACCACTATATACGTTCCTATGACTTCCCTTTCATCCCGTATCCTTCTAAGTTTCAGTTTGCGACGTGGACACATGACGTCTATGCTTGCCCAAAGGAGAGATTATTCCGCATGGACGCTGTTTGAATCAAGGGGTGGTTCTTCCCCTTCTCTAAATAGTTCCAGCACTGCGATAGTTCTTCGTGCCTAGAACTATTAGGAACTTCCTGGCGCTTTACTGACCACTGCGCCTATAGGCAATAGCCCTCTCTGTTTTCCCTTGGGGCTGGTAGTCATAATAATCTGGAGAAGTATTCGCAAGATGCCAAGCCTTTCCTGTACTTCCCCTTTCTTTGTAATCACTAGGCTTGGCACACAGTTACCGTTTCATTGCTTTTGACTGGAAAATAGTTGCAAGCGCACTGCCGCCCACTCACAAATAGACGGAGCGCACGAAACATTTAGCTAGAGATTCAGTTTTGGAGTTGCACGTGCCGGTGTGTTTCTAAAAACAATCTGTGGTGATTTCACTTTCAAGTTGCTTTATAAACTAACCATAATCAGTGACTGTGAAAGAATAAAGACGTATCTTCGCTCTAAAGTGCAGCAAACTAGTATCTGAGATGTCCAAAACCATCCTAATTTATTGCACTTTAATATCAGAAACCACTTTATATACAACCGTAAGTCCATACGTTTCTATGCCTTGCAGAATATGTTTAAATTAAGGAGCGTCAGTAGGAATACTAAAATTAAAATATATACAACTGTAATAAGACCAGTAGTGATGTATGGCTCAGAAAGCTGGGTGTTGACAACCACAGAACAGTGGTTATTACGGTGGGAAAGAAAGAGAAATATATTTGGAGTGATAAGGGACTTGGACGGATGGAGAATGCGGATTAACTTGGAGTTACAGTGCCTTTTTGGACAACCAAATATAGTAGTGGAAAAGTAAACAAGGAAGAATAAGGTGGATTGGCCATGTGCAGAGGATGCCGGAATCCAGTGTAGTTAAGAAGATATTCATAGGAAAGCTGGATGACAGACGGAGAAGAGGAAGACCCAGGAAAAGATGGGTAGATGATGTAGAAGATGACTTGAGAAAGTTGGAGGTTAAAGGCTGGAGAAGAACAGCAGAGGACCAAGTTGAATGGAAGAGGGTGGTTAGGGAGGCCAAGGGTCTACATGGCCTGTAGCACCAACTATCATCATCACCATCTGTCCATGCGAAGTTGATATATTGGAGAAATGTCAAACATGAAACTCCATATTGGGAAAACTTTGGAAACAAAAATGTAAATTAACAAAACAAAGTAAATGAATGTGTAAAAAGGACTGCCAAGAAAGAGAGCCTTTGTGATACATGTTCATTACACGTAATTTATTATACTGCAGCCATAATGTTTAGTAAAGATCATTGGAAGGCAAAAGCTAAACCCGTTCTGTTTGCTGTCAAATCAATTGTAATAAGACTACTATAGACATCAAAGAGGTAGTAATAGTTCATTTCATATAAACAACTAGGACTTTGTGCAGGTAGGTTAAACAGTTCCATTTAGTCTTATACTGCTGCAGGTCAGAAGGTCATGCCTTCGGTGTACTGTTCCCTGGACCGTATCTACAATACTTATAGCTGCAGTTAGTAGAAGTATTCCATTCGACTGACACCACCAAAAACACGCGTTTTGGGGCTTCACGAATAAAAAAAATGGATCTCATGCATGTCTGTCGTCTTTTGATCTGTGCGCATCTGTATGTCTCTTGTTTTTGAACAACAAAGCCGGAAAAACGAAGGTTCCGTTAAACGCCAAACATCATACGTAACGCCCTAACTCCGAGATCAAGGAAATTCCACCACTCCAAATACGCTTTGCTATTAAAATATTTGCTTATTATTTATTTTCTTAAACATTATGTGTATGAGTGAGTGAGTATAATTCAATTTCATTAATTATACAATCCAAATAATAAATATAATTTCATCTACCAAAATTTAATATTCATGGAGTGAGTGAGTGAGTGAGTGAGTGAGTGAGTGAGTGAGTGAGTGAGTGAGTGATTGAGTGAGTGAAATCGTATCAAACATTTTATTGTCAAATAAAACGTATGTCTTGAATTTTCTCAGAATACCTTATGAAAATCACTTACCAAATTTTAAGTGACTTTTGTAGAACTCTAAATCGAATGTGATATACACGTGTGGTATTACGTGAAACTTTATATTGCATAGAATATGTATAACTCATTACAAGAAGAGTTTAAGTCAAATACAAATTATTTGTGGTGTTATCTGTGATATTGCTTTGAATGTTCAAATATTTCTTGTTATGGCGCTTTCTAGAAATATGAACATTTTGTTTAGACGACGTATAATGTTAAACATATATAATTTTAATAAAATTCGTGAAGCATTTTACAGGAAAGAAAGTTGCTTTACTGAAGAGCATATTCACTTCCTTGATAGATGAACGTAAATGCCAGAAAGGGGGAGGACGTTTTTGTTTATGGAAGATCTTGAGCTGCTATGTTTCTCAGCGTCCGCTTGTATGTAGAGCGTAAGGGGCCACTTAATATAGCACATGCCTTTTTAACATGCATAAGAACCTCCCAAAAGAAGGCATGCTAAGGATCCTTACGCTCGGAAAATTACGTCACCCTCCGAACCTGTCTCCTCGGGAACTTGAGGCTAACATGGTAGACCAGGGTAAGACAGGTAGTGGCGGTGTGACGTCAGCTCCGTCAGCTCTAACCGCCAAATATGCTCGCGAACGGTGACGGTTAGCGCGTGACGTCACAGCGCTGATTTTTGCTGCCCAAGAAGAAGGAAATGGTTTGGTGTGTTGGGGTTCCGACAGCGTAGGGAAGACAGGAAACCTATCGGGTATTAATAATATGTACAACTTATATCTTGGGTGTTGCAATATTAATGCTGACAGCTTTAAATACACTATTGGTCACAGTTTACAAACAATTACATTTTAGCTCTGTACTATGTGAAAGTATATAAAACTTCAACTTTTAGTTTATCTGGCATGTTATAAAGTTAATGAAATAAAAAAATTACGTAATTTTTCTCTGCATATTAGAGAGACACATTCAGCAGAAAATTACGTGGTTATTTTCCAACAGTTTTTGTTTCGCGTTTCGTTAACTAGTTTATCAATGTCAGGGCGTAATGCCTGAGAAATCTGTATTCGAAGGCTGCATGATAATCGTGATCCGAAAAGGTATTTCGGTGTTTGGACTTAGCTAATTTAATAACAGAAACAAAAAATGTTCGCACACATATGTCAAGCCAAACTTACACAATGTTCGTGCGGTAAGTGAACACAACCTCGGAAATCTGGTTTGGGGGACACATTCGTGTAACAATCAGCCAAGAACTTCTTGTGTGTATATTTGTCCTCCAATAAATCGACACATTGTAAATTCTCGGTCAGAGTGAGCTACCTGGATAAGGTTTTTCAGGGGTTTTCCCTTATCCTTAAAGATGAATGTCGGGTAGCTCTAAGCTCCATGAACCCTAAACACATTTGAACACCATTTCAACCATTTCATTCACCGTCCGATATGACTTAGTGTTGGAGTACATAAAATTACAAAATTTAACAGTTACATTTGGTACATGGCAGCTACATTGTT
This sequence comes from Mantis religiosa, assembly GCA_030765055.1. Classification (NCBI taxonomy): domain Eukaryota; kingdom Metazoa; phylum Arthropoda; class Insecta; order Mantodea; family Mantidae; genus Mantis; species Mantis religiosa. Next base: position 126,180,013 of record CM060953.1, on the reverse strand, counting down.
TCCAGTGAGTGCGCTACACCTGACCACCCTCAGATTCTCTACTGACAGCGCCGCCATAGTTATAGGCAACTTGGCACTATACGGCTCTTGCCTGACGTCACACGCACTGCAGACCTCGCTCCCGGCTGAAATACGTCACAACTCTCGAAGATGTCTTCCTCTGTGCTAGACCTAGATCATAGGTGCCACATTTACATAATATGAGTTGACCCATGTTTGGTACTAATCGATCTCGTTTCTTAGTTATGGTGTGCTCTGTCTATCTCTCTCCCACGATCTTTTTTCCTTCATTAATGCCGTCTTCCAGGTTTGATAGGTCTATGTACTTCCAGTGAAGTCTGTACATCGTACTCGTACGTTTGGCGGTATACAATATTCCCTGACACCACATTTCGACATATTTGCTCTATAGAATCTCATACATTATGCTGGAAATTAGGTAGATTTTGAATTGCCTGTGGTCAGCAAATGTTTCGTAAGTCCTTTTATTTCTGTCTAATGCATATTTAAATAAAGTTAGCTGTTTTATTCCTCAGTTAAATTTATTGTTGAAGTTGAACCAGTGTTCTTTTTTAATTTTTTTTATTTACGTCGTCCAACGTTAAGTCATATCCGACGATGAATGGAATGGGCAAAATGATGCTCAAATGACCCCAGGTTCCATAGAATTTAGAGTTACCTAACATTTGTCCTTCAGGATAAAGGAAACCCCCGGTAAAAACTTATCCAGGTAACTCACCCTGACCGAGACTCGAACTCGGGACCTTTTGAACGTGAGGCAGACACGTTACCACCACGCTACCGAGGCGGGCGAACCAGACTTAATAAATTCAAAAGGGCTAATATACCTTTTCACGTTTGCGAGCCAACGCATTATCAATCATGATTTAAGTGAATATTTACTATTTCTTTCCTGTGTCCTGGAATTCTTTATGACAGATTGATATTCATATAACGTACTTTAATTTATATATCATAATGATTCTTGCTTTGGCTCTCAGCATTGCCAAGTTCTTGGTATTTAATAATCAAGTCTTTAAATTTAAATATAATACTGTAACTTATCTAAGTGCAGTCAGCTCAAAACCAACGGCGACCTGCGTAACAGTCGGTTTGGTAGTTCTGAGAAGTTATATCCCGTACATTTGGATATTATGGACCCGATTTCTCCTCATTAATAGTTTGAACCTACTCAAAGTTAAATAACTTATATGTTGATCTGAACGTCAGTGGAATTGAGGAAGTAATGGCATCCCGAATAACTAACTGGCACAGTCGTGTGTCGTACTCAAGAGACCAAATGAGTTGATGACAAGCAGTCAAACAAGTTTGGTTTCGAGTAATCTTCCAATCCACATCTTCTATAACCTCGTCTTTGGACTTTGAAACAGCGGCTGGCTCGATATGGCCGGTCGTTACCTCGCCGATGTCGAGGGAAGTAATTGCGAGTGGATATTTTCCTCGGCGGAAGTTACACCGCCACGCGAGCTTTGCTACAAATTGCCTACTGCTTCAGCCCAGGGTAAATTGATTGAATGCGTGACTAGGGAACCGAACAGCAAGTTTGACAGGTAAAGCGCGATCTACCGGCAGTGATACAAGCTAAGTGGCCTTCTCGGTTCTAGAGGATCACTAGCTTGCGAAGGAGATTGATTACGGCTGTATTGACGTTACGGAAAGTTCTCTGCGGCACTTTATAATTGCCAGACAAGAAGTGGCTGCATCGCAGAAGAAACTGCTGCCTTAAGTTGAAGCAGTATATCTAAAATATTCATTCTCTTGTGCTTATGGCAATCTCCAAATTTGTATCCCAGAAGGTTGTATCTTCCATTTGCTTGTATTACACATGCTCCACGTAAAATATAGAAATGCCATCTTGTTCAGCACGTGTTCACCGCAGTTTGTGCATCCTGCTCAGGTAATAGGTCTGAAGAATTTGGAACATTATGCCGATCTTGGTATAAGTTCACAGCTGCTATAAGTTCCTAATCCGCATGTGTGTTTGAATTTAAGTGAAGAATATTAAAACAACACATTTATCTGATTTCGGGGCGCAAAACTCCTCAATGAAATGATAAAATGGGAAAGGGTCAGTTCCTGAAAATTATTTAACGTGTAGGCAAACTGTATACCTATGGAATTGTATACTATTTAGGCCATTACATAATGATGAGAAACTATCAGCACAAAAAATACGTTTTGTGATATAAGAAACTTAATTTATGATTCTCATTGTGTGGATCAAACATCATTTGCCACTCTAATCAAAATATCCACAACGTTTGACTCCAATATTTTCAGTGATGACTCTTTACAGGTTTCTTGATAAATAGTTCATCCCTTTTATTTGCTATGAGACACATCAACTTCACTATTACTACATGAGCCCAAAAGATTTAGCTATTGAACGAGTCTTTAAATCCCACACGGTCATTCACTCATTCAGTATTACATGCCTTCCAACAACCAGAAAAGGAATGCATTCCATGGTCCCCAGCAATGATTATAAAGTGAGCGTGAGTTATTGACTAAAGCGCCGCTCTTCCAGTGGTGTGGCCGCCCCATGGCTGAGTGGTTATACCGTTCGTCTCTCACCAAGGTGACTCGGGTTCGATCCCAGGCGACCGCAAAGTGAGATTTGTGGTGTGAGTTTTCTCCGGGATCTCCAGTTTTCTCCGCCATCTCATTCCACTGGTGCTCCATCTTCATCTCATATATCATCAGTGTCACCGCCTGCGGTGCCACATGTACTAAAAGCGGTCGTTAAACACTATACATTGCATTTCATTTCTTCGAGTGGGTTACGTGTCGTAGATTTACGACAACATTGAAGATTTAACTTCAAGCCCAATAAACATTAAGCGGTCTTTTCTGTTCAATCTTGAATGAGACGCTTAGAACCATAACAATTAAAGAGCGTTCGCAAATAAAAGGCCAGTTTGTTATCTCATTTGTGAGACATAACAGGTTTTCCATTACACATAGGTGGGGAAGAATAGATGGGAAAGATATGCAAGGAAAACCTACCTGAAGATTGAAACAGTTCGATCGAATTATACTAGATCGTTCAGAGCAATATCTATTTGAGGACTAGATATACAGCCGCACTCTTACTTAATCAATTTCTTCAGCAACTGTATCATTTAAGAGCTTCTTGCGAAAAAGCTCTACCCTTAGCTAAGATCCAAAGGAAATGCCCTTAAGGATCAGAGACCTTAAGGCGGCCATTCAATTAATTTGCGTTGTCCTATTAATTAGCTTGAAAACCCTTCGTGTAGAAAGACTTACATAATTTGTGAATAAGCAGTAGCTCCATTTTGAGGAACTCCATGTTACTGAAAAAAAAAAATAGAGTTTCAAATGTGTACACCTCTGTCCAGGTCACGCGGAATTAATATTAAAATGTTTATTTGAAGCACAGAGGAATAAATGTAAAGAAGCTTGAGGTAGAAAACGAAGAAAGAACCATCACGAGCTTGTAAACATTTAAAGACAGTTGAATCACTTATATTTGAAATATAAACATGAATTTTTAAAACGGCTAACGATGGAAACCGATTGACAGAAATTGTATATTTTAATGACCTGTACACCTTTCCTGGCAGAAGTTTCTGACTCTCTCTTGGATTTGTAAGGCAATGTCTTAAAATTCAATCGAAGGAATTTTCAAATAAAGTTTAAATATGCATTTTATTACACAATTTATTCTAATTAACACTGCCAGAGGAGTCTTTGAGAAAATTCAGAATATAGAAAATGTTTACATTTAAGAGGATTTTGGAGAGGAAATTTTATGAAAATGTTTAAGTTAGTTTATTATTGGAAATGCCTGACTTAAATTTCATTTTAGTATTTTATGAAAGTTTGGTTTTGGGTTACGTTATACAATGGTAAACGGTTCTTTTGAGATTAGTTTGAATAGAATACCTCCTCTACCTGCTATATATATATACATTGTGGAGAAAGGGTTAACTGAAGAATAGCAATCACCATATGTTGTAAATGGAAATGACTTAGAGGAGCAGGTACACAACTTTAAGTAGTTGACACATATCATAATAGTGGCCAAGAAGTAAGATATGAAAAGAAGATACCACTTTAATCAGAAAAGGAAACATTTTAGACGAATATTTGAAGTACGGAATATGCAATCAGTTAAAGAAATGTTTTAAGTGGAGTTGGCTGTTTTATAGCGTGGTCACGTGGATTTGAGAGACATCTAGGAAAAGGTGCATTTGCAAATTTCACTAACCGTAAAAAAATTTCTGAAAGATTGACTAAAGATAAGCGTGACTAAGTAAAATAAAGATTTCTTAGAAAGTGTGAACGCAGACTAAGTAAACAGTGAGAAATGTGACATGAGTATGACTCAAATATTTTACAAAAATATTGGGCAACTCAAAGATATAAGTAAGTCGAAAAGAAGTAGAAGAAAGAATGAGCAAAGTGAGAAATGTGACTGAAAAAGACAGTAAGTTACAAAGTAAGAGTAAAAGAAAGGAGACCAATGCTGAAATCGTTGTAGGACGTAAATTAAAAAAAAACCACCACCTGAAATTAATTTGCAACATCATTGAATGTGTGGAAGTAATGAGCGAAAACAAATTCTGGTACAGAAGAAGCTATCGGATGGGCAAAGGCAGTGCCTTAAGGAGTATGTAGCTCAGAAGATAAAATTGGAAATGAAAAATAAAAGGAGGACGGGGTTCGCAAAAGCAGATATACTCTTGGATATTTTATTAAATAAAATTACGGTAAAGTTTTTAGTTTAAGGTTGACGACAAGCTTGAATAGCTTAATGATTGACGTTGAAATTTTCATACTATTGGGGGTGAGGGATGAGTCATGAATTAAGCTCTCTACCAACAGAGTGTAAGGTGCTAATCCAAGGATCGTTGGTTCGAATTTGTGCACGCAGCTGGAAATTCTATGACCACATCACGGGGATAACCATCAATTATTATCCGTGAGTTATAAAGGTTTAACGCTTACCCTCAACAGGGGTCCAGAATAAGGCGTGATTAATGATGGCAAGTGTAATACGTTCGTGATGGGAGAGGATGTCCAGTTTCGCTTCTTTTATTCATGACGAATTACCACAGCTAGTGAACTGTTCGCAAATCCAAGAATAGAATGCCTCTAAGAACCAAGCTCAGGAAACACTTTGGATTATCATTATATTCCCGTAAGATTATTAATACGGTTGTGTCATGCTTTGATTGGAATTATAATTTTATTATTATACTTAATAAATAGATAAGAAAATATGGTGATTCGAGAATTTTTGAATAACGGACTTCTTTTGTTGTTGTTGATATTCTTGTCTTAAAACGAACTCACACGACATCATCAGTCCCGAGTGTTAGAACTCCTGGGACCGGTCATTATAACAAGCCCTTCCATAGAGGCAAGGATTTTTCCTATGATGATAACCTAGCATTATACATAGAGGAGAAGAAAGACCTTCAACCCAGAAGTATGACACATGGTATCCAGCCGGCCATGTTCAAAAGAATGATGTGATTGAAACATTAGACCGTTTCCAAAGTTGGTAGTGGACATAAGGAAATTACTGTTCGGTGCCACAAGCTTCCTTCTATTTCCAAGGTGGATTCGACATCAGTAGTTGGTTTGCAACCTGTTAAGAATAACTGAAATTCAGTCGAAAACTTTCCAGACTTGCAGCATATTATTTGACTGAGTAATCCTTAATGTTTAAGTATTCAGCTACTCATAAAATTACACATTATATGTTTCTCAACATTAACATTGTTGTTAATATATAATTTTTCCTATCGTCCATTTCTTCATTTCATTCCTTTTTTAGTGTAATACATGTGGCAGGCTGATTACCAAAGTGAAGTTGTTGTGTACAAAGCCCATAGATGAGGCATTCATTGTACGTTCTTCAGTGATGTAGCCAGGCGTAGTGCTTTACTGTCAAGTTAGACTCGTCCAAGCATAACCACGCGTGTCAGTTCCCATACAGTAATGCTGGTTTTCGTTTCTATTCTTTCTTTAACCACAAAGTGATATTTTCAATGCAAACCCTGCAGAGTATCTCTTCTTCCTGAAATAGTGCTCAACAAACAACGTGCCAAATGGATACCTACTGTTTAATTTCGAATTAAACATCTAAAAAGTATGAGCCAACGCCATGTTTAAAGGGCGATGTTAGTTATTTTGCTCGGTACTGCAGCCGTACAAGTTAAGAATTGAAATAAGAGAAAGCGGGTGAGGCGACTATTCGTAGTGGATTAGCAAAATAATGCTGAAATTGAGGAGCATCAGTTGATGTATATGCTTCTTGCCCTTTGTCCCTCTCATGAGGAGATTTCTTTTGATAAGTTTCTGAAAACTTTTCTCAGCGTAACTTCGATACTTATATCAAAATGTAATTGCTCAGAAAGACAGTGAGGCTAAAAAGGTGTACTGAAGGTCAACATATTTGGTGGAAAGGGAACTGAAATTCTTGAAAAAAAAAAAAAAACAAAAAAAACAAGGTATGTGGATGCTTATATTCTAAACCAAAATCACAACATTGGAATACTGGAAAATAAGGCTAACTGTAGAAATGAATGTCCCTTTGCATTAAACAATTTCATGTCAAGGATAATATATTTTCTGCAGGACAAAGTACTAATTCAACAAAGAGAACGGTTCACAGTACTTCACCACTAAGAACCCAAGGCGCTGCGGTCATAAACTGCAGTAACTCTCTCGGCAGCAGTTCGAATTTATTTCATGCTTCGCCTAAAGGCAGTATCTTTATATTTCATTTAGTCTTGTGGTTGTTGCCATATTTACTGGGCCCTTTATAACATGTTAGTGTTACGCAAGTTAACATTTGAATGACGCCGTTAGGTAATTTTTTCATTTTGTTACTTGGATATAAAAAGGTCGCTGATTATGTTTTAATTTCCTGGTGCTGCCGCGCTGCTCCCTTTGTACTCTCTAGCTGAATTATGTGTGTAATATTTCGGTAGCCACCGTGGCACATGGCGGTTTATGTAGCTGGAACAAACTGCTCCCTACAAATAATATAATTATAAAATGGTAACGCGCACGTTCTAACCAGGTTTTACAACAGCTTTTTTTCCTCTCCCTCGTGCCATGTGAAGTAACACACAACAGCGCAAGAAAGTTAGCCCTCAAAGTTGGGCCTTCCAAAAACTGTAACTATTTCTCTCAGTAGTGGGTGTGAGGAGAAAAATACTTTACAAAAATCAGAATGTATAGAATGCAATAATTGCCCTATGGTTCCATTCTTTCCTGCTGGGAGGCTAGGTCGAAGTTGCGAGTTGCCCCTCTTTACTGCACATCCAATAAAATTAACATGCGGTGGGGTGTCATAGTAGATATCGCAAAATAAAATATTATACCGAGAATTACACGTTTCGATTTTTTTAAATTTACATCCTCTAACGTTCTCCTATCGAAATGGGTAAACTAATATTCAAAATAATGAGCCCATGGTTCATAAGCTTAAAGTTACCCAACATTCGTCTTTGAGATATGGGAAAACCCGTAAAAACCGTATCTAGTTAACTCAACCTGACCGATATTCGAACTCCGGACCATTCGAACGTGGTAGACATGCTACCATATACACTACCGAAGCAGGATAAATGTTTAGTTACTACTTGTGTAACTAACTGTGTATATTTTCACAAAAATTCTTGTCTCTATATGGTTGCTGTGCTTACTCATAACACTCTGCAAAATGAGAAGCCAAAAGTTGGCTAAACTAAAAACTGGGTACCTAGACGTCAATCTTCAAAGATGCAAGAACATCTTCAGTATAGCCCTCCCTAACTAAACTAACTGTGACATGGAACCATTTTTATCTCCTGAAAAACGCCTTTGATAACTAGATACTTAAATTTACATATACCTATACAATGTGCCTAATTTGAACTATATCAATTAGACATTATAATAATATAAAGTTCCAAGGAACATTAGATATCAGTCAGTCGGTATGGCTCAGTTGGTGAGGCGTTACCCTGCTAATCCCTAGGTAGGGGGTTCGGCCCAGGGCGTTGATCTTCAGGTATGCTTTAGAGCGTCAGCATCATATTAGCATATTTACTGTCATGCAAAACTATGTGTGATCAAAATGTGGATACCAGTGCTGATAAGATCTTGACAATTGAGTGACGATAACAAAGTATTCATTTATTTATCAAAATCTAAAGGAAACTCAGTCTCCTTAAGGTCAAGGACAGACAAGGACTGTGGATGAAAACTACAGTTTGCTCTTAAGTGTGCAATGTGGGGTACATAGTAAAGTATTTGCAGAAGTTGGTGTACTATATTGTGTGAAGTTTTCTACAAGAAGCTCAGTATGCACTGCATTACACAGTGATGTGAGAATTGTTATATAAACCATACTTATACTACTGATAGATGTTATATGCTATGTCTGATGAAAGTAATATGCGCAGGAAACGCATAAAATGGAGATGGTTATACTAAAAGTTAATAAAACATATTAAAGATCTAAAGATGGTTTCAAAATAAAATAATAGTAAGAATGTCCCAGAAAAGGAACTCCTTTTTTCATTAGGAAGCTTTACTACAAAGAATAAAGAAAAGTAAGTGCTTAAAGCAAATAGATTCACGGCAATTTTACAATCAGTTGATGCATATTATATAGATTTAAAATGCGGAATACCATTAAGATTCTTTAACACAGTTCTCATTGCATTTTGGTGTGCAAAACATCACCAGAGTTGAAGTGAAAGATATTTCTCAATTCCTTAATCAATACTAATCGCCACTGTCTACACATCTAACAGATTTTATGGTCTGTTATACGTATTTAGTGACTTAAGGGTCTCCTTCGTTTTCAGTTCTAAGAACTGAAGAACTATTTTCAGTATGTAAATACGCGTTTATGAGTGAAATTTCAGTTAGGGATAACAGGTTCAAAATGTTGATAAAAAAGAGGAAACAGAAAGAGTGTGTCCACTGACGAACGAAGAACATAGGCACTTCGCAAAGTAGTGCACATTGTATTATCCTCGAAAAGTAAGAAATTGGCAAGATTGAATTGTGAAATAAGTAAGGATATTAATATTGTCACGGCGGCTGGGAATGCCTGCCGCAAAAGATTAAGTGCGGGTCAACCCATTCAACGGCTTCTGTGTTGCCGTTAAGAGAGAAGAAAATATAAAGGAAAATTTAAGGGCACCTGCTGACTTCATAAGGACGTGGAAGTGTTTAGGGGAAAGGACGAAGAACTATATAGTTTGTCCAGGACAAGAAGGCAAGCTAGAGGAATGTGCAACATAATCACTTTTATTGTTTCCTCGGTGTTTATGCTCGCCTTCCGAGTATGACAAACATGGAAGATTCGTTTAACATACATAAGTGTTGTCACATAACTCATTTATGCATAATAAATATCGGTGCATTTACTGCAACAAGCATTAGATCAGGCAGCTTGGGTGACTCATATGCACTCTCATACACTCATTTCCTAGTAAAAAGAGCAGTTACCGCAGAAGATGAACAATTCAAACTCCTCTGACCTTCATACCCCTCTAGCCTTAGTGCCGTGGGCATACAGTAGGCTAACATGTTAAGGTCCTAGAGGACCGAGCGGACGACTTAGTGTTCCGGAAGACGGTGTCGAGGAACGGATGGTGCTTGCAGATGAAATGAATATAGCCGCCTAGAGAATGATCAACTGGCGACTGTCCACACCTTAAATATCAGTAGATAATATTTGAAACGTTGAAAACAGCGTATCCGCTTAACAATTACGGCAATCTCCCAAAGAGCTGTGTTAGGAAAGGGGTCACTTAGAATGTTTGGTGAAGGACTGTCAACGTGTCAATGGGTTAGATGGGAGGAAGCGAGTAATGGCTCGCGTGGTGCAGGGCACATCGGAGCTATATACTCGAATGGCACTGTAGGCCTTGGACAGCAGATTGGAAGACAACATCGTCGTGGAAGGCAGGATACACGAAAATAATACCAGATAATGGTAGGCACAGATGCAGCAGTGACTGTGATCATAACACACGTGGTGGAGGGCTTTTCGTCAAAGATATCGGATCGGCCCTACCAAATAGTTTCAGCATTGGGTGATACATTGCCTGAGGTTGGATGCCTTACTTGAGTTGACTGAGAAGAAGCTTGTTGTGTCTGTGGGTAAAAATAAATGATATATTGTTTTATTTATTTTAATATATTTACAGTTTTATTAATTTATTTTATTGCATTTATATTAATTTATTTATATTTTTATTTATTTTATGTGTCTGTGGGTGTATTTGTCGCGAAAGTGATTGAGAAAGGGATGCTTGTACTAGATGCTAACCTGGACAAATCCCGGTACGGCTAAACATTCTAAAACATAGGTATCAAAAAGGACAGCTGGTGACGACATGCGCCAGAAGTAGCCTTTTGTTGACCCGTGCTGGTGTTCCAGACCTTTAGATTTCGGATATCTGGAAGATTCACTTCTACGGTGTTTCCATTCCTTCGATTTGAGAGTTTTCGGTTTCCTGGCAATTATTTTGTGACAGACAGGATGTAAAAAACGGGAGCGCAAAAGCCAGCATAGAATCAGGTCAGCTCAGTTCAGTTGCTACTTGTCAGTTGACCTGTTAGTATCGGATTTATGAAAAGCAAAGCTGTCAGAGTCGGCTAACGTAGTGGTGAAAAAAATTATCATTCGGTGTGCAGTGAGTATTAAAAGTTACGAGCAGTGCAAGTTGAAGTGTGCAGCAGGACATAAAGAAACCTTAGAGCAGCTTGCATACTCTGTGTGGTATTAAAAGTGAAAGTGATTGTAAGTTAGCATTGTGCTAACGATTCTGAAGTGAAATAAAAAGAGTTTGGTGCAGCTTGGTGCTGCCGTTTTTTGTCGCCACACATACCGATTCTATTTACACTTTAAAACAATGTTTTTCGAAACAACAGTCAACTCCGTATACTGTCGTAGATTTATTGTTCTTTCCTACTGCCTAACAAGGATACCCGTAGGACCTTATATCAACTGAATATTGAAACAAAAGCAGGCTTTTGCAATATAGAGGCATCATAGAATGACTGAATAGCCACGCAATCTTTTGAGAAATGATATCACTTTATCTCATACTCCTCACATTAATACATACAACATTGAGATTAGCTTACATCATATTATTTTCGAACAAACGCCATTTATGTTGATGAAACTTTGGACAATCTGTGTGTCATGCATCAGTCTTATACATGTGCATGTGGAATGAGGCATGGTTGGCAGAACTGGAAATGCAGCCGCATCGTGCACATCATAGATGCTGAATTCAAGGATTGCCGAATAAGGAAATCCTCATGGAGCGTTCTCGTGAAGCGATAACAGCCACTGAAAAAAAAAAGTGCACATTGGTACTTTTCTTTCTCTTTCTGGTGATAAATTGCTTATTGAGGGCATGGAGCACCTTGGTTTTGGTATTGGCCGTAGCTTTCTTCCTTGTGACTTTGGTTTACTCTGTTAGAAGAAAGGAAATCTGTCACAAAGCATAAGTCTGAGTGGTCTTCTTAAACGTAATTGAGAAGGGTAAAGCATTAAAACTATTTAAAGCAGTTCCTATGAGGGGCGAAAATATCTTTGACATCCTAATTGTCAGAGATACAATCCTAAATACAAAACTCTTACAATTTCCGGAGATGTTAGCATGACTTATGATTCGCCACAGTTGGCAATGTCCACGGGAATGAAACCCATATAAATGTAGATATTCTGTAATGTGGCAGATTCAGAAAATAAAATTGAATAAAAAATTGAACGACTCAACAATTGAACAACAGATAACAGCACAACGCTAGGAAATCCCACAACATGGGTAATGTAAATTATGTGGATGTAGACGAATTGTCGGAAACGTATGGGAAGGGATGATAACTACTTGACTGCTAAAACTTTGAGCCTCTAGTTCTTTTTTATTGCTTGGGATTCAGTAATACGTTCCTCAAATGTACTGATCTTTCTTACGTTCACAAGTTATAAAACAATTCGTTGTGACCACGACCGGTGTGGGGATTTTCTCTATTGATTATTTGTAGTACTCAGCTTATACTACGCCAGTAGGCATCTGCGCTCTGATAATGTAAATCAGCATAGGTACTTGAAGTTGTTTTTGCGTCACTCTGACATATAGGGTTGATTTCTACTTGTAGCCCGCCAACCGAGAGTCTCTTCTGTTCCCTTATCTAGCAGCTAAATCTTTTGACAATTCTTTGAAAGATGAGGTAGATTTTTTTTTTTCAATTTACATTTTATAATCATTAGATGTTGCGTGTAATATCTGAATTTCGAAGTGCTGTAAACCAGTTTTAGTGAGAGAATACTATGCGAGTGACCACGTGCTAGCGGAATATGGTTTCTGTATTCTCGGTAGGTTTTTATGACTCTAAAATTTAAGCTACACTTTAAAATGTTACACTACAGTCATCTACATGATCAGATGCTTCATTCGTTTTGCACTCAAATCAACAGAAATCCACTAAATTTGGGTTTGGCAACTCGGTTTTCATGGATTAAAATTGAGAAGAGAATTGAATTCTGAATTTTTTAACCTTTACGTTAAAGTAATTACATAGATCATAAAATATATCGAGCGCTGATGAGCACGCAGTTGAGCGCCTTTAATCATCATCATCATCATCATCATCATCATCATCATCATCATCATCATCATCATCATCATCATCATCATCATCATCATCATCCTAATCATAAAATATATGAGAGAATGGGATAGAAATGTGTAGAAAGAGAGGTTCACATAGTGTTTATTGTTCATAATAAAACTAGATATTTAACTTCAATTTCAATAAATATATCAGAGAGTTGAAATACAAAATCTACAAACACTTATTCCTGATTGTGGCATTCCAGCACTTAAATGTATATTCAAGTCCTACAGATGTGGTTATTTGTTTTTCTCTGTCAGATTTTGTAGTTTCCCTTAAAATATTCCAACGGTTTACGTTTAGCATCATCATACTCGAGTAATTTATAATTGAAGGTTTCGTCGAATGGTTTGAATGTGATAAATCACACACTGCAGGTTTGGGTGGTTTCCTCTCATACTCCAATAAACTAATAAACTGCAAAACCACTTCATAGCTACACCTCTTACATTACACTTCGGAATTGCTTGGTCAATGACTTTTTTATCCTGTTGGATAGTTAACGTTAGATGTAGTGCTCTGGCAGACCGGAATTATTTACCTCGTTTACTCATTTCTACCTTTGAGCTTTTTGACCAGATATTTGTTTAACCCTTATACGTTTCCTGCTTTATTATTCTTAAATTTGTTATAGCTAAACTGGCAATACAACAAATATAATGTCTTATTCAGCAATAATAATAATTTATCTCCACTGCTTCCTTTACAGCTAAATTTTTTATCGTATCGTATCTAAACAAACGACAAAATATTTGAAATTCGTGTCTGATTACAAGAACAATGTATTATCAATATCAAATCAGTGAATATATTTTCAATATCACACAGAGGTTTCTTTTTGTATTAATCTAAAATGTATGGTTTTTGTTTTGGTTATAGTAGTCACATTAGACAAGAATAGCAAAAAAAAAAAAAAAAAAAAAAAAATGAAAGTAATATAAAGGTCTAATGCCTACCTAGCAGAAGTTCATGCACTATCAGTGGTCCGAGTACCATAGATTGAGAATCCCTTCAGTAGGGATTGCTAAGTTTTATTATTGACTAGCCAAATGGCTTGGTCGTGAGGGATTCCGATTCATGTTCCCAGGGTAGGGGTACGAATCCCTTATCTGCAATGAGAGTTGGCTCCTAAGACAATTCTCATGTTGATCAAGGCCTAATTATATTCGGCCCTTTGGGTTTAAAGCTTGCCATAATGCTCCATGCTCATATTCCTCTTCAACTGATGATACTGGTCCCAAGAGGGCCTATAGGTTTATCTCTTAAGAAAGAAGCCTTGATAATCAAAACTCAAGATAGCACTGCAAAGAAAACAATTGATGTCTTTACTTGCTGGACTTTGAACTGAACATCGATATTTTCATTTGTTATGTATGTGTGTGTTCCTTTTATATATATATTTTTTGGATTAAAATAAAAAAGATGCAGTCGCTGTAAAGAAAATGGTGATATGAGTGTTGTTGTTTAACGTTCCCCACAACAATAAACGTGATGATGGTATAATGAGGATGACGAAGATGATGATATCATCATACTATTTCTTTTTGTTAGTGTCCATGTTCCTGATCCATAGATCAGAGTTGGTATTGCCATTTTTTGTATAGTTTTATTATAGAGTCCTTTCTTGCTTTATTTTTAATGTTCTTATTGTACCTGTTATATAGTTAAGTTTATTTATTTGGTCTATTATATCAGCTTCCCCATGGTACGAGACAATTCATTCTAAATATTTAAAGTATGATTTCTGCTCAATTATTGTGTTATCTAACACTATTTTTCATCTTACTGGATTAATTCCTTTAAATGCCATGGTTTTGGATTTGTTTGCCGATATTTTCATTCCATATTCTGTAGCAATATTATCTAGACTATACAGCCTTTTCTGCAGGTCATCTTCATTTGTGGCCATTATTATTTGATCATCTGCATACAACATAGTTTTCAATTTAGCTCCTGATACATTAATGCCTCCATTGACTTTATTCGACCAAATCCTTACTATTTCGTCAACAAATTAAAAAGTGCGGTTGATAAAGGACAATCGTGCCTTAAGCCACCATTAACTATTACTGGTTCTCTTTTATACTTTAATTGTTCGACACATTTAATTATCACCTCATTTTCTTGCAGATCTTTCGAATTTCCTCCTATTACCATATATTCAGTTTTAATGGCATTTAATTTTAATCCGCCTACTTCAAATGCATTTATTAATTTTCTAGTCATATATTCTTTATCATCTTTATCCTGTCCTATTATAATCTGGTCATCTGCAAATAAACATTAATACAACTTCTAAAGAGAGAATATCAACGTCAATAACGATTTTTTCCAAAGCTAATGGCCGTCAATATAAGTGCATGAAAAATAAAATATAAAGTCAATTTGGATCCATACTAGACTGAGAATCTCCATCTTCGATGATGTCTTCAGAAAAAAAGCTTAGAAATGATCAGCACTCACGCTATCTCTATAACCCTCTTTCCGGTTGCAATCGGTTAACGAAGAACGGCAATGCAGCTGTATATGCATACAGATTAAGTTGACACGGTATCAGTGAATCTCGTTTCGAAAGCCCGTTTGTGATGTGCATACCTGTTCTCTCTGAATACCAAGCAACTTTACACTCGGCTTCACCAGCACTAAATGCAAGTTCATTAGTGTTGTGGGCACCTAAACTTCCCAAGCCATTAAATATGCACATTTCCACAAGCGGAATCAGTAATCAAAAAGCACAAAGCTAATGGCTAATAAATTAGAGATCGCAATTAAAAATTTACTATTTTCTCTTTCATTGTCATTCTATAGGTCATTCATAAAGATAAATTTTGTTCATCTGCTTTTAACTAATTTGTGGCACGACAGACTGGTGGACTCGGTTGGGTACCGGTCTCACGCACACGTAGTCTGCTATACAGAGTGAACAAAGAGAAAAGTAACCTAAATATTCCTTAGAGTTGCAGTACTGTATAATTAAAGGTAATTAATGACAGATAGTGGAGCTCCGTGTAGGACTAGTTTTTATAGCGTATTATTCGCATAAAATCTGTACATGTTGAAAAGTTACGCTGTTAGCCACTCGCATACATTTTCGCAACTGAATTGAAACTGATCAATGCTACTGTGTAAAATCCTTATTTATTAAAATACTGTTGGAAACGGTACTACCATATACGCACTGCATGATTTATTGAAACAGAATTAAGTCAACAGCTGATGTTTCAGTGGAACATAAAAAATAACTACTTTTAACGCTAGATAGTGTTAAAGAGGAGCAACTTTAGGGTTACCCTCTTTCATTTTCTGAAAGATAGGAAGATCACTCTTGTACGTTAATGTAATGGCTGAATATTGAAATGCATTAATTACGCAATCTCTAGAATAGCTGAAGCAACAACGAAGATTACAGAATTGTTGACGAAAACGAAGGAAGTTGTCCCAAATAGGATATAACAGCTTTTCAATGCTAGTAGGTAACAAACTTAAAAAAAATTATACAAGGGATGTTCGATAAAGAATGATCACAATTTTTTGACAACATACCCTTACTCATCCTCATAATTTTGATGGCCCTTCTCAAAATAGTCTCCCCTGAATGCGGTGCACTTGTCCCAGCGTTTCTGCCAGTCTTCAAAGACATGCTGGAAACCATTTTGAGAGATTCTTCAGCCTTCACCACTGCTTCTGATGATGGATAATGCCTCCCACGAAGGTGTTTCTTCATGTTAGGGAATAGAAAAAGGTTACATGGGGCTAACTCCGGACTATAGGGAGGGTGAGGGATGCAGTTCACGTTGATTTTTGCAAGATATTCAGCAACAACATTGGCAATATGCGGCCGTGCATTATCGTGGTGCAGCATCCTGCCTGCTTAATGGACATGTGGTCTTTTGCGCCTCATATGGACTTGTAATATTGTAGTATTGACCAGTTACTGATGTGTGTGCCGGTACAACATGCTGATAAACCATTCCATGAATATCAACGAACGAGATAACCGTAACTTTCCCAGCAGAAGCAACCACTTTTGCTTTTTGGGGGGTTGGTGATGAGATTTCCACACTGAGCTTTGCTGTTTGCTCTCAGGATCAAGTAGCCAAGTTTCATCAGCAGTGATTTCGTTTGAAAGAAACTCCGGGTCTTCCTCTAACATCAACTTTAACTGCATGTTACCTCCATTGCAGCTGTAGGCGATACTGAACCTGTTGAAACTTGCCTGGTTCTCACAGGCGGGAACCAGAAGTACCAATAGTGAAACTACTACGGCGTGATTGTTTCCCATTAAGCTAACAGAGTATAATAAGATTGAATTTTAGCGCGAAAAAATATGACCGTAAAAATTATGAACTGCCATTATAAATTGCCCAAAGAATTGTCATTTAACATTGCAGTGATCGTACAGCTGACCATCAATATATTGTAAAATTGTTTAATATGAATTAAATATTTTGTCGTCAATTCAAATTTGTTATCATTTATCTTTCATTTTATTCTCATGGGCATCCAAGTATAAAATTGCGTTTAAGTCAAGTTGTCAGCACGATGGTAGAAAAACAAGTTTAGTAAACACAAGCATTAAAATAAAGGTTTATAAAGTTCAAGAGTACTCCAGCCTATAAAAGAGAGAAGTAATCAAAACTTATCTTGGGTAGTTGGGCAAATGAATTTCACATGGAAAGGGGTATGTTGTTAAAAATTGTTGAAGCTAGCGAACCACTAACTCGAAGCCATAAAGAGTATGTGAACGCTGTAAGAACACTTGTTGAAGAAGACTGTGGACTTGTGATGTGAAGTTGTGCGATAATAAACACTTGCGGCTTCTCGTATAACTTTTTTCATTAGCAGGTATGCATTACGTACATACGTTACGATTATAGCCAGCATCAAAGCTGAACACCTTTCCAGTAGTAGCCTAGCATGGCAATCTTATTGTTATTAACGATTAAAAGTAGTGTATATACCAATGTTATTCACACTAAGGTTATATCAAGTTAAGTGTATCAAGTAAACGCAAAATGTTTGCAAATTCTGTAACAATT
Source organism: Mantis religiosa (assembly GCA_030765055.1). Classification (NCBI taxonomy): domain Eukaryota; kingdom Metazoa; phylum Arthropoda; class Insecta; order Mantodea; family Mantidae; genus Mantis; species Mantis religiosa. The sequence goes on along the minus strand of CM060953.1, from coordinate 126,162,281 downwards.
TCGCGTCGTGGCCACGACGAAAATGTAACTCAAAATATCTACCACATAAGCACTACGCTCCTCAAAGCCTTGAGTGATGATGATGATGATGATGATTATGATGATGATGATGATTGATGATGATGATGATGGTGATGGTGATGATGGTGATGATGGTGATGATGATGATGATGATGATGATGATGATGATGATGATGATGATGATGATGATGATGATGATGATGATGATGATGATGATGATGATGATGATGATGATGATGATGATGATGATGATGATGATGATGATGATGATGATGATGATGATGATGATGATGATGATGATGATGATGATGATGATGATGATGATGATGATGATGATGATGATGATGATGATGATGATGATGATGATGATGGTGAAGATTGTGATGGTGAGGAATGCGTATAATCATCCCGCTTGGTGTAGAAATCAGGTTGCACGCTAAGAATTAAAAAGTAGGTAAAAGCATAGTTCAATGTACAAATTTAGGAAATATTTATTTGTTGATATGTTATTAAATGAACGTATTCTGTAAATGAGCTCAACTGGAAAATAGATTTTGAGACTCGATGAGAATAATTAATTTGGCAATTGCAGCTGCTCTGTTAAGTTTCTTAACGGCTATAGCTGTGGCGCTTCGTTTTTTTTTTTTTTTTTTTTTTTTAATGTTTGTGTAACTTCATCTGTCTTTTACCCAAATAATTGTTATTCTTGAATGATTATAAAGTTAAAACCTAATTTTTACAATAAATTATCTTTATTTGATACTTCTATACCTTATGTTTGCTCAATTTATCATTATTTGTGCGTTTGTATAAATATTTTATCGTACACACAATAGTTTTTTTTTAATTTACCTCCTCCAACGTAAAGTCATATCGGACGATGAATGAAATTGGTGAAATGATGCTCAAATGAGTCCAGGGTCCACAGAGCTTAGAGTTACCCGACCTTCGTCTTTCAGGATAAGGGAAAATCCTGGAACAAACCTTATCCAGGTAACTCACCCTGACCTAAATTCGAACTCGGGACCTGTTGAAGGTGAAGCAGACACGCTACCATCTACGCTACCGAGACGGGCTACAAATAGGGTGACAAAGTGTTGACAAAATAAATAGTGCTTTATGGTTTCCAGTTTGGTTATTATCATTTCAGTCACAAAATCTAGAAACTAGTATTAAGATGCAAATTAACGTGGTATCTCCTGAGTCCAAAGTTATTGGGGCTGGCCCCGTAGCTCAGTCGGTAGAGCACCTGCCTGCCATGCTAGGGATCCCAGGTTCGATTCCCGGCCGTGGCGATGAGGATTATTCTCCGAACAGTATAGTAATTCCTCATCTTCCCCAGTCTTGAAATATAAATGAGAGTGCGAATGTGTGCGTGATCTAATGATTAAAACCCAACGAATACGAGTTAACACCTTCGATATGTTCCAAAGAAGAATGAGCGCCGATGTCACCATTGGAGTTAAAATGTAAAAACAAAAAATGTTAATGGATCGGAGTATTACAGTATTTTACCTCGATGTATGTTGCATCCAGAAGGTGCAAGTTGTAATTACAAAAGTTTTAATATATTAGTATCATTACTAAAATTAATATTGCCTGGTTTTAATGTGCCTTGAAAGGAGACTAGTAAGATGTCAGGTTCAATACCATGCTGGACTGGAATATCATTCCTCAATCGTACCCAGCACCTTAATGTCGTGGCAACGGGCATTAAAGTTTCGGCGCAAATAGATAACAGACGGCGGATAGTGTTTCAGGATAATAAAGAGCTTGCATAAGCAGTTAACGATAGCGTGGCTAGTGTTCACAAAGAGCCGACAAATAAAGAAAGCAAAGATAAAGGACTTGCCGGCACAGATAGGATTTCACGATTGGAAGGTTCTAGTGATATCGTGATTGACAGAGAAGAGTTGGTTTCTTATTTGTACTCGAAACCTCTGGAATATATGAATGACATATATAAGCGATTGTGACACGCCAGCGGACAGTTGTAGAACAGCGAGAGGTAAGCAGAGAACAGCTGAGTGTGTTGTTGTAACGAGAGCTGATATTGTAAACTGAACTCTGTTAGTTAGTGTCATCGACCTTAGTACACTGATTGTGTACGTAACGTAATGCTGCCATAATCTATAAGTGTATTTCTACCGAAATAAAGCAGATTTGGAATATCTGCAAATCGGACTTTTAGTTCTACGTAACCACGAAGTCACATTAATTTATTCAATGACGTCTGAATATGTCTGCAATTGTTTTAACTACGAAAAACAAAAATAAATAAAAATAAATAATTAAGTGAAAACAAACATAAGATATCAAAAATATGTTTATTATTGATTTACCCAGATGTTCTGTGTCCAAATCGCCTTTATTTCAGCATTCACTATCGTTCCTTACAAAAGAAATATGTACATTGAATAAATAAGAAACATAATTAAAATGAAACCATTTAAGTATTCCCTTAATGATTAAATGCAAAGACTAAAGAAAATGAAGCAGAAAACTAATTAAATTACGATGAAAGAAATGTATTTTCCTCCACGAGCTGTTTATCTGACATTATTGGACCAGCAAGTTTAGATGATATTTAGTCATTTTTATTACAACCAACTTTATTACTTCGCCAAGAGCATATTATTATTGGAGCATATTTTACATCGTATTGAATTAGTAAGCACAGTCTGTTTAACATTACGTTTTCATACAGCTGGTTATGCACTCTATTGCAGCAGAAAATTGATAATCTCAGACACATTATTACATTATTGTTTCTAAGAATTAGAAGTAGTTGAGCAGAAGGCCTGGTGCACAGCACCGCAAATTCCCTTCGTATTCTATATCTAAGAAAAATTCTAATCGCACATAACATTAAAAATAAAACTTATTGAACATCACTTACGTTAAAGCATTTCATATTAGGGATTCTCTAGTCATTTCATGGCTAGTTCTCCATTTGCCAACCACACTAGAGGGGTAGTGGAAATAAAGGAGATAACTCTCAGGAAGGAAGGGAGTCCCAGTGTACGAATCTTATCGTCCTGTCGCCGTCTTCTTGAAATAGTAGGAAATAGGAAATAGTAGGAAATAGGAAATAGTAGGAAATAGGAAATAGTAGGGACATGAAATAATGGCCATAAAATTTATGAGAAAGGGAAGCACTTACCGACCCGGAGGAACTACAACAAATCCCATGATTAGGGCTGGTGATTACTCGCAAATGCGATATAAATGCTAAATCGAAGATTTTCCAAAGTAATTATTTTTTCCCAATGCTTTCTCTTCTGGAAACTTTAACTGAAGAGGCTGTGGAATCTTTGCATGGTTAATAAAGTAAGTGACCAATGCTCTGGAATGGGAAAGCAACCCTTCTTGTTAAATTGGTCTATTGTTCCACCATTGCCCGTATGAGGTATGTTTGGTGCTGAAGCGAGTTCAGTTGTTTTACAAAAGAAACCCCTCTTACCACGCCTAATTACTGTCATACATCTATTTTCACAACTCAATGGAAAATTTCAATCCTTGTCTCTGAAAACCAATAGCAATCCTTAAATATTAAAAGCAGAAGCATTATTAACAGTGAAGTATTCTTCATATTTGAGTTTGATTTATGAGTCACTATGTTTACACTCAAACTTCACTTACTTGTTGTATAATTGAAACCAAACAGCTGAGGATGAGATCGAATGATCTTGAAAACGTTTCAATTATACAACAACAAGTAAGTGAAGTTTGAATGTAAACATAGCAATCCTTATTTTAAGGAAGTGATAAACACACGTTAATTCCAGTTGGAGTTCTTAGTTGTCGAAGTTCCGATTTTCATTGTTCTGTTAGGTTTTACGCAGTTTTACTTTGTCAAAGTACCACTCTTTACTGTCATATGCCACGAAATTAACGAGAGAATTTTCGTATATGAACTTCACTAAGCCAAAAAAGTTATATAACTAAGAAATCTAAACATTTAATTCAATTTTGGGGTGTAAAATTACACAAAACATATTAAGGGCAGTAATCTTAATTTTGTAGCATGGTACAGCCTAAAGAACTCGAACTTGAGTCGTTTTATCTAATTTAAATAAACTTTGCGTTCAGGTATGCACCATACTCCGGAGATCTGCCCAACGCAAAACATTGCGATGTGATTATGTACCTCGCTGTGTAGAAGCAATGAAGGCTGAAATAAAGATGTGTTCGCAAGGAAAACCCATTGTTTTAGTTGTACGAGTGCTGTTCAATAAAGAATGATCGTAATCTTTTTTGACAACGTACCTATACTCATCCTCATAATTTTGATCGTCCTTCTCAAAATAGTCTCCCCTGAATGCGATGCACTTGTCCCAGCGTTTCTGCCAGTCTTCAAAGACATTCTGGAAACCATTTTTGAGAAATCATTCAAAATCGCTTTCGCAGCCTTCACCACTGCTTCTGATGATGGATAATGCCTCTCACGAAGGCGTTTCTTCAAGTTAGGGATAGAAAAAAGTCACATGGGGCTAAATCCGGACTACACGGAGGGTGAGAGATGCACTTCAGGTTGATTTTTGCAAGATATGCAGCAACAATATAGGCAATAAGCGGCCGCGCATTATCTTGGTGCGCATCCAGCCTGCTTCAAGTAAATGTGGTCTTTTGCCTGATATGGACGAGCAATGTTTTCAGGACATCCCTGTAGTATTGTCCAGTTACTGATGTGTGTGCGGGTACAACTTGCTGATAAACAATTCCACGAATATTAAAGAATGAGATGACCATAACTTTCCGAGCAGAAGCAACCAATCTTGCTTTTTGGGCGTTGGTGATGAAGGAGATTTCCACACAGCTTTGCCGTTTGCTCTCAGGATCAAAATGATGTATCAAAGTTTTATCAGCAGAGATTACGTTTGAAGGAAATTTCGGATCTTCCCCTAACATCAACTTTAACTGCATGCAGACCTGCATGCGAATGTCCTTTTGTTAGGGAATCAATAGTCATGGAACCTGTCGTGGACAAACACGTCTCATGCTTAATGCTTGTGTCACCAACATGTGAAATGTTCAGTATTTCAGAAAGTGATCTTAAGGTAATTCGTCGATCCTCTCTCACAATGACAGCAGCAGTGTTGATGTTTTCTTCCGTAAGAGCAGTAACTAGAGCACCGGGTCCACCTTCCTTTGAAATTGTGTACCCTCTTTTGACATTTGAAACCACCTTCGATCTGTAGTGAAGAACAGACTCTCCATAGGCCTCCTGTAACATTGTATAGGCCTCAACTGAAGATCTGTTGAACGAAAGCAGAATTTCAAAGCCGCATATTGTTCCTCGCGTGTTACCTCCATTGCAGCGGTAGGCAATACTGAACATGTCTGAACTTACCTGGTTCTCAAGGGCGGGAACCAGGAGTACCAACAATGGAACTACTACGGCGTGTTTGTTTCACATTAAGCTAACAGAGTATAATAAGAATGAATTTTAGTGCGAAAAATTATGACCGTAAAAAATTATGATCATTCTTTATTGAACAGCCCTGTATATGAGACTTTAGACAGGCTGGGAGGACGTGTTTTCGCGGCTTTATTCAGAACAATGTGTGTCCAGGCAAACCAGGGCGTATTTCTAGGTGGTTGCAGATTTCTTGATAAAGCAAATGGTAGCACTTGTAGCAGGGCAATCATTGACGCTTTAAAAGAACGGCACCTCATTTGAAAATGTACTGGGGATGGTATCAGATTCAGCTCTTTACATGGGGACACACTTTATAGCATTGCAAACTTTTAATGTTTCGCACATAAGGTGAACCTATTTGGTGAAATTATCACCAAAGAAATGTCACAACTAAAGCATTTCATGTCAAAACTGAAAATGACTTTCTTGCATTCAAGACAAATGAAAAGTGCTTATATGAAATGAAGAAAGTTACCCAAATCTTTCAGCTGTAGTATTTCCTTTCCCCGTGTTCACACGTTGCAATTCATGATTTAAATCTTTAGAATATATGAACAGGTATTACGAATGCATTTTTTTCAACCTTTGGATGAAACTTTGTTAAACAGCAGCTCTTGATACCTACTAAACATTTTCACTGATGAATGCAGTTATTTTGAAGTACAATGTCAGGCTAAATTTGTGGCTGAGGTGTCAGTTTCAATTATTAAATTTAGTACCCAATAGGAGTGCTCTTCCTACCCCTTTGCACATAAGTTGTGGGATGAGATATTAACTTTATACTCGTTGCTGAAAAGATGTGCTGGAGAATGGTTGTCTATTGATGTTATGCAATTCGTGAACACCTTTTCAGAAGAAAATGTAGAAAAATGAAAAACATGCTAATGAAGTGTATGTTAAGTTGAACAGCCACATGTATTCTTGCAAGAAATTGGAAGCTTTCTAATCCTGTCACTGCTGGCAAAGTATCTTCAATACAGTACAGGATTTTAAATGAAAGTAAAAGTAAGGTCTAACTTTTTCGTTATGTTAAAATGGATAGTTTTGTTGAGAGATATGAATATTTTCATTAACAACTGATGCAAACCATGCAGAATAAAAAGATGTGGAATTCCTGCAAATGCTGATGGCTGTTAAGCTCAAATACCCAGAGTTTAACCGAGCAGCTCTGCAATGTGTTTAGGGCCAATCAACAGCGTAGATGCTGAAAGATGTTTTAGTAAATATAATTTGATTGTGACAGGAGGACTCAGGTGACAGAACAGAATGTTGAAATATGTTCATTGCTTTCATTCAACGGCGTTACTGAATCATAAACTTATGAGTTATGGCATAGGCTAATTTTGTGCTTTTTTTCATTGTGCTAGTTTTACATCAGTGTGGATGCATCTTTTTTGTGTTATGCAGTATACTATAGTCTGTATGAGCTTGTTCTATATTTCTGGGTATTGCTTTGCCCTATATTAATGTAAGATGGACACTGTATTCAGTTTTAACTCACTATAATTAATAACCTTCCATAAATATGTTTTAAATCTCATATAAATAATATTAATATTCATAATTTTAAAAAATTAACTCAAATTAAACATTTTTTTCAAAATGCTATAAAATTCTAAATGTATAAATCAAAATGCTAAATTTCTGATTTCAAAATCCTAAAAATCACTACCCCTAGCCATGATATGACTGCCCCGAGGCGAACCTCAGATATCTAGGAGTGCCACCTCATAAGAGCTATGCCTACTGCGGAACACTTTTGCTTGTTTGTTAAAGTCGCTGTCAATTATCAGATTAATACCAGCACTGTATGTCTATCGGAATTTAGTCTCACAAGAGTTCCTTTAATGCCAGTAAATCTATAGATAAACTTAAAGCCTATCCCTCTGTAATGCGTCTAAAGCCGTGACTTTAGGATCAGGAAACCAGCTCAGTGAGCCACCAACACTGACGCAAGCATTAAGTTGGCGAGTCTGAAACACATGGGCCTCGCAATTTCACAATGTCATTCATGGTATTTATGTGTGTTCGGTACAGAGATTTTTAGAATGTTTTAGCAGGAATGTTTAGGTTATGCACTAATCGTGAGAACGACTGCACAGAGAAAGTGACGTCTAATTACTGCAAACGCGTCAGTCAGTGAGACAGACAGACAAAGCAAAGCGTGAGTTATTGCGAGCAGCAAACAAGAGATCCCACTGCTTAGCTGTTGGAATTCCAGTCCAGCCGCCCTGCCGGACCATCCGTCTGCCAATTTCCAGTTATTGTACTGCAGTGATGTGTGTGCGAATGAATGCTGCTAACTAAACGAATCCTTTTGTTATTTTCTTTGTCATGCTTAATCCCATTTTCTGACCGCCGAGTCTTTTTCAGGTCTATACTACCTTTATCAATCTAAATTATGTTACTGCAAAGAGAGTTTGGATTATCATCAATGAGCGGACATTGCACCAACATCAAAAGTCGTAGAGCTTGCAATCTGTAGCTCAATTTTTTTTTTAAATTTGTCTACCACGTCCTAATAGGTAGAACAAATATTCTGTGTGTATGTATGTGTGCGTGTAGTTATTCAACGTTTATACTTTATTATTTTAATGAATAGTTTGCTAAACTTTTCTCTCTGTAAGCTTCAATCTATCTTCTTAATATTTACATTACATTCCTACTGATAATCCCAAATCTAAAGTAAAGCTTCCAGTTCTAGGTAAGAAAACAAAATAAGCTCAGTTTCGGATTTCATAATTTACGTTAAAGTACGGTTCACATTAAACAATTTCAAAATGTTTTCGATATCCTGTGTACAAGTTTCTGTGTACCTGTTAATTATTAAAAGGGTATTAAGAGAAACCTGCCATTCTGAACATTTATTATGGTTTTCAAATGGGAAGTGTTCTGCCCTGCAGCGAATGAGATGCGTTTGCGTGCTCAGTGTTGCCACCTTGTAACCTCCACCCTGTTCTTATTTCTCCCTCGCACTTTCTCATAGAACTACCTCTAAACATGCGGGAATAAAATATAATGTCCTAAGTTCTAAAATAATACAGTTGTTTGAATACTAATTTAAAACTTGTGTAATTGCATTTATGAAATGCTATTTACCTGAAGTTCATAAATTACCTCTTTTATTTTTTCTTCTTTTAATCCAATGTACCTGTAAATGGCTGATCCGAATCACTGCCGTTGCTTATGTCAAGAGCCAATTCGTAATTTTCACTCTCTTCGTTGTCTAAGTCTTGGAAATTCATTGTGGTCGGTTTCAAAATCTCCTCAAGCCTTATCTGTTTCTAAAAGACGCCTTCTTCTGGTTTTTTGTGCATGTTTTACGTAGTTGTCCCAGTTTTTCTTTTGTGAAATTTAGTCATATGAATGAAATGAGTGAAATGAGTGAAATGATGCTCAATGCGTCCGTGGTCCATGGAGTTTAGAGTTACCCGATATTCGTCTTTCAGGATAAGGGAAAACCCCGCAAAAACCTTATCCAGGTAACTCACCCTGACCCAGATTCGAACTCGGGACCTCTTGAACGTGAGGCAGACATGCTACCATCTACGCTACCGAAGCGGACTGTCCCAGTCTTGACTTACCTTGTCGATGTCATCTTAAAGTTGTTTGACGTCACTCAGTTTCAAATGCACACAGTTTCTTTATATTTGAACAGAAGCACTCACAATAACTGTTGGCGAAAATCCAAAATTCTTTTTTGAAACCATTCAACAATCTAGTTCTTCTTACTCATTGCATTTTATAGTGCTTTTCAGTAACCGAAAAATGGTCAGTATCCACTTCATTAATGCTTCCCTCTTTTATATAATTGAAGAATTTGTTCAGGAATCATTCTTTAAATGTGTCATCCACCACCTCCTCATGATACTGTGAGCTAATTTTGGAGAGAAAAATGTATTTCTTCCCAAAGGTTAATTATGGAAGGTTCATTATTTTACTGTTCCAGCACAAGTTATAACTGCTAATTTTTATGAAATAAAGAAGGTATGGAATAAGAATAAATAAACAAATATTTAGAATAGGAATTGCATTCATATCCGCTTATTCATTTTATCAGGTGCTCTCCTTTTTAATTAAGTAACTATATTAATTTTACTGGAACTTCCTCAAAGAGTTACATAATAAGAAATTGCACACAGAAAATGGCATTATAAGTAAATTTTAGATAGGACATAGGAATTTGAGATCTTTGGGTTCTCATCAGCTGGGGGTAGTCTACTGTAACAGTATGAGTGTATTTAGTCCAACTTAATATATTACGTTTCATAATTCCAAGAAATTAATTATTAGACAATTCATTATTTGGAAAGTTATTTAATTTAAGCAGTATAGATCAAAAGTTGCCTGTGCTTAGTTAATTTTTTTCTAAAGCTATTTAAACAACTGTAATAAAGAATATAGTGTCAGTAGGTTGGTGTGCAGTACGTAGTTATAAAACAATGTAAAATAAGGATCTAAATTCGAGGCTACTATCATGGCAAGGAGGAAGAACAGAACCCTGTAGAACTATTCATTAGAACATATTTTGTTGACCAGATTTGTAGACTGATTAATTCAACATTCTATGGCACATAATTGAAATTTTTAATCAATCGTTCCTGAGCGAGACAGTTGAAGGCTTCAAGAAGAACGGATAAGTGTAGAAGACCATGGTTTATGTGCCGTTATTTGCTTCTACCTCTGTTGTTCTTGAATGTTATGGACTTAATAACTTAGCTTTAATACTGTTATCAGAAAATTCAAAACATAGTCCTTTGTCAAGCGAAATGCATAAGGGGATTGATGCACAGCATTGTTTATGCGTGTTGAAAGACAGAGAAAATGAATATGGTGTGCACTTCTCGGGGACAGAGGATAATGCATGCTTTAGGTGCAGGTAATCCACTGTAACTACAAAGCAGTGGGAACGACCCATCCCCCATTCAGTCCGCTCATTTAATTCGCATTAGTAGTCACCACAGAGTCGAGGGAGTGTTTGCATCATCATCACCATCATCATAAATACATAGCCAAGAGCTTAGTAAACACGAGCGAGTAGAACTGCCTCGGATTATATCTCATTACATGAGGAGATATGGATTTTGGTGGCATAGCCTTCGGGATATGTCATGACGACAACACGCCTAAATTAAACAGCGTCGTCCACCGTGAGAAGACCGCGGTATGCTGAAAGGAAACAGTTTTGGCGCTTCATCTGCATTACCAGATTACCAGAGCATAGATACGTTTTCAGTATCCTTGTGCGTGCTATAACCTCCCAGATGGGAACGTGCGGATACCGCATGTGAAATTTGCGGAATCCACAATTACACTTCCTTTACTTTGAAATATTTATGATACAATTAGGTTTTAATCTACCTTTAATTAAGAAATTACACAGACATATTTAAATCTTTAAAAATATGAAAAATGGTTGTACGTAATTCAATTATTTTTCGAACAAAAATGAATTCATTAATATTATAATGCCAAACTCTAGAAATTAATGTTTAATCTAAAAACTATTTTTGATAAATTAAATGTAAAATATCAGAACCTAAAATTTGCTTTAAATTATTACTTCTATTGTTATATCATTATTATGATTATACGTATTATTATCATTATCATCGTCGTCGTCATCATCATCATCATCAGCATCAAACTAAGCATGCTCGGAACAGTTCATCTGATTATTTGTATCACATTATCTATAAGGAAATTCATAAACTATCATTGGTCTGAAAAATAAATCAGATGAAGATGTTTGAAAAGGAGATTATGCCGAAGGTTGAAATCTGGAAAAATTGCTTAATAACGCTGATTTTTTCTGACTTAAGTGATGTGTAAACGCATTTACATATATTCAGGCATTCGTTCGTCTTTTTTTCTTTTTTTCCTTTTTTCTGTTGCAATTAATTTGGTACCTGAAGATTCCGGCGTCTAATTAATAGTTTTTAATTTAAATATTGGCAAAATTTACCATTTTAAGACGATTCTGTCGGAAGCTAGACTTACACACAAACAAATGTATACCTTCTTCGTTACTTTAAAGCACCATACAGCTATGAAGCTAGAAGGATATGTATGAATATTCGGCACTTTTTGTGACTTTTTTTAGCAATGGATAAGTGAACCAAAATTTAGTACTCAAACATTCCTATGGTTAAAAACACCTGCTGTTATGTATTTTATTGAATATCGCTTTTTTTTCGCCCATCCATAAAAATTAGTATCAAAATGGCAAATGGATTCTAAACTTCGTAAATGGTCTAAAACAACCTTGATAAATTTAAAATGTGGCAACAAAATTAAGTTAATTTATATAAAAATCTTAGAGTTATAGCTTTTTGTCTAAAATTCAGGTTTCAGCTAAAAATACATTTACATGAATTTGGATTAAGGTTATTGCAACATCCAAATTATTTTTTTAAATTGGTAAACGTTATCGTTAGTTAAAGAAGAGAGCTGAGCAAAATTTACTTTCACTGTGTCAATTCTGAAAAGAAATTATCTAAATTAGCGTTCCATCATAATTTTAAAAATTTATTGAAACTGATAACGGAGCTTTCCTGTTTAGTGACAGAAAGATATTCATTTCCTATTTTTTATTCAGCTTTCTCCTGCTATTAGACTCATCAGGTCTCTCTATAATGGCTTGAAAAATTCCAAGCTATAAACGTGAATCAAGTGGTGGCTGTAAGACTTGATTATCTCTTTAGCGTGTGTAGGCAAGGCCATGGCTAAAAGTTTGAATTTACACCTTATATATCAAACAGGACGCACATTAACTGCTGTTGCTCTGAGCGTCTTCTAATTTGGGCGTGAAAATATTGGACATTAGGTTCGTTTACGTGTCGTAAATCTGTGACATGGGCCCACAGATCACCGGCTTTACTCCTCTTCAGCAGGAAATTATGTTAAGATTTCTTACGCCCGAAAAGGTCTATCGCCCTCCGCCGGTTTAAGAGCCGTAGGCCAGCATATTACCCCTTGACCACGGAGGACGAGTTCAAACACGGAGCTAATCCACTCATCTGAATTCAGCGACCTTCTAACTGAGCAAGGCTTACGAGTTTGCCCACGTGCAAAGTTGCTTTCTTGAACTAGAGAAAGTACCGTGGTATTAGTCAACTAGTACAGTCATGAAGGGTATACAATGATCTGTTAAATAATTGCACTACTATCGTATGACTGTTATTGCCGTAACATTATTCAGCTTACAAGTACATGAACAGTTCCTTGATGGTTACCTTAGTCCATCTTTTCAGGTGATAAAAGCAAGTTCTCACTGATGTTATGCTGTAGGGGTTGTGGGAAAACGATTATCGGTGATGACAGAATTACGAGCTTAAGTCCCCTTATTTTTATTGCCTACGATTACTTTTATGTTGACATGCTCCTTTATTAACAATTATTAACTAATCTGTTAGAAACAGATCCAACCATGCTTCTGGGCGTAAAAATAGCTGTCAAAACCAATGAAAGTAATAAACGGACTACATGTAAAACATTAGGTATGTTTGCTCTGTTTTTTCCCTATCCTTTATAGGATGTTTAAAAGAAAGTTAAATCAGATTAATCTTGGTATTGTGGAGGTCTAGGGCTATTTTAAGATCACAGTCACAACATATATTGCATTGTTAATTCACTATTTATTCCACATTTTAAATACAAAGTCGTCAGTCGTCATAACAAATTGAATGTATCTCCAAGTTGACCAACCTAAGCCACAAGTACTCCCGCTCCTAATGGATGGCTAAGAATCTTGGAGGTAGTGGTACTCCTCTTCCATTATGTCGCAATTCAGGTTCCCTATAACATACCTAAACTTTGTTTTATCTTGCGTAATTCCTGCAGTGTCGAATTGTACTTCAACTTGCCGGAACCATAGATCTGGCCGATTTCTCCAGAAAGAAGGAATTTTGGCTGATATCTTGCATACTTGCTGATTTTCTTCGCTTATCTATGCTGACGAGCTTTAGGTTATTTCAAGGAACAAATATACACTGCAGAACACAAATTGTAAATTGTATTTACTCTGGAACGTCGTGGGTCACCAATTGTGGAAGTATAGCGTTATTTTATATCAAAATCACAACATATTTGCGTTGTTAATTCACTATTTATTAGACATTTTAAATACAACAGTTATAACAAAAGAAAGCCGTCATAACAACTTTCATGTCTCTCCAAGTTGACCAACATAAGAACAATTGCCACAGAATAGTATGATTTAGCCACTCCAAACTAGAGAATGTAAACATGGTTTGAAAACTCCAACGTTTTGGGATAAATATAAAACTTACACGAGTTATATAGCTATAATATTTCAGTATACTGAAGTATTGATACTGGGGATAGGTTAACAGAACAAATTTCTACCAATACTGGACTAAGACAAGGATGTAGCTTATCACCTACTCTTTTTAGTATATATGGAAGATATTCTAAATGAATGGAAGATTTTAGTAGACCGAGGAATCAAAATAAAAGAAAATATTTATATTAACACGCTTCTGTTTGCGGATGACCAAATATTGATTCATCGGTATGAAAATAAGCTGTATATTCTAAATAATATAGTACAAAAGTATAATTTTAAAATATCAGAAGAAAAATAAAAAATTATGGTTTTTAAAGGAAATTATAATGTAAGATAAAAAATTGCTTTAGGAAATAAAATTTTATAATAAATATCGAGTTTTAAATATTTAGGATGTAACATAAGTTTTAGAAACAATGCTGATATAGAAGAAAAAGTAAACAAATTCCAATAAATATGTGAGACAATCCAAGAACTTTTAAAAACAGAGTGAAAAGGGATACAAAAATGAAAATATATAAGGTAATGGCTATTCAACTTTACTATATGGAAGCGAAACCTGGGTGCCAACACAAAAGGATTTAAATAAAATACATACTGCAGAAATGAAATTATTAAGAAGTGTTAAAGGTTGTACAATATTGGACAAAATAAGAAATAAGGATACTAGAAAGGAATTAGAAATAGAACCAATCCATGAC
>CM060953.1:126048974-126141474 GCA_030765055.1 Mantis religiosa | reverse complement strand
AAAAAATCAAACAACCGACTTTTACACGCACATATTTTCCAATTCATGCGGAAATAATTATTGCGGTAGCCAATGAGAATAATTTGAAAAATGCTTTCGGCGTTGACCTTTCGGTAAAAAGCAGTAAATTGTGAGAGCTTGACACCATTCCATTCCACTGGAAATATATTTGTCTTTAATCGTTTATTCTTTTATTTCACAACATGTTTCCACATTTTATCTCTAATGTGTATTTTCAATGACCAGACTCACTATGCATAGTTTGAGTAATAGCATATCTTTGCATTTAGAAAAATTGTCAAATAACACGAGCTTTGCTTCGTATGTCATTAGAGAATTAGGAAAAAAAAACGAAAACATTTTGTTAATGTTTAGCATATATCTAATCTCTGTTTCACATAACCTTTCCCCGCTGATATGTATCACTCCGCATGCAACTACCTTCCCCCTCATCCTAATTGGCTAATGCTTTCGCACCATAGGCCATAGGCGGTGCCTTCCCGTCACACTTAACCCTGCAGTAAACGTCATAATAATTGCCAGGATGATAGATAAAATCATACAAATTAGAATATGAAGGCAGGCAAAAATAATGAAGTTTATGATGGAACTGGGCAGGTTGAAACTGAATGAATGAGCAATGAAACTGAAACAAGTTTATAATGAAAGGCCTTTGGCCTTTTACACTGGGATTTTTAAAAACCAGCACACATACTTTGCAAAAATGCTTGTCTTTCAGTCTTAAGAGTCCTGTCACGCCATACTTGTCGGGAGTCCTTCATTCGCTCAAGTCTCGTCAAGGTAGTATATTTTGCTATTTGTATCCCGGAACAGTCTGATTGTCCTTAAATAACGTCTTCGCCACACAGCACTATCGCCTGGAGTGGTAAGTTTTCCTGTTGTCTCAATTTCATGTCGCGATGTTTCTACACATCTAACACACTTATAAGTTCAGAGCACAGCTGTTCGACTTCTCTCACTGACAAAGGTCGATTGTTCTCTGTGAGTGCAATAAACACATGCACCACAATTCTTTTTTTCGCCGCGATGCTTCAGCGAAAAACTGGCGGTAGACTCTGCCTTTATACATATACTAAGTACACGAACAATAAACGAACAATAAAATAATTTAGCTCTCGCACTACACACCTTCGAAAGGCAATATACGACAAATCCAGTTCAAAATAAGGTCAGTGATAAAAGCCATATAAACAAATATGTCATCGCTACCGCTAAAGCACGTGTCATCTGAAAGGCGGGCTTGAAAGCAGAGGAACCTCCTTTTTACTTCGTTTAAGAATTAACATGTACTTCAGATAAATCAACTCTGTTGCGTAATATATTTAATTCAAATAGTTACGAAAATATAAATTTGAAAATTCTCTTCCAACATATAAAGATATGTCACCATGTTAGATAATCTTTACCGCACAACAGCCTATACAGCAACAGCAGGCAATGAGAGGGAATAAGCTCACGTAACCATTAAGAGATACGGGGCATGCTTATGTGAAACAAGGATTACAAACGTTGTCATATTTACATTTTATACAAAGTGATAATAGAGTAAAGAGGTTGAAGTAAAAGGAGTTCGCAAAATCGAGGCAAGCAATCGATATCTCATATCAAGTAGAATATAATATAACGCTATTAGTATCTCTGTTAAACTTAAGATATTGGACCATTGTTCCAGGTTTGCATCAAGTAAAAGAAGGCTAACGACGTCCAAGAAGGCTCATGCCTTAATTAGTAAAGAGGATACTTAACACTGGAATTATCTCCCTTTCATTACCCCACTTCGAAATGTGAAGAGATTAGCAAAACTATAGTAAATTAAAGAATCATATATATTGCTGTGTACTCTTGGTAGATATGTGTGAAAATTTTGTTTCCCTTCTGCATCAATAAAATGTCGTGCTATTCTAGGAAAAAGAATCCTAGAAATAATCGTAAAGAAGTGAACATTATTGGGCGATTTCTTTCCTCTGAGTGTATTTGAATCAGGAGATACATTTACTATACATTAAATAATTATATGCCATTACCTTTTCCACCTTTCTTTTAATGAAACCAGATTGAAAGTTTTACTTACAATAAGAGAAAATGAATGTATTTTAAAATCATGTCACATTAAAAGGTTTATGTGAGAGTAACATGTTAACTTATATAATTATAATCATTTAAGCTTTCTAAGCTTTATAGATCCCAGTAAAATGTTACATAAGAAGAATATTGTACAGACGAAATCTGAAGTGAAATTGAACCTAAGAAGCATGACGAGCTTTCATAAATTCTACACAGCAGAACGGCACCGCAGGCGGTGACACTGATGATACATGAGATGAAGATGGAGCACTGGTGGAATGAGATGGCGGGGGAAACCGGAGGTCCTGGAGAAAACCCGCCCCAGCGCCGTGTTGTCCACTACAAATCTCACTTTGCGGTCGCCTGGGATCGAACCCGGGCCGCCTTGGTGAGAGCCAAGCGGTCTAACCACTGAGCCACAGTGCGGCCTCTACACAGTAATATTTAGAGAACTCGGGCTGTAGCGTCTGTAGCCTATAGTTTTAACATCATGCGTTCGATTCTGGTGGTCGACACTACCGATTTATTTCTCGGGTGCTTCCTCGGAACAATAATTACGAGGGCTGTTCAATAAAGAATGATCACATTTTTTTTACAACGTACCTTTACTCATCCTCATAATTTTGATGGTCCTTCTCAAAATAGTCTCCCCTGAATGCGATTCACTTGTCCCAGCGTTTCTGCCAGTCTTCAAAGACATGATGAAAACCATTTTTGAGAGATACTTCAAAATTGCCTCGGCAGCCTTCACCACTGCTTCCGATGATAGGTAATGCCTCCCTCGAAGGTTTTTCTTCACGTTAGGGAATAGAAAAATGTCACATGGGGCCAAATCCGGACTATAGGGAGGGTGAGGGATGCACTTCACGAGATAATCAGCAAAAGCATTGGCAATGTGCGGCCGTGCATTATCGTGGTGCAGCATCCAGCCTGCTTCATGGAAAAATGTGGTCTTTTGCGCCTGATATGGACTTGCAGTGTTTTCAGGACATCCTTGTAGTATTATCCAGTTACTGATGTGTGGACAGGTCCAATATGCTAATAAACCATTCCATGAATATCAAAGAATGAGATGACCATAACTTTCCCAGATGAAGCAACCATCTTTGCTTTTTTGGGTGCTGGTGATGAAGGAGATTCCCACACTGAGCTTTGCTGCTTGCTCTCAGGATGAAAATGATGTAGGCAAGTTTCATCAGCAGTGATTACGTTTGAAAGAAACTCCAGATCTTCCTCTAACATCAACTTTAACTGCATGTAGACCTGTACTTTTGTTCGGGAATCGACAGTCTTGGGAACCCATCGCGCACAAACATGTATCATGTTTCTGTCACCAACGTGTGCGTGGCACCCAATGAAATGTTCAGTATTTCTGAAAGTGATCTTAGGGCAATTCGTCGATCCTGTCTGACAATGGCAGCAGCAGTGTTGATGTTTTCTTCCGTAAGAGCAGTAACTGGAGCACCGGGTCCACCTTCCTTTGATATTGATTTTCTCCCCTCTTTAAACAGTTTAAACCACCTTCGAGCTGTGCTGTAGGGAAGAACAGACTCTTGATAGGCCTCCTGTAACATTGTGTAGATCTCAACTGAAGGTGTGTTAAGAAGAAAGCAGAATTTCAAAGCCACATATTGTTCCTCGAGTGTTAAATCCATTACAGCGGTAGGCGATATTGAACATGTCTGAATTTGCCTGGTTCTCACAGGTGGGAACCAGGAGTACCAATAATCAGACTACTACGGCGTGTTTGTTTCACATTAAGCTAAGAGAATATAAGAAGATATAATTTTAGTGCGAAAAATTATAACCGTAAAAATTTATGATCATTCCTTATTGAACAGCCCTCGTACATCCCCTCAATTTATTGGTACTTCATTTTACTTCACCATTCTTCCTGGTTAAGTATTCTAAGTGTCGGTAGGAGTTTGGTGTACATGACGTGGAATTCTTCTTTGTAAATCCTGATTTTCCATGTTGGAGAGGTCTGAATCCCGATCTTCAACCCCTCAGAGACGTATAAGCACGTAAGGGAGCCGGTTATGCGAGCCCCATGCGAGTTTAAATCAGTAGATATTAGGAATCCTGCTCTCTGCGGTCATCTCTCCTAAGGTCTTACGCCATTAGTATCATTTCAACTCGTCTCTCTTTCCCTGCGGTGCATGAGGGGCACAGGCAAGTTATATATTCGTAATGAAACCTCTGCTCGCAAGGTAGCGTTGGGTAAATTGTATTTTACAGGTTACCTCGCTAGTGTAACTAGGGTTCACATCCTAGGTGTTCAGCTGAAAAATTATATTACCCTTTGTTTTACCCTACGTATTGGTAGAGAGGCTAAAACAGTCCTCCGGACCTGGTCATGAAGAGTAGAGCCAGACTGAAAAATTCAATGCCATAGTCGGGATTTGAACAACAGCTCAAATTAGCCTTCACTAGCCAAATTCAACTTGGCCTATACAGGGCTATTGTGGAAGGAATTATTATTTCCATCAATTTACCTGAATAACATAGTGGTTTAACTATGAAACCTGGGACTTAAGTACTTACAACATAGTAAGTCGCAACAAAAGATGCGTGTCTCATAGCATATGAGAACCCCTAGTGGTCTACCGGGAAACATATGAGTCAGTCGAAGAATTTGTCATTTGGCATGTTGGCCATAGTAACTCAGTGCTTTAGAGCAACCGCACGGAGAGCGGGAGATCTGTGGTTCAAATTCCGGCTATGGCATTGAATTTTTCAGTCTGGCTGTACTCATTCAAACCTTAGCTTACACACGGCTAGCATGGAAGATATTATTTCCATCAATTTACCTGGTGATGTAAGTGCAGATGTGCCCTATGTTGTCACCTGCTTGACCGACTATCCTATGCGTTTGAAATCGTGAGAATAATTAAAATTATCTCAACAATTTCTCAGAGTACAGAATAAATACAAGAGATACAATAAAAGGAATGTGTTAAACCCCAATTACTAAACCATACAGGTATCCCGTTTTTGTTCCTAATTTGTTTTATGGGCTTCAGGGCTTTTGGCGAGGGCTTTTATTACATTGAATATGCAGGATGTTTTCTTCCATTTAAGAATTATAGCAGACCAGTTAGCAATCATAATGTTGTTATTTTAATACGCAGATACGAAAATTACGATACACTATGTGTTTTCTGAGGTTTTTCGAGACATCTATGTTTATATTTCTTTGAATATTGTATCGATTTTTAAAATGATTTTATGTACCAAATAATTTTATATGAATTTAACAGGTCTAAGGTTTTGGGTAAAATAGCGTTAAATTGGTTGCTTAATTACTCCTCTTCACTAATGCCTCAGATTTTGCAGCATCACAAAGTATTTCTTCCACAATTTAAATCTTCTGTCTGGTGTCATATCTGGAAGGTATTCCACTCAACGTATGCAAATAAAATTATAAGCATCTCATACAGAAATGCAATTACTCGTTATATTTTCAAAGAATTAAGAATTGTCAAAAAAACAGGTTGTTCCCTTTGCTTATTAAAAACAGGAAACTTCTGTCCATTAATTTGGCTGTTGCGATTCTTTCAAGTGAAGACAAATCAAACCGTTTTATATGTTACTGTTCCCTTAAGTGTACATTATTTTGTTTTGAACGAACTTCCGAATGCCATTTATGTCGAGTTGCTTTACAAATGCAGACCTATTTTCTAATGACTAACCCAAGAAAATGGATCACCTAGTTTTATACTATTTTTGCTTTTAGCATAGGAGTGTCTTAGAAAATTATGAACAAACGGGCATACCTCGGACATATTATAGACTTGGTTAAAGGCTTATATATACTAAGGTTATGATAAACGTAGGTTTAACTAAATTGGAAGCAGCAATTTCAACAAACGAAGGAGTAGAACAAGGATGCAGGCTTTCAACCATCTTTATTGAGTAGGAATACAGGCATATAAGTATAGGTATATAAATATAATGTTATACGCGTATAATATCCTAATAGTACAAATACTGAAGGGAACCTACAGCGCTTTATATAAATTATACCATCTGGACAGTGAATAGAATTTAAAACTTTCTTCGAAAAAAGTAATAGAACATAAAGGAAAATACCATTTAGAACAGAGATGTACTCGTATAATGAAAATAATAGCCTGGAGCAAGTGGAAAACTTCAATTATTTGGGTTGTGTCGTAATATTCGACGTCAATAGAAACTTAGAAAATGAAGTAAATACGTTTCAACACACATGTGAGTGTATAACAAGAGCTTTACAGATCAGAAGGAAAGAAACAAAACGAATGACCATGGCAGTTCCTGTGATCATGTATGGTGATGAAAAAAAGATACTGAAAAAAAAAAGAGCAGAAGGAAGAATTAAAAGATACACTAAACTAGGCTTAAGAAATGAAACAAGTAGAAAACTGAACATTTGTAGTTCAAACGACAAAATAAAACAAAATAAAAGCAAATGTATCACTCATGAATCGCATACGTGAATAAAGGATATATGTTTTAATAACATACAAACCAATGTAGAAAAGAGAAATAGGACGTCCGAGAAAAGGGTGGGAATAGAATGAATGCAAAGACCCAACAGGTGCAATGCCTAGCAATTGAAGGAATGGTGACACATAATTTTTTCATGCAATCACCTGTAGCGGTATTTCAAAACTATGAAGAAAAATGACGTATAGAGCTGCCAAGTATAAAAAGGGTTTGTTTGAGAAACCACCATCCTCTCATGATAACCGCTTTGACAGGCTTCCCAAATCTCCAATCTCTCACGTATACGCACTTTGTAGACTTCATTATTGTTCCAAATTGGTTTAGTTACGTTCAGGTGGTTACAATGCACAGAACTCTTGGTGGTGAACTTCCTCTCCTCCGCCTGTCTTAATTTGCACAAATGCTGCCTTCCCTTTCCGAGCCGTTATTATTTGTTTCTTGACTGTCAGGCGGAGCTTTTTCTCTCAAGTGCTTCGGCAAACAACACAAGGGCTGTTTCGTGCACAAAAAGAGGAGAGAGGAGGGGAAAGTGCAAACGTAATTTTGTTGCTTAAAGTCGTGGTAGAGTTTTCTAAGTTATGTTTGGCATCAACTTGACTTCCTTGATAGACAGCGCTGGTGTTGAAAAGGTCAATATCGGGTGGGCTTTATTGAAGGATTCAAGATTGTCTGAATCGGACATATGCACAGCAGTAAATTATTTGACAGCCTTATGACTGCAATGGACTTAATGATAAGCGCAGTGGAAACATTCATCATTAACCGAGAGCGTAGGGCATGTCCACCACTAAGTTATATTCACAATACCAAGAGGCAATGAGTGTAAACAATGAGTCAGTTGATTTAGATAATTCCATGCATGCTTTTTTCTCGGGCAACAAGCCAGGTGAAAAGACGATAATATATCGACGTTTCGGGAGTGTGCACCTCACCCGTCATCAGGATATTTATAAAATGTTGCAAACACAAATGAAACACTGTTTATACAACAATATAAACAAACACGAAACACTATAAAAATTCGCATTGCTGAACAAAAGACTGTTTTCAGTAAACTAAATGCCAGATCAGGAGATGGCGTGAGTATAGAAAATTGTGTCAAAGAAACCTAACTACTTAACTTAATTATCAAGCTGTATGGTCTTTGTTTCTTAAATCGACGGATTTCCATTTTAAGGCCGGTTTCCAAGAGGATATAAATATCCTGATGTTGGGAGCGATGCACACTCCCGAAATGGTCTTTTCACCTGGCTGCCTGCCCGAGAATAAAGTGAGCATATTCGTCACCAGGAAAGCTACAGGTCTTATTTTAGATAATTCCATTACCACTGAAAGCCGCATTATTTTCATGTGGACATACGGTGCATAGAATTAAAAATGTATGGCTGTGGGAAGTTTTTATATTTATTCGTTGGATATAAATATTATAATATTAGATACTTAATACCTTCCAGACCAAAGGATTAAAGTATTTATAATTTACTGATAGTAAAGCAATATTTGAAGTATTTTTCATGACCGAAAATTTACCTCAACTTTTGTTAAAAGTGATACACATGGGATTTAGGATCTGGCAAAAGCAAGGCACTCTACAATTTTGGAAAAATAAAAATCTGCCGTCATTATTTTCACAATTTCAGGTTAGTACACATATTTAAAATGTTACATTATTTTGTAAATATAAGCTAGTCTAAACTTGCTCAAATTACCCCTGAAATATTAACATCTTGCGTAAGCCATTTGGTCAAAGTGTGTACAATTACACAATACAACTTGGAAAACTTATAGCATATCTTACAGCCTGCTAAAAGTGCACCAACCTACCTTTCTGTCCTATATTATCTGCTTTTAAAACTATATTACTACCAATGTTTTCACATTTAAAAAAAAATGTTACCATTTGTTAAAGAATACATCACTGCGTTACTAGGGGAATCCACAAAGTATCGCAAGTGATTTTTACAGATAAATTTCTCAGTAGTGCGAACCTAGCATGAGGTTTACAAAGCAGGTGCGCCAGCTTAATTCTTTAAGTTAAAACTTCGTTTTAATTAGGATGACACTTGCAAAACAAATTGTTAAGTTTCAATGTGTAGTGGAAGAATAAATCAGGATGTAGTTGTCAATCCGACATTATTGTATATGGATACAGGCACGCTACTTCACTCAAAAAAGAAAGCGGTCCATGATGAACTTCTTGGAATATGTTGGTAGATATACCAGAAAATAAAAAAGAACTCAGTAAACATTCGAGATAAGCTGAATACGTTTAGTTTGACATTTCACAGAAAATGAGGAGCGTTCTGAAAGAAGTACTTTAAATCAACAAGAGGTAACGATAAACCGTCACAGTACACAATTGTTGGTAATGGACATACCTGTCATCTAAGACTTACGTTTCTTGTAATTTTAAACTGTCTTAAAACGCCAAATTTTGACATTTATTTCAAAATTAGACTGACATTGCAACTAAGGTGTTTACAGCAGTAAACTAAAATAGCTTTAAGTAGATAATTTTCTGCATGTGGGAACTATATATTGATGTGTGTGATCGACTGAATTTTGATATAAATTGATTCCTTCTAGATGAAAGCGGAGTAGCAACGAATTCTATTCCAGTAACAAAAGCGATCGTTTCTATCTAGAAGGATCCATTCTTATCAAACTTTAGTCAGTCATAGGCAGCAAAATATCTTCCCAATTTGAGTGAATCATGTGATAAGAGCTGGTTCCGCTTAATGGTAATGGCATACGGGTGAACCATACGCTTATTCGATGCACCATAACCCCGACAGAGAAAGTGATGTGCAGACATCGGAACACGTACACCTTTACACGGATATGAAGTTTACTACGGGTCTCGCGGTATATAACTGCTGAAGTCAGTCCCGGGGATAACACGCAGGGATAGTCCGGTTCGCAAAGCGTAGCTTAAGTCTCATGTAACTACTGCTCGCCACACAGGTAGATCTGTCTTCCAGGAAGTGCAAGGTCTTTGACATATTGTGTTAATATCATTACCTTCACAATTATTGGACAATCTCTATTTTAAAAATCAATAGTTTTGGGTATTATCATCAGCTGTTAAACAGCTTGAAGAATGTACTTTCGAGTTGTCTAAATGCAGTCGAAAATTAACAATATAAAGAATGCACTACCTACCAAACGAACAAAAAATGAACTGTATAGTACAACACAAAAATACTGAATTTTCAGTGCTGCGTAATATAAGGAATAAACTAAGTCTCGGAAAAATATATGAAAATGATTTTTACTGCTCATATGCACCATTAACTTTATGTGACATTGAACGAGCTTTCTCCCAATATTTTTATATTATTTCAGTGAGAGGCGCAGAAAATTCACATTCGACAATTTACGAATGAACATGGTTGTTCACTGTAATTCCCGCAAGAAAGCAATGAGGAGGATGGCATATTTTTGTAACGTAGTTTACATTTTGTGTCCGTACTCTATTGTACACACGGCGGTTCGGTATACTTGTTGACACAGACGTTTGTTGATGTCTCGCCTGACCTTGTGTAGTGCCTGTGCGCCAACATTGATTGCTACGGCGTACGGGATACGATGTCTGGTGATGTGTTACTTTTCAGTCAAATCAACATTTGGCAGTCCCTTTCTTGCACAAACAATCTGTTACATCTTGTGGATAGAAAAGGTTATTTACTCAAAGGAACTAATGGTGCTAAGTAACAACAGCCTGGAGTGACTGTTGTGTTTCTTTATTTTTATTAATAGTGACGGCGTGTTGACCTCGCTCATTAGTTTAAGAGTGCTCTAAAATTGTTCTCAAAGCAGAAGCAGAATTGTCTGATGTATATATGAATAGATCAGGAAAAAAACAGGAACTTCTCAGTTGAGCTGCTACTTGGCCATCAAGCTGTCTATAGATGACATCAGCACAATGATACCATTTCTTGTAGCATAGTTCTGTTTCCACCTACACTGTCTGACCAATAAGGTCCGAACGGTACTCCAAGTATACATTTCTTCGAGTTTTTGATGTGACTGTGCCGTCACTGAGCTTTAGTAAACAGATACTGAAGATGTTCGAAGTTCAGCTTCTTACTCTTTTACATATTGTACCAGAAGTTTCTGTGACTATTTTACAAATTTTCAGCGATATTTCAGGATGGCAAATTTGACATTAAAAATAAAACGTCTAGAAATGTCTCCGCTGTAAGTTAATATAATTTACACAAAAGGGGTTGAACAAGTTAATGCCACCTATTTAAGAGTTTGCGTGATGTGACGTGGCTTAACAAATATTCCTTTAATGAAATGAGGAGGTATTTCATGCTAATCAAAAGATTACCCTGGCTTTATTTTTGCGTATACAAATATCTCAGATAAGGCGCATATTATTCTCGATATAGTGAGAAGCGCGCTTCTCTGACGTCTGCTAAGCACCAATGAGCGTAACACTTCAGTCAGTGGAATGCGCGAGAATAACAAATGACAGATGTTATGTCCAAGTGGAGTAATCGGTGCGTTATCTGAGAGGTTTCTATTAACAAATATATCCTTCTATGTAGCAGGACAATACTAATTTGTTATGGCATGAATGCGATCGGAATAGGAACCAGCAATTAGGGAACAAGAGGGCGCAGCACCGGAAGTGCAGCTAGATAAAGAAAATTTCCGCTATTCTGAGCGGAAGCCTCCAGTTTTAGTGCTGCTTTCGTTATGATACACTAAGTTCCTATTATTGCACTTCAACTCACTACTCTGCTCCCAATTATTGATGATGTTGTAGATTGTTAACAAAACAGAAGCTCTCTCTTCAAGTGCACTCAAATCGTGGTCGACCGTATTCGGTCTCGAAACAGCAACAGATGGTGTGGGTAAAGCTCATTTGTCTGCTTTCTCCCCTTCCATTTGTTAACAACAGGATAGTTCTAGTTTGAAATCTCATAATGCCTGTGGTTGTGAAACTGCAATGAAATGTTTATTTACGTGCAAACAAATGCCAACGGTCGGGAAGCAGAATGATCTATCCGGCTAAGTGTCCATGAAGAAAAATATCCAGCTTATACATTGTTTCTCAAACTAATACGACACTGGGAATCAGGGCACAATTCAGTAACCTCGCCACGTAATTCGAGTGACAAAGGAACCCTCATTTGAGCATTCGTATCTAGGTTCTGAGTTGTGCTTGACGAAACAGCAACTGCATCCCTACCATCTATAGAAAGTTTAAGTCTGTAGGTTTTTCATCGCACGTCTTGTACATACAGCCGTTTGTTACGAAGGCTCTTCAATTAAGCAAGATCATAATTTTTTACGGACATAATTTTTCGCACTAAATTTCAATCTAATTATATTCTGTTAGCTTAATGTGAAACAAACATGCCGTAGTAGTTTCATTGTTAGTACTCCTGGTTCTCGCGTGTGAGAACCATAAGTTCAGATATGTTCAGTATCGTTTACCGTTGCAATGGAGGTAACACGCGAGGTACAATATGCGGCTTTGAAATTCTGCTTTTGTCTCAAAAATTCTTCAGTTGAGGCCTATACAATGTCAAAGGAGGCCTATGGAGAGTCTGTTCTTCCGTACAGCACAGCTCGAGGGTGGTTTAAAATGTTTGAAGAGGGAAGACAGTCAATTATAAAGGAAGGTGGACCCAATGCTCCAGTTACTGCTCTTACGGAAGAAAACATCAACACTGTTGCTGCCATTGTGAGAGAGGATCGACGAATTACCTTAAGATCACTTTCTGAAATACTGAACATTTCATTGTGTGCCACCCACACGTTGGTGACAGAAACATTACACATGAGACGTGTTTGTGCGCATGGGCTCCAAGACTGTTGATCCCCGAACAAAAGGACCTTCCAATGCAGGTCTGCATGCAGTTAAAGTTGATGTTAGAGGACGATCCGAGATTTCTTTTAAACGTAATCACTGCTGATGAAGCTTGGCTACATCATTTTGATCCTGAGAGCAAACAGCAAAGCTCAGTGTGGAAATCTCCTTCATCACCAACCCCCCAAAAAGCAAAAGTGGCTGCTTCTGCTGGGATACTTATGGTCATCTCCTTCTTTAATATTTGAATGGTTAATCAGCATGTTGAACCTGCACACACATCAGTAACTGGACAATACTAAAAAGGGTGTCCTAAAAATATCCTAAGCCCATATCAGGCGCAAAAGACCACATTTCCGTGAAGCAGGCTGGATGCTGCACCACGATAATACGCGGCAGCATATTGCCAATGTTGTTGCTGAATATCTTCCAAAAATCAAAGGGAAGTGCATCCCTCATCCTCTCTATAGTCCGGATTTAGCCCCATGTGATCTTTTCCTATTCCCTAATTTTAAGAAACGCCTTCGTGGGAGGCATTATCCATCATCAGAAGCAGTGTTGAAGGCTGCGGAGGCGATTTTAAAGAATCTCTCAAAAATGGTTTCCAGCATGTATTTGAAGACTGGCAGAAACCCCGGGACAGGTGCATCGCATTCAGGGGAGAGTGTTTTGAGAAGGACCATCAAAATTATGAGGATGAGTGAAGGTACGTTGCCCTCCCCCCCCAAAAAAAAATGTGATCATTCTTTATTGAACAGCCCTAGTATTACAACGTAATCTGGAGCCCCACTTGGTGGCGAAAATGCCTTTCACTAATGAGTGCTATTTCATAAGAGCTGGGGCACTAAATAGCCTGAATAGTGACATGGGCCAATGAGATTTTTGTGAGAGACCATTAACGCAGATTTGCAATGAGTGTATGGCTAGAAGTTACGATTACATAACAGGTTCATATCTTTATCGAGCTCGCTTAAACGCGTTCGGTGTACATCATATTTCTGAGAGACGTATTCCCGAGTTTTTAGAACATGTCTCACTTCTTGTCATTAATCCAGTCCTTGCTTCGGACATGCTGAATTGAGCACCTTACTTTCACTTGTACCTTCTTGGGACACACACACGCACGCATATGAACATGAGGCTCTTTTTTCTGGCCATAGCCACTGCAGTTTTGAGGAAAAGTTTAAAAAAATCTGTGGCTTACAATGCCTTCGTGTAAACTGCTGTGACTTCGTATCACCGGGGAATTTTATTGGTTATGAAGATAATTTTTGTGTTACTGCAAAGACCAGGCTGGCGCGCAACGTCATTTTGAACACTTCTTATAAGACGCATATATTTACTAACACTACACTGTATTGTTCTTCAACATAAATAAATCCAAAACGAATTAATGTGTTAAGTTTCAATGTGGGAGATTATAATACTAGGGTTCCCTATCTCGAATTCATATAACTGAGCACCATCCTACATCATTCTTGAGAGTTCGTACGAAAGACACAGAAACATTCTGTGTGTATATTAAAAATACATCTCTTTCGCACCCAAGGAACCTCTTACTCCATATCTTAAATTAAATTTAATATTTTTTTCTAAAGGAGCGCAAAACGTACCTTCGCTGACACGGGTAGGTGGCAATGACGAAGATGAAAGCAAAATAATAAGCCCCCACCCTTCCCCCCCCTCTCTATCTCTCGAGTTAGTACACTGCCATTGGTGCTAGGAATAGGATTTGTTGAAAGTAAGGTCATCTCAAAGTATTACTGCGTACTGTAGTTATTGCCCTGAGTATTGGCGGAATGATAAAAATAATTACATATCTAAGAAATTAACAATTGTGTTTCAACTGAAAGATATGGCAAGGCGGAGCTTATCCTTTTGACTACAAAAATGAAACATACTATTACAAAACTATGAATAGAGAACAGGCAGATCGTAATCTTAAAGCGGTATCAGATGTAATCACAGAAGGTTAGTAGCGATATGCCGTTTGGGGGCGGAAGAAGAGGTACTTGTGACTGCTGTTATCGCTGTCTTAGGAGGGGTTTCAGGCATTATGACCTCTTTCAACTTTGCCTCTAGCCGACAAGTCAAGGGCTTTTATGGTCTCCCTGCCATAGCCAGACATTTTGCCTTTCACCCCAGCGACAACCCTCGCAAAGGGCGACGCATAACCCTTTTTCAGCTGTCGCGCGGGGTAATAAACGTGGACGAAACTATACAAATGGCATCCACCCCTCCTCTCGCTTCCTTTCTGCTCCGGGAGACATACATTTTTATGGACTTCATTTAAGGGGTTTCCTCGAAGTGGGAGATATTTGATATATTAGGAATGATTTATATCTTTGTTCTTTTCTGTGTAAGAAGAACTTTTTGGTGTGCACTCAGTGCGGAATCAGGGGAGGGCCTTACCCTTAATAATGAAAATGAATTCCCTTAGGGTAATATATGCAATCTGATCCCACTTTCATCCTCCACACCGCGAGAAGTGACATTTTTGAATGTTTTTTTTTCTTTTTTTTTATCTGTGCTCATTATTTATCTGCTCTATAGGGCCTCTACTGGAATAAAAAGTTCTAGATGTCGCTTTTCAACCAATAAGTAAAGTGCATGGAAGTCAAGTTCGGGATTTTTAGAGTTCACAGAGAATGGGTGTTAGGAAGTAAAGTTTGGAATTTCTCACTTATTGAGAGCTAAACACGAATTGAAGGTATACAGAACGGAAACTTGGCTATAATCCATACTCCAAAAAAGCGCTCAGGAGCGTAGTGTGCCATGTTGAAATCGCTTCAAAAGAATACGTTTTGTTTATTTAATTAATTGTTGGGTTTATCTTAAATTGAAAGTTGTTTTCTGATTTGAGCACTATAATATTTGTAAAATTTTTAAACTATACTGTCTTAATAATAAACGTAGAATGGCATTCTTAAAATGTTGAGCAAGATTACTTACAAAGAATATCATATCAGACATTATTAATGTGAACAAATTTAAGACACATCCTAGTCGAGGAAAAGACACTGTAAGTTCTATGCCTTCATTTAGTGTATTAAGTAGTTATAACTCCATGTAACAGGTTAATCAGCCATCCTTATATAATCACACCCATTCAATCGATTTTCGGATAACAAACTCATGCATAAATATCTTTGTGGGTCCGCCCCTCCCCCGTGAAAAACACGTACTTTTAGGTACCTTAAGTTCCTAATTAGCATATAACTTATAAGTTACTGCACAACGCAGAAGAATTTTACAAGTAATACCCAAACGTACATTTAGTCTTTTACTGAAGTTTTGGATTGTGCTCAACATTAGTACCAATTATTATTTCTTGAAATATGCATTGTGTTACATTCATAATACATTCTCTAGTCACGGATCTACAAACGACTGTAGCAGAACCAGATCTGGTTTACGTTAATGGAATGCATAATTTTACCAGGGTATTATTTGCTCAAAAAAATGTAATACGTTTTATTTGTGCTATTAGCATCGGTTACTGTTGTGCTGCAAATATCCCTGGAATTAATATAAATGAAAGACTGAAATATTTAGAGATAGTGGGACTAATAATTCCAGATTTCCTGTATTCGAAAAAAGAAACAAAGACAGTATTTTTAATTAGATTTTCAGACATTAACGCCGAACTATTAAAATGCAAGTCCTGAGAAACAAATTTATTAACAGTAAGAAATAAATAATATTATGTGCAAAGCTGATTCTCAGATTCACAAATGACAGACTTAGAAAATTCTGAAAACAATTTTGGAGATGTTAAAACTTTGGGCATGCCTGCTGAACTTAAGCTACCGTAACCTTGAACACTTGCAGACTTTGAAATCTTTTACTTGACTGATTCAGAGAAATATGATTAGAAAGATATTATAAATACCCGGGATAAATGATCAGAACAACGATTTAATGAAAGAAATTAAGGTGAATAGCAATGGATAATTGCTACTCTCTTGGTCTTAATAATACAATCTAAAGCGAGTATATAAGAAACAAAATAAAAACAAAATTGTATAAAAATAGAGTTTATGGTTGAGTCACGTACAGTAGCAGAACAATATAAGAGAGTAACAGCAGCAGTGAAAGCGAAAATATTGAGAAAGATATATGGCCCTTTGCCGTAAAAACGAGCAAACAAACAGCAGAGTCGGTTCTGGACAAAAACGCAGGAACAGATAAGCAGATAGAAGATTGAGTTCGGGGCATTTAGTCAGAGTGGATAAACAGCAGATTTCCTAAAATAGCGATGACTGTAAAATTGGCTTTAAGAGAAGAAGACGAAGATCAAAAAGGTAAGATCGGCGGATAGGTAGCGAAACTCTTGAGTGTACTAGGTGACACAATATACTTTTGTAAAAAAGGATCAAAGTCAAACTGTCCGTCTCGGTAGCGTAGATGGTAGCGTGTCTGTTTCACGTTCCAAAGGTCATGAGTTCGAGTCTCGGTTAAGGCGAGTTACCTTGATAAGTTTTTTCATTATCCCAAGAAAGCAGTTTTTAATCCTAGATTGTGTGTCACTAAACCTCCATCCTCTTATAAACTTGTAAAGATTTCATATTCACTGTGTCGCAATACAGTACGCCCACCTTTGTGGTGCTGGGGTAGCGTGTCTTATAATCAAGAGGTCCCGAGTTTGAATCCATGGTTTTCCCTTATACTGAAGAAGAATGTGGGATAACTCTAGGCTCTGTGGATCCTGGGCACATTTGAGCATCATTTCAACGACTTCATTCATATATGTAAAACACAAAGTAGCTCAAAATTGGAGGTTGCATAGATCAAGGAGGGAGAGACCTATCAAATAGACTTAAAAGCTTCTTGTGGCCGAATAATATTTTTGTTTTATTTTGGAATTGTTTCACACTGCTATGGTTTACCGTTAACAAGATACTTTTAGTCTCAAAGTTTCCCGGTGCTCAGCATCCCTGTCTGACAGTCCCTTTTGTTCCATGCCCCTTTTAACGACATTCATCCTTCTCTCTAGGTCACTCCGTCCTCCTTCACCCTTCCATCGCCCATTCCAATATCTTCTTTGATATTCTTTCATTTGCCATGCTTATGACGTGGTCATACCATCTTAGTCTTCTCTATTCAATTATTTAAAACATATTGTTTTCGACTTTCATCATGTCCCTAATTCTGGTGTTTGTTATTTTCTCAGTTCAGTTAACAATAATTTATTCGCTTAGAATAGTACCTGGAATATTTTAAATCTCTTTGGAGGGTGCATATCTCAAAACGAGAACACTGGAAGTTGGGTAATATGTAAGGGCGAGGTCTACCTGAGAGTCCGAAGACCTCTAACACCCGGGAGACGAAGGAGGACTCCGGGTTTCTTTCCATAGGGCAGTACCTGGAGTCTAAAAGGCCCCCCCCCTTCCTCATCGACAACAACGTCAAGACGGGACTGAAGTCGATACGAGCGTCAACCCCGCAGGGCAGACTACTTAAAACCTCGGTGGGGCCGCCTGGTGATCTAGAACATCTTCTACAAGCTCTGCAGGCTAGTACCCGGAACTTTTTAGCCAACCCCCTGGACCCTCTGGGCGGCCGAGGTCTGGCAGGAGGTACCCGATGTCCCGTGGGTGTTAGAAACACACTGTCCCCTCGAGTTCAACCCAATCAGAACAACTCCCATTCGGGAGGGCCTCGGCTGTTCGACCCGAGGTTCCTCTGGTAACGTCAGAGTTACCGCGAGTGCACAGGTTCCACATCGCTCGCACCACAGCAGCTGAAGGGCACGGATCCCCTCCCAGATATGTGATATAAAATTGTAGCGGCATCTTGCCAAGGTAGCCCAGTTTGTAAATCCCAAGACACGGCTATCTTCAGTCTAATTATATCTTTTCCAATGCAAATTTATCCCAATCCTGTGTTGTAGTGTGTTGTGTAGTGACGAAAGTTTAGTGGGCTACGGTTAACTAAAGTTCGTGTTTCGCATGTCCTTTTCAGCAGAAATAGAATGAGTCAAAACACATTAACATAAATTTAACTATTTGCTATATTATTTAAAATGCAGAATATTTAATTTGTAATGCAAGGAAGCCTAGATTTTTCTGTAGTTAATACTTAGTTAGGTTTCCAGGCAAGGGGCATGTAAAGCTTCAACATCCCCTCCCCATCTACATTTTACAAGGAAAATTTCATGTTAAATGTTCATTATAAATACTTACTAAGATAAATATGTCCGAGCGGGCGGTTTCGTCTGTGGCCGGCATTCTGGAGGCCCGGGTTCATCCCTGGTCGACCTACGTAATCCATGGGTTTTACGGAGGTTTTCCCTGGTCACTGGGCGACTGCTGGGTAGTTAAATTACATCCTGCGAATTCCCTGTCCCTCCGTTTCATCTCCATTATCATTTCACATCATCTCCCATATGGTGGACTGTTTCATGGTAGAAGTGTCGGCGCTATTGTGACTCTTTGGGGCGGCCGCCCTCCTTCTCCTGTCACCTCTTCCTTCCTTCGGGATATCCCATTTGGGACTTAGGTACAATAAACCAGTGGTTTCAGTGTTGAATCCCCTTTGTAGTAATCCTAATCCTAAGGTAATTGCATCACAAATGAGTGCCCGTCTTGAATTTTCTGGTAACATTTTATGAAGTTCCCTTCATTCCGGATCATACCATATGTATAATCTGAAAGCCTTAAGAGCCTTAAGAGATAGAAATCTCACCTCAGAAAAATCTAGATATTTGTTAAAAATATTGCGAAAGTTCTAAACACAGGAATTTCGATATATTTCTAATCAATGTTTTGAAGTTTTTAACAACTATTTCCCTGAACTGGGAGATCACGATTTGTTTTCTTTATTCGTTCTTATTTTTTCCTTTTTCTTTCCTTCTTTCCTTTCTTTTTTGGTTTGATTATGAATGAGCGTCGACAATCTTGGAACTATGACATTGCTTCAGCTCAGGTGTCCTGCAAATATCTAAATGAAGTTAAAGAGTTGTTTGAATTAACAGTAAGCAGAAAGGATAAGAAACTTATGTTACAATAGTTTGTAGAGAAGTAAACACAGAAAGTCATATGATTGCAAGACATAAGATTTTTCATGTAAATACCAATATCTACATTTCGACTCTTAATGCTGATATTTGTTTGTTTTCCAAATAAGAGGAATTTCGATTTACACAAATAAAGAAGTTACTTTGAAGTAACTACAGCTCTTAGATTCAAGGCTATGTAGTAAATTATGGTGGTGACTCACCGCAGAAATGGTCGCATACCTTCCCTACTCGTTCGAAAAATACAAGGTTGTTAATATTGATAAAGCAAGAGAGAATGAAAGAAAGGAAAGGTAATGGAGCATAAGGACTGGCGTTTGTAGGCGTCGCTGATAATGGGAAGCCCTGGAATTCAAACCTCCACCCCAACTCCACCTCCCCCCTTTTCGAACACTGACTTGGGGTTCGATATTCTACAGTTTTATTCTCTCCTTTTCCTCTTATTCAGCCTTCTTCCCCTTCTACCTTTGGTTTCCCCATTTTTCCCCCAACGCAATGTGAAAGTTTTAAAAAAAATAGACAATAGCCATAAATAAGTAGAGGGACTGCAGTTGATCCAAAGTCGCAGTGGGAGAGTGGTTGAGATTATTTTGGAAGTAACAATATAATTTATTTTCTTTGTTTGGTTCTTTCTCTCTATACCCTTCTACTTAAAGTTATCTTATCTTTTTTACTGGGCATAACACACAAATCCGCTCAATGTATAGCTATAACTGTACGGCTATACCCATCTTTATACACTCATTCTAAAAGTAATTGTTTTATTATCAATGCTGATATCAAAACTGAATTTCTTGAGACTTGGTAAAAGGCAAAATATAAGTAATGGTAATATGTGTAAGAAGGTTATCTAACAACAAGCACAACACTCGCGCCAAGAATCTCTTGACTTGATTAAATCTAGCCTAGGCGAATCAGTTGAAGGGCAACTTGCCACTCGAGTCATCAAACTAAAAGAGTGACCTCATCTTCAGCCGGTTCACCTTACTTGAGTGTGAATGTCTACAGTCGACTGGGAAGTGAAATGACATTAACACATTCTGATTAGTTGACTGCTCATGGTTTTACACTTAGAGGATGCTTTCATTAAAACTTTCCATAGAATATGTGGGGATAGTACATGAATCCACAGATGCAGAATCCACTTTTGGTTTTCTTTTTATTTGTATTTCATGAAGAAGATAATGAAATAAATTGCTATTTTTAA
Source organism: Mantis religiosa (assembly GCA_030765055.1). Lineage (NCBI taxonomy): Eukaryota > Metazoa > Arthropoda > Insecta > Mantodea > Mantidae > Mantis > Mantis religiosa. The sequence continues at coordinate 126,120,849 of CM060953.1, read as the reverse complement.
GATTTTTCTAGACTTAAGATTAAATTGTTTAGTTAACCAACGAACTAGTAAACTGTCAACTTTCATTCTTATTGTTTAAATAGATGAATATCAAAAGTTTTATGAATTATTTTTCTTTTAGAAAAATTTAAGTTTCTGGCTGTAAGCATTGCTTAGGATATTTACAGACGTATAAAATGTTATAGCAGACCTATGCATTTACAATAGAGATGGATTTGAAAACTGTATGGATCACAAAGAAAGAAAATTATTGTTACATATTTGATTATTTTGCATTTAGATTTCTAGATGGCATTTGGAATTCTTTATTTTTCAAAATATTTAAATCTGATATGGCCATGATCTTTTTAATCATAGTAAGCAATTTAATCCACAAAGCATTTAAATGTAACATACGGGTCTTTAATGTCACATAATGATGATGAAATCCCATTGAATCCTTTCTGATTGAGTTCCTCTTTTTAGGTTTCTCAGTCCTTATAACTGGGAAATCGCCGGGTAGTACTCTAAAATTAAGCCAGGGATATTTCTTCCATATATTTCATGTCGTATATTGTCAATGAAGATGTAAGAATGAGTGTGAAACTTCTTTAAAAATTAATAATGTGAAACCATCTATTGACAGTTTGTGGGAGGAATATATCAATTACCCTAAAATATTTTTTAATTTATAGCGGAAAGTCCGTTGTATGCTAAATAATAATTGCATAGAAAATAACCCTTTATTTACTTAATAAAGCTAGATTTAATCCATTTTAAAGTCTGAATTTTAACGAAAACTGTGGCAGTGATAACAGACTCCATTATATATTTTAGTTTCAGTGATCCAGAAAGGTAAAGCTTTTTAAGGTTTGAAGAAATGATTTTATGAACCAGAACTCCGCAGCCCGAATGGCATTTTGTACTAAAACAATTCCTTTAAAATGTAAGGGAGATCTATTTTACCACTCCATTTTTCAACTCTCTCCTCTGTCAGTACTGTCTGAATTTGGAATATAATGCACAGCTAGACAGCCATACAAAACAATAAGATATAATCTCACATTTTGGCCCCTGTATATGTATGAATTTCTGCCACTTTGTACGTCTGAGTCTCCTAAAACCACTTGAAATACACGCACTTTGATGTGCAGCAACCAACTCTCTCGTTCACTTTGATGTTGAGGCTCATCTGAATCTTACATAACAATCAACTCTTGACAGTCGCACAAATGTAATGTGTTTCCCTTCCAGGAACTCCTTTGCTGCCATTGGAGTGTCGGCAAGAACTTTATTTCAACGCCATTTGTAGCAGCATCTGTACCTTGAACATCCACATCCCTTGTTGCAAACGTAAACATGATAACCAGTAACTATGTGACGTTACTAGTTTTATAACATCACAATTTTGGGCTACAGGTACACATTGCGGTTGATGGACAAACGAATGATTTGCAAGAAATGAATTTATTAATTGGTTATTCACTTACAGACTTTGCTTGCATGTTACTATTTTGGGTATATCCGTATATTGTATTATATTGTATTATTCACACCAAAATATCTCTTCCTTATATATCTTCTGATGCTTAAGCATAGGTATAGGCTTATCTACAACGCTCAAATTTTGTGACCACGTGTGCCCTTGCAGTCATTTGGGGATTACACGTACATTCAGTAGCAGTACCTACTGAGTGACGTTGAATAGAGCTCGCTTAGGCACATTAGCCTCAAGGTGATGTATTTAAAATACCAAATGGTATAACTGTAATGGAATTGTTATAATCAGAACTATAAGTGAACAAAAGAGAAGAAAATAGACCCTAAACTAATCTTGTAGTGCACAGCAATAAGCGTATCTTATGTTGGATGTCAAGAACAACAATCTGCAACAAGTTCTAGAAACTAATGGATTAACGTAGATGATAATGGTAGCAGTGATAATGACTCTGAACTTAGGCATGAAAGGTCATTCTTTATCCGATTTAATCTGTCACATACAAATGTTTACTAGACGTTATTTGACATTAAGGTTCACAGACTCGTGTTCTTACTTCGCATGTGAAATAAATGCAACTATATCTACTGCAAATCAATCATTTTGTCACTTTTTCAGTGAAAAAGTAAATTTTGTAGGTTCATACATTTATAACTGAAGATCAAGTATAAAAATTCCTAAGCAGTTGCCTTCAAGTTATCTACCTCCAAATTATTATGTATTATAACAGTGACCGTGGGTATCTAAGGGGTTGGTAAACAGTCTGGCTAGCGTTGTCTGCAAACCTTCAATGGGCTGACGGATGGGGGTGGTTTGTAAACAGCAACATCGTTGTATGAACCCCAGTAGAAGTTTATTTTCATTTCCTTTCATCCAGGCCTTAATGAATAAAATTAAAATTGTCTTTAAAAACCTAACTCTAAACCTACAATGCTTCGAAAGTAATTCTATAAAATCCTAAAGAATTCTAGAAATACTTTCCATGCAGGTTATCGTGCTCTATTTCTGGTTTCCAAACAAGATAAAACTAAATCGAATTCAGTCAGAATTCCAGAAAATTCGAAATGTATATTAATTACGTCCGTAGTACCACCATCCCGAAATCGCAGCGTTTTATCTAAACGCACTTTTTTTGAGAAAACAATACCCAGTAGAGATTCAGCATAGTCTTTCAAATCCTGAGTCAGGATGCCAGCTGGGCATTATTTCTGGGCTATGGGGCCGTGTTCTCTGTTCCCTGCCCAGACGTTGTGTTGGATGTGTTCAGTGAAATGTGAAAGTCTCTTCGGGGAGGTTAGTTACTGTTTCTAAATCGCGCCTTAAGGCATTTCTTCTTATGCTATGCTCCAAGCGATCTCTTTTTCTTTCTCTGTTCAGGTTCAGCGTTCCTCATACTTGATGTATTTTTAAATACTTATATTAAGTTTGTCCATGATATACCTATTTACTTATCCATATTCACATTAAAAGCACTTCCAACAATATTTTCTCAAAGAGGAAGTGCAAGTTTTCGAATTACGAGAGCAGTTCAGTATCGCTGTAGTAAAGGAATTATATAAATTTATAGTCCTGCTTTAATTGATATTATTTAAAATTAATGGATGTAGCTTTTTTATATTTTAAGATAGGATAGAATGACTAATCATAACTACCAGCGTTACCTTTTTGTCTTTGCTTTCCCTTTTAACATGATTGCTAGAATTAAATATATATTATTTTAGTAACTGCTTTTTAACTTCTCTACCACATATGTAGTAAGAGGGCAATGTACTACATTCCACCCTAAAATTTGATACCAAATTTTGCTGGAAATACACAAGACAGCTGCTTAAATGGAAAGTTTTTAGAAATTTTCTCAAAAATAACCACACGAATTTTGATTACATAAAATACTATATGACTTAAGTTATTTTCACGACATAAGATGTATATCTTGAAGGCAATAGCTTTTGGAGCCCACTTCAGGCAAATTTTAACAGACAGAATCTGAACACCATAAAATTTAGAATTCGTTAAAGCACGCAGTTGATGTCCAACTTTTTTATGACGGTAATCATTGTCAGATACCTCTTGTTATAGGTTTGAGTTATCAAACATACCTAACACAGGAAGTTCAACCTTTTTATGATCTGGCAGCAAAGAGAATAAAATACCAAAGCTACAACTCTGGGACGTGTTTTGAACGATTTGATTGTCGTTTAAGACTTCAGTATTCTCCAGTTCTCAATGTGACCAATAAGGAACGTGTAATATGACTTTTTACACATGTTTATCTCGATACAGATAAGGGGGTTTCTGTAAGATAAGTTTATTGAGGAACTGGTAGAGATATTGATTTGAATGTGATACATTTTCTTTTGCTAAGCGAACATAGTAATTGGTGAAAATCTATACTGTTCATGCATGCAATAAATAAGGGCTCTCTAACCTTGATTTTTCTTTATAGTTCCATGGAAAATATGTCCTTTTGGTAAAAGTTTTTCTTTGCCGTTGTAATTATCTCTTGATTGATATATGAGGGCTGTTCAATAAGGAATGATCATACTTTTTTACGGTCATAATTTTTCGCACCAAATTTCAATCTTATTTTATTCTGCTAGCTTAATGTGAAACAAACACGCCGTAGTAGTTTCATTGTTGGTTCCAGGTTCCCGCCTGTGAGAACCAGGCAAATTCAGACATGTTCAGTATCGCCTACCGCTTCAATAGAGGTAACATGGGGGGAACAATATGCGGCTTTGAAATTCTGCTTTCGTCTCAACAAATCTTCAGTTGAGGCCTATGCAATGTTACAGGAGGCCTATGGAGAGCCTGTTCTTCACTACAGCACAGTTCAAATGCGGTTTAAAATGTATAAAGGGAGGAGACAATCAATTACAAAGGAAGGTGAACCCGGTGCTCCAGTTACTGCTCTTACGGAAAAAAGCAACACTCCTGCTGCCATTGTGAGAGAGGATCGACGAATTGCCTTAAGATCACTTTCTGAAATACTGAACATTTCATTGGGTGCTGCGCCCACTTTGGTGACAGAAACATTACACATGAGACGTGTTTGTGCGCGATGGGTTCCAAGACTGTTGATTCCCGAACAAAAGGACATTTGCATACAGTTAAAGTTGATGTTAGAGGAAGCTCCGGAGTTTCTTTCAAATGTAATCAATGCTGATGAAACTTGGCTACATCATTTTGATCCTGAGAGCAAACAGCAAAGCTTAATGTGGAAAACTCCTTCATTACCAACCCTCAAAAGAAAGCAGGGGTGGATGCTTCTGCTGGGAAAGCTATGGTCATCTCATACTTCGATATTCATGGAATGGTTTATCATCATGCTGTACCTGCACACACATCAGTAACTAGACAACACTACAGGGATACCTTGAAAACATTGCAGGTCCATATCAGGCACAAAAGACCACATTTCCGTGAAGCAGGCTGGATGCTGCACCACGATAATGCACGACCTCATATTGCCAATGTTGTTGCGAACATCTTGCAAAAATCAATGTAAAGTGCTTCCCTTATCCTCCCTATAGTCCGGATTTCGCTCTAACCAATTGAGCTACTACAACATTAACGTAGTTGTCTCATGTGTTTATGAGAACTCCTAAGTGGCTTACCGGGAAAAACACGAGTCAGCTGGAGAATTTAATGTCATATCGGCACGTTGGCTATAGTAGCTCAATTGGTTAGAGCGGCTGGACGGAGACCAGAAGATCCGTGGTTTAAATCCCGCTATGGCATTGAATTTTTCAGTCTGACTGTGCGTTTCCATAATTTAGCCTACACACGGCCAGTGTGAAAGAACGATTAATTTCGATTAATTGACCTAATAGTTGTTAACTACAAAAGCTCGGGCCTTAAAGTACTTAAACATTGTGAGTCGCCATTAAGGTAGGTGTCTCATGCGTTTATGAGAACTCCTAAGTGGTTTACCGGGAAATATATAAGACAGTTGGAGAATTTAATGTCATATCGGCATCGTTGGCCATAGTTGCTCAATTGGTTAGAGCGGCTGGAAGGAGACCAGAAGATCCGTGGTTTAAATCTCGGCTATGGTATTGAATTTTTAAGTCTGACTCTACCTTTCCATATATATTTTTATTCGACTGTGCGGAAGATTCTCTCCAGGAATTGTGCAACCTTCGCTGTGTTGAAATGAGTCTTCAAAACCACTGGCAGGACAACTGAACTTAACATAGTCGGTTGATCTCTTGAGTACAGGATGTATGCTGTCATCAGATGCTGGGCCATCTGTGGAAATTTTTCAGGACAGCTACTTAACGGCGAGTTTATGTTCATTTTGTGGAGGTAGAACTACGTGGAATCTTATTCCGGAAAGAATGTATTACCAAATCCTCCTAAAAGACCGGAGCATTCTTGTTGATAATATGAACACTGCTCTTTCTATTCTCCATAAGGGTGATCACTAAGGGTGGTCGGAGCTGAGGGGGGACCCCAGGGGGGTACCTAATTGCTATAGAATGAAATTACCCGGTGATGGCTAGTATAGCTGGTTCTACTGTCACTTGCGGACTTAGGTAAATATTCCTTGTGGGGCCTGGCCACTCGGAGAGTTTGCCCGATCCGGAGAATGAGGATTCACTGAGAGCAAACACCTAGCAACTAAAACTTCCCGAGATCCTTAACAACCCGAAATAGCCAATCAGACTGAAATGTAAGGTGAAATGGATTTACAGGAAACTTGGGGGATACAATTAACCTTCCCAGCTTTGGGCTAATGCCTCGGGGAAATATTCGAAAATACTCTTAGGTCTGGAAGGTTGACCATGGGAATCGAAGCCACGCCCCCAGGATGCTGACCACAGATACAGCAGTATATCTCTCTGTCAGAAACCCCATTCTAGTGTTTCTTTCCTTCTTAAACATTTCTATACCTAAGGGTAATATAAATCTTAAACTATTCTAGAAAATTAGTGATGAAGAATATGTAGAAGCTTGATACACCAAAGTACACATTTTATCAAAGTATACAAAAGTAAGTTGTTAGAATACGCACATGCACATAAACCTATTCAGGATTTGGCTTACATTACAAAATTGCTGAAATGCTCTCGATCCTTGGTTACAACACTAACATTTTAGCACTGAGTACTTGAGATCAAGAGCTGGATCCCTTTGAAATTACAAATTACGATGCTTGTTTGAAAAAGCAAATTACTTCACCTCAACATCAAACAGTACCTGCATATGTTTACATCAGGAATACATCAAAGGTTTGCGAACTCATTAGCAAAATCGGAATCGCGCACAAAAGCAAATCTCCATATTAATACCTGAAAATTGAAATGAGCACGGAATTAAACGGCAGATGCGCATATTCATACAATGATAATTGTAGCCTAACGCGGAAATGGCAAGTCGCTAAAATTGTGATGGTTTTAAAATTTTCCATAAACATTCATAGCTGTTAAATCTCATTTAAATACTCGTCTGCTCTAGCTAATCCGTTTCCCCTAAATAAATATGAAGTGCGTTGAAGTCTCTGTACATTTCAACCTGTTGGTGAAATATAGCTGACATTTCTGTACAGAAGCTTGGAAAATTATCAAGACAAATTATTTGTTACCAAATATTTATTTGTAGCCACGCCCTCTTTAAATATTAAATTGGGTATAATCATAGAGAATGACTAAAATGATAAAAACTGTTTCTTAAATTCTACTTTATTTCACATATCTCCTAAGTTCTCCAAGGTGAGGCTACTGTCGTGCTTCACATTCTATAGGAGCTTAGAATCTCGTCAAGGTGGACCTACATAGACAAGTTTATTTTTTACCTCTTATTATTATGAATAGGTTAATGAAGGATAGATCCTTGCCATTTGAGCATTATTTCATCATGTCCGGTACGAACTAATCAGACAGAAAGCTTTAAACATAAAAGAAGACGACAAAGGAGTTCAACTCTTTCAGATATGATTTATAATACATAAACGTGATGTTTTACATACATACATCCCTTAAATGGTTCTATTCATGAGTAGAAAGTTTGTAAATTTGTAATCAGGTTAAACCAATATGTACACAATTGCACTGTTAGTCTGAGTGGCTAATTGGTTTGCCTAATTGATCCCAAGGTCTTAGGTGCAAACTCGGTCCATGCCAATAGTTTTTAAGTTTGCTTAAAAGCGACAGATCCGTGTCGGTAGATTTACTGAATAGCAAATGAACTTCTGGGGACGAAATTTGAGCTTATTGGCGGCGCTAATATGACGTCAGAAATTGACGTCGTTAATGTACAAAATAAACATTATACTTCCCAGGAGAACGGATGTAGTAAAGGAAGCACAAGAAGCTACAGATCACAGAAGATTGGACATCGAAACATGTTTACAGGCTAGAAGATTTGTCCAGTTGCTATTGATACCTAGAGAAGGTGATGAACAGCTTGACAGTCAAGCAGTCCTCCATGTATTATCGTGTAGTGTTCTCCAGCTGTTGACGGACTGAGCAACAGCCCGAGGTGGGCTAGTCGTGCACCTGCCCTGGGTAGGGCTTAACAAAACTGGCGAGAAGTGAGTGTTGCGGAGTGGCGGGTGAAAATTATGTACTGGGTAGAAGGGAAGTAGCATTATAGCTCCATGACGGCTGCAGAATCAGATACAATGGCCCTCATGCACCGCTGGTGGAAATATTTAATAGGTAAAACGAAGATTGTAAAAATTTTGATAGTCCAGGCAAAAGCTTGAGTGTGTGTAAATTTGGTTAAGGATAGTGTATGTCGATGGGGGATCAAGCACGCCATCTGTCCATCAAAGTAAGATGAGAGAAACTTAAAAGCTCAGTTGAAAAATGAAAAGGAACTTTTTTATGGAAAACTGTTCATTTCTGTTGCAGCTGAATTCTTTATTTTTAAGCTGCTTTTTTCTTATCCTTACCGACTTGTACTTTGGCTAACACTTTCTTTTTAATTACCGTCCTTCAACGTAAGTCATGTCTCACGGGACCTTTTGAACACGCTACCACCTAGCGTGGAACATTCATTTGAAGCATAGTTATGTTTACGATAATTACTGTGAACGAAATTATAGTACCATTAGCTTGTTGAGTAAATAATGAATACACAATAATCCACGACAGAAAATTGCGAATCGGGCCTTGGTCTGCAACCCACTACCGGCCTCACGCACACGATCATGCAACTGATATACCCGCATCTCAGCATCGTCCGAAAATTGGCATTTGTTGATGAGGATTCGCTACCTAATTGCAGCTCCTCAAATTCTTCACGATGCTGAGCAGGTATCGGCCCATACCCGTGACTTAAATTCCACACCCCCGTAGGTGGGATCGAGCCCGGGCGCTTCCCGTGGCTGGAAAGCAGTGTTACAACTTTCTAGCACATTACGCCATGCAGAGCACAGCTTGTTGTGTGCCTTTGTTGATGGCTGCGCTCTCATGTCAGAAAGTTGAAACTTCTCTTAAATTTCAGTTGCATATAACGGCAAAATTTGTGATAATCCAACAAACAGTTTATGTAAGCGCAAAAAAAGAGCTCCAGTCTTTTGTAATAAAACTTTTTAAACAATATTTATGTCATTTTTGCATTTGGGTTACTTATTTTCAGATTTCAGTTTTCTGTCATCTCCAAGGAAGTTGTTTTTTTTTGCTTAGCCCAGTATAATGTAAAAGTTGGGTTTTTCTATTTAATGACTTGAAGATTACATCGTTCTACAAAAGCGAAACATAAAATAGTTTTTACTCCTCTGAATTTCCATTCATTTTATATGGTAAGATATACTTATTTTCTATTAAACGATTAGCTCTCAGTTTTATACATTGCTGAATAACTTCAGATGTCTATCTAGTCATTTTTGCCTCCTTTACATCACTGATACAAGTGTTAAAGGACACGGATTCCACTAGCCCGGAAAGTCAGGACGAGGGAAACCGAAGAACTGACCTGATAGAGGAATCAGGGTTGAGGGGCCAGCCCAACGGCTGGGGTGAGAACGAGAGAAATGGATAATAATATGAGGGTGAAACGAATGATACTAAATATGGAGCAGTTTGTGCAATGAAGGCGGAGGAAACCGGAGGACCTGCAGGAAATCCGCCGCAGACGTGTTGTCCATCGCAAACCTCACTTGTAGTCGAACCAGGGTCGCATTTATGACAGTCGAGGGTCTAACCAGTCGGCTACGGCGCAGTCATGTTATATTGTCACATATCCAAATGTTCACAAATTCCGAATTACATATTTTATAATCGGTTAATATATTCTTAGCTTTATAAATTGTCTTAAGCGACAATATTTAATATTGATGAAACTAAATTTTAAAGTCATATAAATGCCGAAGGTTTTTCTTGTGATTCTGAATTTATAGTACCTATTCTAAAAGGTATTGTGTAAGGTAATAACCAGGAAGGTAAATGCAATATAAAATTCTTCGAAAGCCCCAAGAGAAAGTACACTTTGACATACCTATCAGAATATGTAATTATTCTATTTGTTATGGTGGAGGTCCTGCCAAGCCGAACAGAGTCGTTTACTAAATCGGGAATGCTAGAGTCTGGTTTGTAGTAACTAATGTGTGTCAGAATAATCATTATATAACTGGTGATGAAGTTACAAGTACAACCAATGTTTCTGTGTGTTCTAGTACTTTGCTCTTGTAACACTGTTAGCTACTTTGACCTCCAACTTGTGAAGTCATGACTCATTGCATTCGGGTCACGAACATTTCACCTAGGTACATGTTCCTAGGAATACCCAAGTTCTCCACTTGAACGCTACAGCTGTTTTCTGTACCCATGAGGTTCAGTGCACGTATAGATTAGCCGACCCTCTCGAGTAGATTTGCATTCGGCTCTGGAGGCACCCGATAGGGACGTGATTTATCGGACACAAGTTCCCGAGAGGCACTCGCAACTTGCTCAGGTCAAGCGTTAAGGGCATGAAAGGCGGACTTCAAGAACGTCTCCAGAATGTAGGTACTTAATAGTTTGTCTTGTGGCACTTCTACTCTTTAAGGGATCTACGATCAACTACTTGAAGTACCTTAATTTTAGTTCCTGTAAGGTTTTCTATCACCGGGAGGCAAATGAGCGGCACTCTTAATTTAAGTTTTATTTACAACCAAATTAAAAAAAAATAGCATACGGAATGATGTGCCGTCTATGAAGGAGATGGTTTGATACCAAGTTGTGTAGTATTTCGTAGTGTCACGTTTTATGTATAAATATGGAGCTAGAAGTATTTATACCAAAAGTCAAATACCGTATACAAAAACCAAAGCCATTGGAACTTAATGGCAAAATGCATTCAATGTATATTTGTCCCTAGAATGGTTCATATTAGGACAAAGCATGTTGCTTAGATAACGAGCTATAGATACATATACAGGATGCTTCAAAACGACACCGAACGATCATATAGAAGTATTTGCTCAGCTTCTATGTGACACATATAGAAAGTTTTTACCACCAATAGAGCCGTATAAAATACTCCAATATGACTGTGGATTAGGCAGGGACAGGGACAATGACACGTGCCTCACGCTGTCGGAGTTCGCAGGTATAGGTCACACGCCGTGACGCGTGCTTTAGCTGTTTGTAAACATACCGGCATACTCCGCAGTATAATTTCTTTGGCTCATTAAACCGCCATAAAAAGCTATTGCTTAATAATTGCTTATGAGTGTTTAACGTGTTCCAAAATTCCGTTAGAGCAGTCCATGATGGCAAATAAGCTGATGGACATATGCAACTTGTACCTTTTTGAGGGAAGTTAATGTTAGTGAGGTTGACGACGGAAGCATTAAATGAAGAGAGAGAGAGAGAGAGAGAGAGAGAGAGAGAGAGAGAGAGAGAGAGAGAGAGAGAGAGAGAGAGAGAGAAAGAGAGAGAGAGAGAGAGCAACATCAAAGAAGTGCAGATAAAGTTAACCAAAACTAAATGCCTAATGCAATGAGACAAACATTTCATTTCACTGTATTTAATAATAGTAAATAAAGCATTTGTAACTGAAAAGGAATGTGTTGATTTTACAGTAAATTGTTGAAAGCACTGTAAATTAAGATCGTAGCAAAACGAGCAATTTTGGAATTGTCCGAGTCTTTTTTTTTTTTTTTTTTTGACTTTTTCACAGTTACTGCCCTTTACCCCATTCCTGAAAGGTAGGCTAGGGTCACTGATAAACAGCAAGGAGTAATGCTTTTGTTTTCCTGGCCGGTGCGTCCCAATAAAATCTTTTGAGGTTCGCACACCAGTGGTTCCTACGCTGCTAATCACAAAATCATGTAAATATTAAATGCTGCATAAAATTATACCTAAGAGGATTTGAAGCTGCGACACCGAAACTCGGACTAGTTAACCTATAAACTATGCAACGGCTATAATCGTTCGGTATCGTTTTGAAACAACCTGTAAACACAACATAACGGTAGCAACAATGCGATATCTTCTACCTCAGAATACCAAGTGTATGTGGTAACTTCCATTATTCGCAGCTAAATTACTATTAGGATATATGTCCACCTAGGGCCTGTGAAATTATTTAGAAAACGAATATTGGCTGTGTCAGATGGTGTCTGTTTTCTAAGAATATGTTGATGCTTATTGTAATTCAAGTAAACAAACGGACAATATGATCTGGAATGATATTACCAACTTGAAGGTGTAGGCAGTATAAAGAGGATGTGCTTATACCAGAAGTTTGATGTCGTTTTCATGAATTACGCAAGGAAATAATTCTGGCATTTAATATTTATCTAGAAACTGTTCCTGCTTTAGATATTCTTTGGTATTTCAAGACATTTTAAATAGAGTCTGGTTATGAACTCTACTGGATCACTTATAGCGAAGGGGCAGTTTTGATTATATTTGCGTTTTCTTTGATAAAATGACTTTAAAAAGGAAGGAAAATACGATCTCACATGTAACAAGGATTTCTAACCATTACAGCTTAACATAATCCCATATAACCTTCTATCCAAGTTACGTTACTCAGAAGTAATTTCAAATTAAACGAAGTGGACTTGGCTGCATGAACGATGTAATAAACAGAAAACACACTTCCTATATCGTATGTCAAATTTTTGATATTAATGAATCTACTCAGGAAATAGAAAAGAATCGCATAGACACTTTGTCGAGGCTACATATCAATTGAACGCAGAAAAACGTGGTGTTGTACGAGGGCTGTTCAATAAAGAATGATCACAATTTTTTTGACAACATACCATTACCCATCTTTATAATTTTAATGGTCAGTCTCCCCTGAATGCGATGCACTTTCGAAGCGTTTCTTGCCAGTCTTCAAAGACATGCTGGAAACCATTTTTGAGAGATCCTTCAAAATCGCCTCCGCAGTTTTCACCACTGCTTCTGATGATGGATAATGCCTCCCAAGAAGGCGTTTCTTCAAGTTAGGGAATAGAAAAAGGTCACATGGGGCTAAATCCGGACTATAGGGAGGGTAAGGGATGCACTTCACGTTGACTTTTGCAAGATATTCAGCTAAAACTTTGGCAATATGCGGCCGCACTTTATCATGGTTTAGCATCCAGCCTGCTTCACGGAAATGTGGTCTTAAGCGCCTGATATGCACTTGCAATGTTTTCAGGACTTCCCTGTAATATTGGCCATGTACTGATGTGTGTGCAGGTACAACATGCTGATAAACCATTCCATGAATATCAAAGAATGAGATAACTTTCCCAGCAGAAGCAACCACTTTTGCTTTTTTGGGGGTTGGTGATGGAGGAGATTTCCACACTGATATTTGCTGTTTGCTCTCAGGATCAAAATAATGTAGCCAAGTTTCATCAGCAGTGAATACGTTTGAAAGAAACTCCGGATCTTCCTCTAACATCATATGGTTGACTTCTACGAACTTTACATGCTAATGGAGCTTCAATATTCTTTATTTGTATTTATACCAATTATGATTGGAGGGTTTGGTAATTGATTAGTTCCTTTAATACTTGGAGCACCTGATATAGCATTTCCTCGAATAAATAATATAAGATTTTGATTACTTCCTCCTTCAATGTTACCTCCATTGCAGCGGTAGGCGATACTGAACATGTCTGAAGTTGTCTGGTTATCACAGGCGGAAACCAGGAGTACTAACAATGAAACCACTACGACGTGTTTGTTTCACATTAAGCTAACAGAATATAATAAGATTGAATTTTAGTGCCAAAAGTAGTGACGGTAAAAAATTATGATCATTCTCTATTTAACAGCCCTCATAATAACGAATATTGAATAAGGGGCTAATGCCACAGAAATAGTACCTAATCCTGTAGTTTCTATACTTGCATGTGCTCTATAATATTTGCATGCTTCAATAAAATAAAATTGCATTACATTAGATAATTTTAATGTTATTGTAGTTGCACACTATCATAACAGTGCAAGTGAAACTTTTATCTAAAAATTACCTTGGTGTTTTCACGACACAAAATATTTGTTAGTGGTGAAACTCCCATAGAAAATGTTAGTGTGAAATGCAATAAATATGTTTAATTCATTATTATACTTTCAAGTCAGTAGAGCAAGTAATAATGTCGTAAATTTGCACATATCGTTGATTTTCCAGTGCACATTGCTTTGTGACGGAAATAATGTGGAACACTGCTAAAATGTATTCCAGTGCACTATTTGGGAATTTTCACAAACGCAGTTAATGAATTCTTTCCTTGTTACTTTGTAACAGTCTAACCAAAGTGTGGAATTTAGTTATATTTATATTAAAAAAACTGATGTGTTCTGCAGCGTTTCCCCGGTTGCTTGTTAATTGAGCGGCAACCTTAGGGAATTTGCAAATTTTATTAATTTTTTTGTGGTTGTTGATGTTTGATAGGTTGATTCATTAGTACTGGGATTCTTCTCCTGTCGTATCCGTGGCTGTTTAGATAGCGCATGTTGGATATGGAGATCTCAGGGCAGTGTGACGAGAGACAACAACAATAAATTGTAAAAACTCATCATTGTTTATTCGAATATTTACACCACTTACTATAGCGTCCCTGATGAAAATGTTTCCACTAATGACACACCATGAGTTTCTGTAAACGTTCACACACTTTGGATTTCGCACGAAGACTGGCCACAGCTTTTCTTTCCCAGTTCCCTTTACCTGCTTATCTCTTTGTAAGGGGTATTGTGTATTGAACCTTCGTCCCATTATGCACCGTTAGGATTGTCTTTTGAAAAGCCTAAAGGCATTCCTATCAAGTACGGTTTGGCCGCTCTTTCTCCGGCTTTGACATTTCTCGAGAGGGGGAAGCAGACTGTTGCCAGTTCATTAGCGGGAATTTCAAGCAAAGGAACAATGCATATTTTAAATATTTCACGTATTTGCATATTTCACTAACCAGTAGCCATATTATCATAACGATAATAATAGGATTACGAACACTAAAAATCGGAATTCACGCACGCAAAATATACCAAAGAAAGTTCACCAGCGCAAGCAGCTAAAGCCAAGTGGCTCAAATAAATTTAAGCTGGCGACACGGTGTTGGGTTCGGAAGCACCGCCTAGCAGCGACAATGCTGATTTGCGCTAGCAGACAGTTTTAACTTCCTGACCACGACACCGGATGTAGAGACTCCCAGTGCTACCAACAGATGCAGTTAGTGTGTGTGAAAGATGTGAACGAAATATTCGAATAGAGTGCTGTTGTATTAAATATCTTGCATGATAATGAAATTGTAAGTTGGATTTCATAGTTTTAAAGCTAATATAGTACTATATTTTAATTCTAAAGATAATTTTGAGGATATGTTTTCAATTGCTCATTACTTTATGTTGGTACTATTAACATTCCCCCTCCACCTCTTGCAGTCGCAAAACGTCAGAGCCGGAGATACAACGGCCGGACTGTAGTGAAAACATTTGCGGAATGGACACTCATGTTACAGTACTTTAGCTTCACACATTCCTCTCGTCTTTATAAGTTATTATTTATATTACACATGTCTTAATGATCCTATGTTCCACTATAGAATTAGTAATTTAAAAATACTTATTTTATATAAAGTAGATGGAGAAGTAAGTGTTTCTAAGAAAAGGTTTTACCAGAGTGGAAAAGGTCTTACGTAACGCAATGAGAATGGGATGTCAAATTCATGAAAATACCGAGCAGTTCTTAGAAGATTTTACTATTGCTTAAGCATACTGCTTTCCAATTTTCCTTGTAGTTGTAACGAAACATGTTAGGACAATATCTACAAGCGCCTATCTGGATTAACATGAAGTAGACAAGTAGGCGTTGAATATCCGTGAAATACCACATTATATGGAATACTTGGATGAAATACAATACTTCTTTTAGAGGTATTTGTGTGTTATAAACGAAATATTCAATGTAGGTAATGTATTCTGCGGGCTAAATTTAATGCTTACAGATATACAATGTGACATTAATAGATTCACTCCCATTAGCGAAATCACTGCTGGCCAAAATAAATAAATAAGTACATGTTCATAGATGAATGTTTCATCACTTATACAGTTTTTCCTAGTTGTAGCTAATACTGCAAACAGGAAACAAAATAAAGCCGAAGTGAATAAAACGTGTTTACAAATTAGTGTATTATTGCTTACGTGAAGCACGTTTCACATTTTTAATGAAACAGAGTTGGTTTTGCTAATTACCTGATACTGAAGTGTACTTTTGGATAGTTTATTTTCAGCTTAGCTAAACATTTTGTCGATGTGGACGAATTTAAAGGCTGAAGTACTTAAAAGCGTTTGGCTGTTTACAAAAGAAGTGTTTACGGGAAACCGTGTTTACAATTCCCTTGGGGTTGGAGTAACCTCGATAATAGAATTTAGTTTATATCCGTGTTGACATAACTTCGACCTTTTTTTTAACACCAACTGCATGTCGCCTAGTTTTCCGCGCTACACATGACTGTTTTGTGTCGTGTACTTTCTGTTTAAATTTTCCCTTTGATTACCTTTGCTGTTTTAATTGTATAATGTGTGTGTACATGCGCGCGCTTATGACATATGCCTCTAGATATGTTAATAGTTCCGTAATT
Source organism: Mantis religiosa (assembly GCA_030765055.1). Lineage (NCBI taxonomy): Eukaryota > Metazoa > Arthropoda > Insecta > Mantodea > Mantidae > Mantis > Mantis religiosa. The sequence continues at coordinate 126,104,353 of CM060953.1, read as the reverse complement.
TATTAAGTACGGATAGATCTGATGACCAACGCTTGAATGAATATTGCTTTTTCACATCGCATATAACCTGCGAAATTGCAATTAATATGCAGTTTCATCCCTTTAGAACATACTAAATTATAAAAGAACGCTGAAGTCACAGTTAAAAAAAAAATGAATTGTTAAATTAGGAAGCTTTAATGTGTTTTACTTTGGATAATACATCTGATAAATTTCGAAAAATCTACAACCACAGTGATGTTAGAATGTAGACAATGATTTCCTATTTAATGGCCGATGATGATGATGATGATGATGATGATGATGATGATGATGATGATGATGATGATGATGATGATGATGATGATGATGATGATGATGATGATGATGATGATGATGATGATGATGATGATGATGATGATGAGGATATTAATGATTATGAAGCTGCTTGCTTAAGTGATTTGTTCTAAGCTTGATACTTCTATGAAAATAAATATAGTTATATTTATAAATCAAGTGCTTTGGTCTGCAAAGTACTTCAAAGTAAATTTTTTCCAGAAGTAATACATAAATTTAGAAGAATGAATAAATAAATAAATGAATGAATGAATTCCTGTATTTTTTTAAGGTGGAACATAACACGTTCTGAACCGCCCTACCGTGAGGCCCATAGGCAACGGTTTGAGGATCAGAGGTTTCCTAATCAGAGACATTCCGGGATGAGTGATCAGCCCAGCGCCGGAAGTGAAAGTGCGAGAGAGAAGGAGATGATAAGGAAAAATGGAGTAATCGGTGGAATGCTGGCAAGGGAAACCAGAGAACCCGGAGAAAACCCGCCCCAGCGTGTTGTCCAGCACGAATCTCACTTTGCGGTCGCCTTGGATCAAACCCGTGCCACCTTGGTGAGAGCCAGGGGAATAAAAGGGCTCAGTCATGGTGGGGCCGTATAAATTTATAAGGGTTAGATCATTCGGAGATTACGGCCCCACTAGACGCCGTTCCAGGCTGTTCCGCGTACCCCGCATTGCTTACGGGCACCCGTGACAACCCAGGATCTAATCCTAACAGCAGCTAAAGCTGATCTCCACATAATTCTTCTAAGCTGTTTGGCATCAACATTTTCAACCTAACACTAATTTAAAATTAGAACACCAGGGTGCAAGATTTTGCATTCATTCCCACAACCTGAGGTATATAAAATTTGTAACCTCGACAAAAATTTCTACCTAAAAACCCACAACCCATCCTAAAACATCCCTAAAAGAAAAACCCTACCTGGGGTGAAACCCTTAACGGGTAGGCACGCAGCAAAAACCTTCTGGCGTTATACAGCCAGCCAGCACTTCGGTCGGTCGGTAATTTTTGGTGTTACTCATTTACTGAGTTCTAAGGAGATAATTTGGCAAGTTTATGAAGTAATAAAGCCTTGGAGACCCTTAAGTATCCAATAGAACATTAAGGAAAATTTAAGATTATTCCATAATTCATTTCTCATGGGTTACAAAGTATTTTCGAACAAATAAATAAAAGAATATACAATAGTTGGACATAAAATAGATGAACACACAGTAGATCGAGAGAAAGCAGTTTTAGTGAGGTTATTACCAACACCTAACTTAAAACTTAAAATGCCTAAAACACGCATTTGTTCATAAATGAGTGCTTAAAATGCCTTATAAGCTACAATAGTGTGATATCAGATAACATTTCTAACAATGTGGGAAAAATTATCCTTAAAGTGGTGTAATTTCAATCAAAACTTTATTACCTACAGATATTTTCCACATAGATTCGCTCCAACGATTTTATTATATTCTCTTACAGTGCAGGTCATGCCATATTTTAAGGACGAGTGAACGTAAATTTATGATGTATTTCCATATCTGTCAAGTTTGTGAAAATGATTGGTGCGGGTTATCTTGTAATTATTATGTAAATGCAATAAAACAGGTCTTTTAACCCTCCGAAGACAGTTTTACCACGTATGGATAACATTGGATTATATGTTGCCCTAAAATATATAGGCAAATGGAAATGTTATTCAAATTTTAGAATCACTGCATTAAAATGTATCCAAGACACACTAACATCTTAAGGAATCAGTTCGATGTAAACAATGAGCTGGTATGCTAATATCATTGGTTAGAATTTATGCAAATTTAATGGTGTTTAGCGTCTAATTTTTGTGCAATTTTAACAATGCTACTGCAAAAGCTACATTGTTAAACGAATACTGCTGAGGTTTAGTGCTTCGTAGAGGTTTGCTATGTTATTGAAAGTTTTTATAACCCGTAACCAATCTTAGTTCTTTTAAACTCCTGAGAGCTATGTACTGCCGCTGCTGCTGCTATTCTCATCGCTTCAGATAATGGGAGTTTTCGGCTTCTGGAAAAGGGGATAAAAAGGAATTGGTGTTGAAGTTTGAATATCCCCGGCAGAATAATAAGAGCCGTGGAGTCCCTTAGCAAACCAAGTCCCCTCGTGTTCAATCGCAGAACCAGAAGGAGAAGTGGCTGGGGTGAAAGTGCCGTGGGCAGTTCAAGAGGGGGCGGAAGGAATGATGCAACGACCCTTTCAAGTACAACAGGAAGACGCAGGTCAGCTCTCCCTCACCCTTGGCGGACGCAAAGTTTCTTCCCTCTTGCCATGTAATTCTCTGCCAAAGGCAGAAGTGCAGTGTAGAAACAGACTCAGGCTTGAACTTAGAATTTCTGCATCAAGATCGTTATTCTGAATACTAAGCTACTTACTTGTTACACAGCCTTGAAGACAAATTCCAAAATTTATGGTCATAATATAAACTTATTTTCAAAGTGTCTTAATGGGGGACGTATGGAAATATTCAGGGTCTTACATAAATAGCCATAACATCCAAAGTTTTCAAGTTGGAGAAGAGAAACTTAGTATACTCATTTAAGATAATACAGTTAATATGCACATTTTTTCGTAATTTTCCATTGTTTATAACAAATGCTATATTTTTTTTCTATATGCAGAGATATTTACAAACCTAAGCCCATTTTTTTTTTCAAAATTCACATATGCTATTTTTCTGAAATTTGGTATGTTAATTTAAAACACACTAAAAATGAATTTTTTGATTTAGAGTTCTTATTGAAGCTGTATAGAATTAAAAAAAAAAATGTTAATCATATGCATCCTTTAAAAATTAAAATAATTTCATATATTTTGTATCGTCACATTCCATCTGGAGCTTAAATTAAAATTCTAGAACCAACAAAATGTTCATTGTGGCATAAGAAAGCTGTGTGCTAAATTGCATCACTGTGAATGAAGTAGTTAGAGAGAAAAATGGGTTGAAGTTGTAGAAAATGCAAGTTACGGGGAAAGGCAATTAAAAATACAATACGTATTATGCAGTTTGTCTTTTAATTTTAAGTCAGAACTTCCCATATCCATAGTCTGTATCCTCATTCTGGACTTCTTCAGCCTTTCTTTTTAAATTCCTCTTCTGTCTTGCTTCTTTCTGCATTAATTTCATAGCTCTTTCTGCACCAGGGATGCGAATGTTGTCGATACTCTGCAAAATTGTTTCCATAAACACACCAGGTTGATACCCTAACTGATGCATAACATTCCCATCATTAAACACTATTGCAGCATCAAATGTAGCAATTTTCAGCAGTATGGAAGACACAAATGATGTTTTGGGACACCTTTTCCATATCAAACTGTTGAGGCTTTCATTTGGGTTTTGTGTCTCTCCATAGAGACATTTTTTTTAGCAAGTCTGGGTGTGCTAAGAATTGGTAGGTGGGCTTTATAGATTCCAAGACAGCTGATGGAACACTATGTGTGGCTACTATGCTACTATGCAACACTAGGGCATTTAACTTTTTAAAGGTACATAGGGACCACGTACAGTCATAATATTTTGGTGTTTGATAGCTAACACTACCTATAAACAATTTTACAAAACAATAAAAAAAAATAAGATTTTTTGAACATTTTTCGTACGTCCCCCCTTAAATCATGGTTAATATACCAAAACAAATCAGAAACAGTAAGAAGTGCTCCAAATAAAGAATAATAGCCTGAGTGACTGTGATCATGCGCAGATGAGTCCAATTGTAACACATGCCATATGACTGGATTATATTTTTCCTTGTTGGTAATCGAAGTAACCGGAATTCATTTTCTCGTCGGAAACAACATTATTCTTTGGTGCATGATTTTACGAATAAAATGTACACACATGTGACTTCACAGAAAAAAGTAATTACCTCTTTGTTTAATTATGTTAATTCTTGAATCTGTGAGTTTTACATTTTAATGGAAATGTTTATTTTAATGAACATAACCGCCTTCAGTTGCATTTGAAATGGTCATTTGACTGCATATACTACATAGTGCAGTTTTGGAATCAAACATTTTAACCTTTTATAGGCTACTGCTCTCCTTTTGGTAACATGAGCATTTAAGTGACACAATCCTTTTGATTACAAAGTTTATATAAATAAGAAAACCTAGTATTTGTAAAAATGTATGCTTATTTATGTTACCTTTATAATATGTTTTAACTCCATTAATGCCTCACATTCCTTTTTTTATAAGAAGTAATGGCAATTCATTTTTGTCAGTGGTCCGAGAACAGAGAAGCTTGTTTGCATTTACAACAGAAAGAATCTGCATATTTTTATCTAGCATGGATTATTGTTTTATACTTAATGCTTGTCAAAAAGTAAATATATTATAGAAAGCATTTGTCTTAAAAGTTATACCGAAAGAAGCTCAACGAAGTTCTAAATTCCGTAATAGGTCAATGCCTTATTTGTAAAAAAGGAGTGAAATGCAATGGCTGTACTGGAACTTCTCTGTGTACAGATTGTCAGCAAAACACTGCCAAATATAGAAGCCTACATTAATGAAAATATTAAGTTTCCACCCCTTTCAATAACTTTAATTTAAATTCGCGATTTCTTTATGCCATGTGTACTTCATCAATGTAATATCTTTTGTTTTCGATTTCAGTTCAGTATACTTTAAACCTCTCTTTATACTGACATTCTAGAATCTTTAAAATAAAGACCTCTCTGTAAATTTTTTAGAAAACTTGCTAACATAAATAAAAGTGTTTTTCTCCAGAATTAAAGTTAACTTTTATGCATTCCCTACAGCTTTCCAAAAATAAAATAATGCGATATGTGTATTATCTAACTTTTAAACAAAAACTGCAAATATACTTTAGAAATAAAGTCATAACCAAGGAACTATTTTAAGTTCTAGAGAAGTCGTCCTTATTTGTCTGTTCCCAACTTTTAACAAATTATGCAAAACAAGTTTTAAAAATATGTAAAAATTACCACCGTGTAAAATGTCACCGATTTAAAAAAAAAAAAAATGTTGGGAAAATATTTGCTTCTTCTTCTCTGCTGGCTCTACAGCCCTTGGTGGGCTTTGGCCTCCTGCACGATCCTCCTCCACACGTCTCTGTCCTCCGCTTTACTTTTCCAGCCTCTGATTCCGATCGTTCTTAGGTCCTCCATTACATCATCTAACCACCTTGTTCTCGGTCTTCCTTTTTTCTTCTATTATACAATCTTCCTTTCATTTTTTTTTTTTTTTTTTTGGCATTCTATCTTCCGTCATTCTCTCTATATGCCCTAGCCATCTTATCCTTTGTGCTTTTATAAATTTCACAATATATAGTGCTTATTTATTAATTCTTCCATTTCATGATTATATCTTATTCTCCATTGATCTTTATCTTTTAAAGGTCCAAAGATTCGTCTTAATATTTTCCTATCAAATCTTTGAAGTATTTCTTCATCTGCATTGTTTAGGGTCCAAGATTCAGCAGCGTATAGTACTATTGGTCTTATCAGGGTTTTATAAATCTTGTATTTTGTCCCTTTACTAATAAACCTATTTTAATAATGATAAATTTGCATAATATGCTGCATTTCCACTTTGGATTCTTTCTTTTATGCACTCGTTTAAATTATTATCATTGTTTACAAGTGCTCCTAAATATCTAACTTTGGATACCCCTTCAAATGTTTTGTCTCTAACTACTAGATTTGAAATTATTCTTTTGCTTTTATCTGCTGTCATATTTAGGTATTTAGTTTTTTTTCTCGTTTACTTCTAATCCTATTTCTTTAGACCTTCTTTCTAATTCTTCATAAACTTCATCTAACGTTTTTTTTTTTTTTTGTCTCTTGTCACGATCACTACGTCATCTGCATATGCACATATTTGACTGGACTTAAAGAATATCGTACCTTTAGAATCAATTTTTTCTATTGCTCTGTGCAGGGCTAGGTTGAATAGAGTTGCAGACTGTCCATCACCTTGTCTTACTCCTGCATTATAATCAAAATCTGGACTCATTTTATTCTTTACTTTCACTTTGACTTTTGTGTTTTCCATTGTCATTTTTATTAGCCTTATTATTTTTGGTTTCATTTTAAAACATTGCAGAGTTTTATAGAAGGCTCCTCTATCAATTGAATCAAATGCATGCTTGAAGTCAATAAACAGGAAGTGTAAGTCTATACCATGCTCGTAGAATTTTTCCATTATTTGTCTTATTACAAATATCTGGTCTATTGTGCTCTTGTCACTTCTAAATCCACATTGGTACTCACCTAATATACTTTCCATATGCTTTTTGGCTTTATCATTTAAATTACTTGAAAATATTTTATATACTACATTGAGTAATGTACCTCCCCTAAAATTATGGCACTGATATTTATTACCCTTTTTGTATATTGGGTATATTACGCCTGTCTTCCAACTTTCAGGCATCTGTTCTTTCCTCCATATTTCTATTATTAACTTATGTATTGCTTTCATAATTCCATTTCCACCATATTTAATTAGCTCAGCAATTATGTCATCTTCTCCTGGTGTTTTATTATTCTTCAAGTTCTGTATTGCTATTCTAACATCCCAAATATCCGGCTCTTCTTCTTCTTCTTCTTCTTCCATTCCTTCATTTCCATTCCCTCCTTGTTCCAGATTATTTATTGTTTGCTCCTTATTTAACAACTTTTTGTAGTATTCGGCCCATCTTTGCAATATATCCTTATCTTCTCCAAGAATATTACCTTCTTTACTTAAACATTCTCTCATTCTATTCAGTTTCCCTTGTTTCATTTGTTTTAATGCTGTATAGAATTTCCTTATCTCACTCTGCTGGTGTAATATTTCTATTTCTTGGATTCGCATTTTCCAATATTCTCGTTTCTTCTTCTTACATATTTTATTAGCATCTCTTCTTCTTTGGCAATATTCTTCATAGTTACTTCTGGTTTCTTTCTGAAGCATTTCTTTCCCAGCCATATTCTTAATTTCTATTGCTTGCTCACATTCTTTACCATACCATTCTATATTTCTTCCCATCTTCTTTTCACTTATACTAATTTTTGCTACTTCTATTACTGTGTCTTTAATTATCTTCCATTGTTCTTCTATACCTTCTTTAGTTCCCTTTTCATTTAATTTGCTGTTCATTAGCTGTTGAAACTTTTTTATTTCCTTTTTATCTTCCGGTTTTTCCCTATCCCATCGTATCTGTGTGTTTTCTTGAACTCTATCCATTTTCTTTATTCTTATTCTCATTCTCACTTTAACCAAAAAGTTATCCAAATCGCAATTTGGACCTCTGTAACTTCTTACATCTATAATTGATTATGAGTGTCTTGCTCTGATTAACACATGATCAATTTGATTTGCTATATTTGAACCTGGCATTTTCCATGTTCCTTTATGTACATCCTTATGAGGGAAGCAGGTGCTTTTAATAATCATGTTATTTCTCACTGCAAATTGCCCAAGTAAACTACCATTTTCATTACTTATTTGATGTAATGTATGTTTCCCTGCCACTCCATTTAAATGGTCTTATTTTCCCACTTGTGCATTAAAATCTCCCATTACCACCAATGTGTCATAAGTTTCTACTAAGTTACATGTATTTTCTAGGTTTTCATAGATTTCTTCATTTTCAATCTCTTCCTTTTCTTCTGTAGGTGCATATATGGATATTATAGTTAAATTTCTAAATTTACCTTTAAGGCGTATTTTACAAATTCGTTCATTAATTGGCTGAAATTCTCTTAGGCTCTTTTTGATTTCCTTTGTAATAATGAATCCTGTACCATTAAGTCCACATTTTTTTATCCACTATATAATACTGTATATTCCTTCTTATCTATTCTACCTTCCCCTGCCAATCTTATTTCTTGAAGGGCTACCACGTCTAATTTATATTTTAATATTTCATTTGCTATTTATTTCATTTTTCCGGGCTTCAACATTGTCCTTACGTTCCAGGTCGCCAACATTAAATCATTCCGAGGCTTCTTTGCAGGTTTCGTAACAATAGGTTTTTTACAAGATTAGGCTGTTAACCTAAAGCTCAACCCCCAACCTGGAGGGCCAGGCTTCCCTATTTATGTCCCCAGGAAGCAGGGTGGTCCGGTTATACCCCCGAACACTGGGTAGCTCAGGCACCTCGGGGTTGCCAATTCCCGTACTCACCAAGGTGAGCCCCTGAGAGGGGGAGAATATTTTAGACAGTTTAAATTCTCAAATAAACTTGCTAAATTAATGATCATTTAAATCATTTGAAGCAAATTTCAGAGCAAAGAAGACCAAAAGTGTAAACAGACTATATATCTGCAACATTCTCAGATGTTATAGGATGGAGATGCTTATGAATATAAACAGTAAAAATTACATTTCCTTGTTATGCTTTTCCTTGTTCTTTTCCAGGGATGTTAAACTTTTGCAAAACTTTAATTCCTTTGTTATTTGTAAAGAAATTTTAAGTCCCATTTATTTTAAATGCCTGAATATAACTCCTGTTCAATTAAAATCAGTTTAACTAATTGCAGCTTGAGCAAGTCACGACCTTATAGTATTGCATATAAATACTTAGGCTATAAATGCGTTTCAGCTATAATAAATTGTCAGTTTGGCTTTCAGTATACGACATATTTCTGGGTGTGGGTAACTTATCAAACCATCTGTAAGGGAGATTCCAAATGCTGTGATGGAATTAGTAATCAAATTATAAACAGACAGAGAACTCTCACATTTTAAAAACTCATATATGTTTAGCTACTCACCTGTTAAAGTTTTAAGCCAATTTGCTTTAGCCATTTTTCATGTATATTATAATAATTAATTGTAAGTTTATCTCTTGAATGTCGTGGAAGATCCTGTTGGAAGCACGACAAATATGGAAGCACTTTGAGGATAGATTGGTTAATGAGCTCAATTCATGCAGAACATCATATGGGAAGAGGGACAGTTGCTCCTCTGTTCAAATATGCAAATGATTCACAGAGACTTAGGTTCAATTACCGTTCATCCAAGTGCGAAGAAATTGCCTATGGATCAAGTCCATTCATGAATGTTACTTCTGCCACTGAGCTGTAGCGCTTACAGTGTAATACATTCCAAAATAAAGGAGGGTCCACAAATCCCTCATGTTTAATATTAATGAAGATCAACACATTTGAGTAGCAATATAAGTGAAAGTACATACTAAGTTTATCACCCTCTTACTTTATTTCATGTTAGTATACTTGAATTATCTTTTCTGTCTTTACTATGCTTTAAGATTATTTTCCCTTATCTGATACAAAAGAAACAATGCATTCGCTCGTTTGAACTTTTAATACAAAAATATATGCCTTGAGATTCACTGAATAATACAGGAAGATACTAAAATTATAAAAATTTTGTTCAAAAACCAAGTCGGGTAAGTTCAGTATTTCATAATAGAGATAGGTGTGATTTATGGATGGCACACAAACCTTTGGCAAACCTTTAAATTTGTATAATATGAATTTAACAATTTCAACAATTCTTAGGATCCGTATTAAGATACCATATATCCGTGTTTGTAGCTGAAGTATGAAATCGTCACCGTTGTTGAATTTAGTACAAGTATAAAAATATCAAATAACCGCATAGCACATGAATATAATTTACTGTTTGTTTGATTTACTGATCTTACGATGGCTAAAATCCGTGGCACGAAATGCCCTGCTTTGTAGCCCCCGTCTGTCATGAGTAGGTGGGATGTAGTTAGGGCCTTGACCCTCCCTCCCGACCGGTAATTTCGGTCTTCGCTACCTAAACCGCTTCTTTTATCTCAGATGCTTCTTCAATTGATTCCCCAAGGACTTAACGAGGTTGGGTGTACCCCGGAAAAAAATCCCAACCCTGGTACCGGGATCGTAAACAGCGGTTCTACCACCGTGCTAGGTACAGCTTTTATCAAAATTCCAATTACTACTTACATTTTCTCAAGCTAAGGGGATATGTTTCGAATTCAAGTGTGAAATTATTTAATTTTTGGGACGTAGTACAAGACTATGAAAGAACCAAACATATACAAATAATATAATTTGCATTTAATATATATTCTGATTATTACAAAATGAAACATATTCCCGCTTTAGTTATAAATACTATTATTGATCGTTTCTGGTTGCTAAGATATAGAATGAGAAACAAGGAGCAAAAACACATTAGTGTACCTTTTGGAGGGTAAAATCCTTTTGGAATCTATTCTTATTTTAAGATCCCAAGTGGATATTATTAGAATTTTTTTCATTTCTTTTTATTTCAGGGGTATTTTAATTACTTGTTTGTACAAGAATAACGCTTATACAGTATTATTTGACATTAAATTGACTATCGCTGATAAAAGGAGCAACTATTGTCTTTGTCCGTTTTCCCCACTGGATACGTAATTATTTTCCTTCTTACCTTTAACTACAGATCTTATTCTTCTAGTTTGTAGGACAGCCGCATCAAAATTTAGGGTTAGACATTGTTTAGGTTATTATTTAGTCAATTGAATTACATCATTTTACAATGTAGAGTTATATACCCCTTGATGACAAAAGCTTTTTCTCGGGAAATATGCAGTCTGTGGTGCAGGTTTACCTGGGAAGTTTGCGAATCTCAAAGTCAAGACATGAATTCTAAAATCGTTAGTATAACTCAAAGTTTCTTTTAAAAACAAAGCATTTAATTTTACTTCTTATACAACATATTAATAATGCTTTTGAGGAAAGATTAATTGCACTTGGAGTATATAATTATAAGATTTGAGGGTTTCACTGTGAGCCTTATTAATCAAAGCTTCAGGTCATGAAGGTCATGGAGAATAGAATGACCGAAAGTTCGAATGCTCGACATTCATAGACCTGGTACGTCTGATTACCTGCGAAGACTTGATTAATATATAATTTTGGAATAGCTGTGAATGAAAATGGTTCCCCAATGAAAATGCCATTACTTCAGGTATTAATTTGAAAGATATTTAAGATAAAAGAAATGTAGAAAAACAAAATAATCACTTATGTTAGTGTGATCAGATTATTCTGGAATTCAGTTTATTATGTTAATACTTTTCTCTTACCTTTAATTTAAGCAAATAATCAGTTCTAAACAGTCAGCCAGATTAACTATGAGAAGTGTACCACACTTACGTGCCGTAACACTAGTCGAAGAGAAGAAAGCAAATGGGGCTAAGGGGAGAGAAAGGTTACGACTAAGTAGATAAATGTAAACTCCAACATATGCATATTCCCCTGCTTCCATTGAAACAATTACTTTCCTACACGGAAAGGCGAGAGGTAAAAGGATTTGTTCTCTGACGTCGTTGAGCATTAAGCTCACACTTATCTAAATAGAGATATGTGTAACTAATTCCAAAATATGTCATATTAATGACGAAAAAGAATATAAACTAAAATAAATATTTTAAAATTGTCGAAAATAGTTACCAGAATATGAAACTCGCTACATTTATACAAATTCTTCTGTTGATAAACCCTAATTCCTAATTCTGACATTTGCGACTGTCTTCTAGCGTGAAGGACATGAGTTCATCCATGCTGGCGTACAGTCTGGGAATGTTCTCTATTTCCACTTTATAACTACATTTTGCGTGATTTGTAGCTTAATGGGATTATCTTAGTCGCTTTGTGAACTTTGTTATTAAAACAGATGTTAAACGCTTTATGTAAAAGGAAGTGTAAAGAAACTAAATGAATTATATTGAAACTTGCTTCTTTGCGACAAATTAGTGAGATAGGGATGTTTAGCTGTATTATATAACAGCATTTAGTACATTAGAAACAGAAATTTTAGCTGCCCAGTTACGTAACTGAACGCCATGTACTCAGACAGAGAGCGTGGAGTACTTTTAAACACTTTGTTACAAAGGGATTAGGTACTTCAAGTGCCGAGTAACGCTATACAGAGCATGCCAGTGAAACAGATCGCCTTACACAGGAAAGAATTTTAATTACATTGAAGCCACCAGCTCAGTGATTAATGATGTTCTGTCAAGAGGATTCGCACCCTCTAGACGTCGTCTGGAATTTGAGATGATGAAGAGTGATGGGAAAAATGTGGGTCGAGGAAACATCAGCAATTCGATCAGGGGAACCACAACGATGATGAGGCATCTCACTGTCTAGTTGCATGTTCTGATCTGTCGAGATGACGTTCTGCAGAGGCACGCCTCACTACAGCTATGAAGTGAGTTCATATGATCAGTTTGAAACTAAAACCGATTGAAATTATATCTCGCTGGTTAGGAAGACACAATTGAAAACGCCTTCATCCCATTCGTCCCCTTTACTGCCCACCTGCCCTGAATTTCCGAGCCACCATTAGTTTACGCTTGTTCATGAAGAAGGCTATTAATTGAATATACATCCTACGATTCATATTGTACAGCTAAATCATCATCGAATTAAAAGAAAATGCTGGGATCTCATTGTACTCTGCACTCACAGCTCCTAAATTCCTAAAGCTCAAACCTTACAAACGTACGAAAAGTGAACTCACAGCAAACATATCCTGCTTCTTTACAAACATATCTTGATTATTTTCAAACCTGACAAAAATTTGGTCTTTGTAAACCCAAATCATTCAAGAAACTCCAGTTTCTGATAGAATATATGCATTTAGTGTACGATCATTGCAGGATGCGTACTCGGTTTATGATTTATAGGTTAATTCATTTACCATTAAGTATTTCTTACTTCACTTTTAAGAGGTAGGTATAAATAAAAACTTATATGGAGTGTTTCAGCAGGATTGTGCCAATCACTGCCATTGCAGAGGATTTCATGAGTGCAGTAATTAAGGAAGTATTGGCAGCAGAGAGACCTATGCTGGTATATAGATATCTCCTTTGTCGGTTCTAAAAGCCAGTAACGTATATTTGTGTGTGTTAGTCTAAAAGATATACTATATAAAAAAGCCTCACTAACTCGAAAAACTCGTGAAAAAATGAGTAATATAAGGTATAAGGAATAGTACTGACGAACTGAGTAGTGTCAGTTAAATTGCATTTGCCTGGTATAATGCCTGTTTAGCTGGAGGGCAATATTTTTAACATTTACTGTGAAATAATCTTTTAAACAAATATAAGGGAGGAAAGTCTAAAGAATTGGCGCGGACGATTGTGGAACTCCAGTTGCATTAAGTGCCCTTTGCAAGCGGTGAGCATATGTTTTGAACACTGTTAATCTTATTGAAAAATAAATGTAATGGCTAAATATTCCTTGAAGTAAAACTGCATAAGAAATTTTCTTTTAAATGTTATATCATTTGTATGATTATATGGCATAAAAATGTACATAATTAAACTCTGATGGAAAAAGAATTAAAACATAATTTAGTACTTTGAATTCTGGAAATGCTTTAGGTATATTTAAAAAATAATTAATGTTAGACTTTGTTACTGGACGTTTGTGAATGTAATTAACAACATTCAGCGGAATCACCTTATTTCTTCCATGAAATGCAAAGTAATGTATTTGGAAACAATGTGTGAGGGAAATTATGTTTTTGAAAACTATTTTCTTCGAGATTCTTACCTTACTGGAATAAAGCAACCACACTGTGAAAAAATCAACAAAAATACAAAAAGCTATATCCCCCCCCCCCCTCAAAAGGAATTTCTCTGAAAAAGTTTTCGAAACGTTAATTTTGATTTTAGTTAATTAATGTAAAACAATAATTTCTTCACACTATCACAACATAGGCTAAGGTTTTTGATAGAGTCAACATGAAAAATTAAATGCCATGGCCGGGATTTGAACAACGGATCTCCTGATTTCCGTCCAGTCTTTCTTACCCAGAGAATTTAATGTCATAATGGCAAGTTGGCCATGGTAGCTCAATGGGTAAGTGAGACTGGATGGAAACCAGGAGATCCGTGGTTCAAATCCCGGCCATGGCATTGAATTTTTCATGTTGACTCTATTAATTTTGATGTTTTAATTGATGCACTATTCACAGTTCACAGTCTAATCTAGAGTACTCTGTACTTCGTTTGAAAGTTATTACTGTGTAATATAGTAGTTATGCTATTATCACCAATATCCATTCGAATATCCATTGGTCCCTGCAGGAAAACAAATATTTCCGTAGATGTACCCAATTTAAAATGTTCATTTTTCTACCACTCTTCAGTAATCAAAATAGGTACACAGACACGCCTATAAACTTAAACTGTATAGAATATATATGAAAACAAACGATTGAGGTATACAGATTTCGGAATATTCAGGATTCGGAATCTTCCCAGATAAACTTTTAAGTATTAGATTTTGCCTAAGTTATCTGTTTATTTGATTATTCTTTCTTATTTTTTTCTATATCAGCAAACTTTTCACTATTTTACCATTGTTTCTGTGATAAAATGAGAAACTGAGTTGCCGGGACCTCTGAACTGTTAATTGCAGAATCCTCTTGCAGCGGAGAATGAGATGTATCGTGTTTAGGCGCTGCGGACGGCTGATAATGTGCTATAACTTTAATACACTGCTTTAAGATATCTCTCCTTTAAGATATCACTCCTATATCAACGTAAGTACCACGTACTTGGTTACTTATATCGTGCCTGCGTTGCCAGAATTTAAATTTCCTATTCTAATTGGAAACATTATTTTTAATCTGGTATTATTCCATTCTGAGTTTCCTGTATGATTTTTACAGCTTTTATACGTGCGTTCCTACAACCAACGTAAGCCCGCCTCTGTAGCGTGATGGTAGCGTGTCTGCCTCACGTTCAAGGGATCCCGAGTTCGAATCTCTGCCAGGTTGAGTTACCTGGATAAGGTTTTTGCCGGGGTTATCCCTTATCCTGAAAGACGAATGTCAGGTAACTCTAAGATCTATGAACCCGGGGCTCATTTGAGCATCATTTCACCCATTCCATTCATCGTTCTATATGACTTTACGTTGGAGGACGTTAAAAAAAAAAAAAAAAAAAAAATCAACGTCGCCTTCTAGAAATGGGAATCTTGAGCTAATATATTGCTGCTGAGTTCGCTAGAACGCCTAATTTTCTTTATTCCTTTGACTTAGAACTACTTTTTCTTCTTCGTACCCTTTTATTCGTTGACAACAATTTAAATTGTGCTTCTTTCTTTTATTTTAGCACATGCAGATTTATTGCAATTATTTGTCCATAGCTCGTGTCATTTGTTTATAAAATTATTAATCCCATCGTTAACTGTTCAGGCTTGAAAATGCAATACTGAAAACTGAATAAATGCCCCTTTGCATCTGATCAAATATTCGATAAACCTTCAAGCACGCCACTGCAGGTAACGCCGTAAGAGCATTTTCTCAGAGAACTGAAGATTTGTGTAGAATTTTCAGGCCTTATTAAAATTTTCTGGTTTTGTTCTACCAAAACACATCTTAAGGCAGTTCTGCGATGTATTGTGAAAGTAGTATGGTGGTAGATGCAAGAGAAACGATATGGCACAAGCAGAGACGTGGTTTATACTTCACTAGGACCCTGTAGATGCTTATATATGTCTTCTTCTTGTTCGCTACCTGTGGATACTGGTTTCAGATTTAGAGGTTTAGTATTAAAATCACAGTTTCATGAGCCGTGGAACAGCTGCGACCATATTGGTTCTGTCCCGCTATTGCACTGTGTAATGTATGCAGACGTTAATTGCCGTTCCGGGGAATATAGTGCCGGGTAGGAGAAGCTCCCGTGTATCCGTCTTCCGACGCCCTATGTGTTGTATTGGCAGACCGTTACGGCCACATTTCTCTTTCTCGCTGACGGGTTATAAAGAACAAGTGCTAATTGTATCTGACAGCTGAATTCACCTCTGTCTGTGGCACATCAGCACTCCATATGTAAAATCAAACAGCAACATTTCTTACATTTAAGGAGAAAAGCTTCTGAGGCAGGCATAGAAATATTGCTGTGACTATTGTATTTAACTTATTTCAAAACTGTAAACATAATATCTACGTTTAACTCTCCAAATGTTCCTGTTTGGTAACAATGGAAACGTTGAAAACTCGCCGATGCTCGTTAGGTATAGGAAGTATTAATGAGACTGTCAGCGATAGAGTTAATGGGAATTATATCCTAAAGTACGCACGGGTAACTTATCTCTACATGCAACTATCGGATATCCGGCTTCATTTTAAAGCAAAACGCTGTCCCAGTACTTGACTTTACTTCGTATACATTCATCCCAGCCGGATTGACCGTGTTAGGTTGAATGATGTGCCACCGTTGAGGCACCTGAGCTTATAGTTTTTGAGAACATGTGATGAAGACCTGGTGTATCTGTATACTCCATATTTCTACAGGCCTGCAGCAGCGAGTAGTTGTCAAGGTTTACTAAGATGGTCACGCTATATATGAACGGGCTTAGCAATAGAAGCCAAATGAACATCACTGAATGACTATGAGAATTTGGACAATCAACTTTCAAGTTGTATTTCCAGAACAATTCTACTTCACGGTCACATCAGTACCTCATTTTGAAATGATTTTGAATTGGCCAATATGTCTCCACTATATTGTGAGTAGTTCAGAAGAGCTGAAGCTATGTTTGTAAAATTTACACTTGATTGTTTCCATAGTAGGAAATTGTTGATTATCCAGAGTAAATAAAATTCCTTCATCTCTAATTTCTCTGAAGTTAAATGTAATTTTAATTGTTCATAACATTAGGACCACTCGTTAATACGCTGATTTATACGGGAAACTATGAATTAAACTGGACTGTATCTTCAAAATTCCGAAGGCTAACTAATTTCCAAAAGCTGTCCTCTAGCCTACTGCTGTTTGCTCAGACAGAAGCGTATTTTTTATTTAAATTCAGTTTTCCACATACAGTTTCTTCTATTAAGGCTCTTAAATACATCAGAGGCGTTCCTGCTCAAGTATTGAAGATAATGTCCCCATTTAACGATCAAATAATAATTACCCAGAAAGGAGGAAAGAGCCTAAAAGGATCAGTGCGGTTTTACGGTTCCCATTCATGGTTTCCATTATAAAAGAGGGAAAGAAAGAAGGAAATAACGAGTGACAGGGGGAGAGGGAGATAGGAAGGAGGAATGCTTACCTATTTTTGAAGGTAGAATTTATGTTATGCATGGGGCTAGGTGAAAGTAATATAAAATTGTAAGATCAAGTGAGATGTCATTTTAAATGCATTAAAAGAGCGAAGGAGTCGAAGCATATTAACCTGAAAGATGAGATCAGGGTTGGTGGGAGTCGGCTCAATACCTGGAATGAATGATTGAGCAGTTGGTGAAATGATGGTGGGGAAACCGGAACACTCGGAGGAAACCCATCGCTGCTCCAGTTTTTCCAACACAAATCCCACTTCGCGGTCACCTGGGATCTAACCCGGGCATCCTAGGGCATTGTATCCCCTTTAGGTCACAAAGAGCTGTTTCAAGTGGACAAGATAGAACTGTCATCCGAAATGTTGGTTCGGCCGTTTTATTAGATTATTTAGAATATACTTGGAATTTTTTCGGCACATTCTCTGTGAAGAACATGCAATGAAACGCGAAACTCTCATTATACATATTGTCCTGTGCGAGTTCGATGTTGTATGTATTTATGTGCTTGCGTGTAGCTTTTGATGTTTATGAGTCATAATTTACAGCGATACATGTTTTGGATCATCCAAAATAGAAACACTTTCCAAATAAGCAGTATTTTCCTTCTGCTTCCATAAGATGATCCAACTAAATGACTTCAGAATCCACTGTGAAAATACACGGGGAGTAAATTTTGGATTTGAAAAAAAAGAAGCCCCATTTTCGCTCATTCCAGTGCCAAAGATCTGTGTGAGTGGAGGATGAACAAGACATATGCATATGGCCGTGGGATTTACTTTGTGGAATTGTATGCCGTAGAAGCACTTCACCGTGAAGAAAATAGGCCGTGTCTATCCTTGAGATGTTTTAGACCCCAGCTTTCTCCGAACAGTTATCAGGGTCTAGTCGTCCTCTATGTCTGTTTCACTCTCTTCACCCCTTCCTCCTGGTGGTTCTCATAAGTACAGTAAGCAAGTGTATCGAATTCCTGTTCCGCTTCGTGATAAAACACCTTATCAGTTATCACTCGAGAATGGCCCAACATAATTCTATGAAACTTGCGTTACAATGTGTATTATCTTCCGATATCACCACATTGACCCATTTAGCGACCGACGCTTCACGATCCCGGATGTCTACATTCGTATTAAACATTTTAGAAGACAGCAGTGCAAGGCAAGTTTAAATAAAGCGGGCTCTCTAACCCACACAGCAATGACAGCTGAATTCATAAGGCACCCGATGAAAATCTCCCGGTTCCGATATGAGTACTTGAGAAGCCTCGCTTATGTATATAAGGCCAGTTGCTGGTTTCACAATGTTCAATTATTGAGTTCTGTTTTCTTGATTCCCCTGAGAGTTTTTCAAGTGCAAGCAAATAGCCATTGTCAACTCATGTCCCCTGAATTTTGACACTTTTATGAGCGACCGGAAGTGAAGAGAGAGGCTGAGTCAAGCACCTGTGTATTTCAGTGCTATGTTGAAGTAAAATGAAATAGTGGAACAAGTCACACTATGAAAGTGTTTACAGAAAAGCTACCACCAGTTTGACAGTGAGGTGAAGTAACGTAAAAATAAATATGAACAGTTTTTCATAGACCGAGTTAAATAACCACTCGACATGCTGATATGTGTTTAATATAAATTCTACTCATTGGTATAACCCTTAAAAAGTCTTATTGCGATATTTTAATAAAAGTATCATATTTTCTCCTAACTTAAAGTATCGATTGCATCACAAGTGGCCAAGCATATCATTTACCTAATCAGCTCCAGATATCTCACATAATAAAAAGATTTGGTAAGCCCCTTACTACAGATTATAAGAATAAAAATATGTTTTCCTGACAAATGGGAAAGTTCTATGATCATATTCCACCGCAAGCTCCTCTAAACTAGCGCAATGAAACAAACACTTGGAACAAACGATCCAGGTGGGAATGCATCAACCTTGGCACTCTCTTGTTAGTGTGTGTAATGGGCAGGCACACTGTAATCAGCACAGCGATGCTGCATTATGCATGGCCAATCAGAACCGAATGCTGACATTAGTCACGGCCGGCCCCACAGATCTCTATGTTTGTCGTCTTTCCGGGACTATGTGATGGTCTCATCCTGCAGATGAACACCCGAGAACATCGTAGAGATGCAAGAACGGAGGCAGTAGCTGGAGAAGATGCATGGAATATGTATGATGTCACTACATGCGCAGCTACTTATACATATGCTGTAAAGGTCTTTTATATGAATATGTGATTCCCAAACGGATTATTAATGGATAGTTAATAAATCAAATAAAGTGACCTTTTATCAAGAGCTACAGGTGGATGTTGCTTTTATCTAAAAAAAAGTTATGGATCTACGTATATTTCTTTCGTTAACTACCTACCTGAAAGTGGCAGTAATTTGTGCTTATGAGGAAGGGTTTAATGAATACTTAGAATAATTAGCAGCGTAATGGTAGTGGCAGATTTTCGAGACAAAGAATACAAAATGTCTTAGTTACCTTTTATTGTTAAACGGAATACTGACAAAAACCAACCATGCTATCAGATTCGTGGTTACTTAATTCGCCGTTTAAATACAATTTAAGCAGTGGGATATTTTGGTGCCATACAAGAGATATCATACAAACGCCTCATAAGCATACTTATTTGAATATCAGCTTCACTGTATATATCAAAATGGTAAACGTGTTACGATAAACATTAAATGTATTTCTACCACAATTCAATATTCTTCAGACATCAAACAACTGTTAAAATATGTTTCTATCCCAGGAAGTAAATTCATTTTATAGTTCAGGTTAAAATCGACTTCCCAGTTTCTTTCAAAGTGACATTTTCTCCGTCTCCAATTGTGAAGATTTCAGTACTTCCTCTTGTTAGGAAACGTCTGTACTGTCTCACCACCACAAGAAGGCAAGGCTGTGGAATGTGTAACGTAATCACTTCTGCTGTGTTTATGGTTACCTTCCGGATATAATATGGAGGCTATGTTCACAGTGTTGTCACATAGCTCAAATATGCATAATACCAACCATTGCAGTTACTGAAACGAGCATTAGAGCATGGATGACTCATATGTACTCACACACACACACTCATTTCGTAGTAAACAGATCCACTAACAGAGCAGATAGACAGTTCAAGCTTCTCTCTGCTTCTTTCCTCTCTTGCCTTCTTTTGGTAGACAGATAGTAAGAAAAGTTACATGTTAAGACACTTGTGAACCAAACTGCCTTAAGTTCAGCGGTAGTGTCATAAAGTAACTCTAACACTAGAACCAAGGATAATGCAATTTAGCAGAAATAAGAAAGCTGCTGGATGTGATCAATTAATTTTGAAACTCATAAAATATGCACCTGGGTTTACATAGCAGATTGCTTAATCTTTTTAATCTTCGTTAGAGGAATGGGCATATCCCTGAAGAATGGAATACAGCGTCGGTGATACCAATTTTAAGAAACGCAATAGAGAAAAATATGACAACTACAGAGGAATTAGTTTGCTGTGCTCAGTGTATAAACTATATGCTAAAATAGTTGCAAGAAAAATAAGTACAATAGCGGAAGCACGGCTTCATGAGGACCGAAACGGATTTAGAAAAGGAATATCGTATACGGATAGTATATTTATAATTCAACAGCTAATTGAAAAGCACAAAGAATTTAATGTTAACACGTTTATGCTTTTTGTTGACTATATTAAAGCCTTCAATTCGGTTTTAAGGGCTAAACTTCGGATAACAATGGGAAATTGTGGAATAGCAGCACATTTAATAAGGTTTGCACAAGGTATGTATAAAACACTACAGTAGCAATAATAAAGAATGGAAGGAAAACAGATTCAGTGGGCTTAAATAAAGGAGTACGACAAGGCGCCCTTTATCGCCTAAACTTTTTAATCTCTATATTGATAATATGGTGCAAGAATGGCAGAAAAGTACAAAACAAAATGTACTGAATGAAAACATAATTTTAAATACTGTATTATTTGCTGGTGATCAAGTGATAATATCCCACTCAGAAGATGACATGCAAAGAGCAGTATATAGTTTAAACAACATAGCGGAGACATATAAGCTTTCAATCTCAGAACACAAAACTAAAGTAATGGCTTTTAGGGGAAAGAACAACATAAGAGCAAAAAGAGTTATAAACAATGAAATAATAGAACAGATTTTAACTATCTAGGCTACACAGTAGCAGTAACAAATAACAACAAGGATATGGAGGTGAAATTAAACAGATTCAATCAAATGTGTGGGACTATAATGAGAACGCTGAACAGGAAAACACGAAAGCACACACAGATGAAATTTTATAAGACAATTTTATAAGATAAGTCCTAGCGTTAACATACCGTTCCGAAATATGGACACTGGCTAAGAACCAACGCAAACAGCTAGAATCGGCAGAGATGAGATTTTTAAAAAGCGTGGCAGGTTATAAAAGAATAGACCACGTAAGGAAAGAAAAAATAAGAGAAGAGCTTGGGACTTTTAATTTAAACAGTAAAATACTAAAGAACAAAACTGAATGGAAAAATCATATTTTAAGAATGGACGCGGAATGACTTCTAAGAAGAGCTTTATATTATATGCCGAAGGGAAAGAGAGATGTGGGACGCCCAGCTTTACGCTGGACGGATCAGTAGGCTCTTGAAGAGAACGGAACGGGTCATAGGGCCCAATCATTGAAGATGATGATGATGATGATGATGATGATGATAGAACCAAGGAAACAACTTAAAATAGTGCGTCAAGATGCCATATATTTGTAGGCTACACTAAACAGAATCAAAGTTGTCGAGGTGGAGCTGAAAACGCGCATACTGTAACTTTATTTGTGGGATTACCTATAGCTAGCTGCTCTGGTAGAAACTATAACTTCAAATTTATGATGTAATTTTCCAGACTTTTTCTTGCAGAAGACTATTTCAAATATGTATCAGACAGAAAAACAACACGTTGTAAGGCAGTGGCAGGCAGATGTTTCGCTCTGTGACATCTACTCGCGAGAAAAATTATTGCTCACTGCCTGGCAATATCAGGCGCGCACTGAATAGAAAGGAAACCAGAAACAATTTAAATGAACGATGGTGGTATGCTCCCTCTATTTTAACCGAAGTTTTCGAGATACATCATATAATGACTGACTACACATGTCAACTCATTCGTATGACGAACCCATAACAAAACAATGTAAAAGTTGCTTTAACGAAATGTACTAATAGCAGCCTATTTCTTTTTAATTTAGGTTCTTCAGCTTCATATCATGTCGAACGGTAAATGAAATGGATGAAATGATACTCAAATGAGCGCAGGGTCCTTAGAGCTTAGAGCTTCCAAACATTCTTCTTTTAGGATAAGGGATACCCCCGAAGAAACCTTATCCAGATAGCTCGCCCTGTCCGAGATTCGAACTCGGGACCCCTTAAACTTGAGAAGGACACGCTACCTCTATGCTACCGAGGCGAGCAAACATACGATTGTAACTTCTTAGGGTACTATACCTAATCAGTAATACCACAGTTTGCGTTTTGTAAAATAGGCGCCTTCTTTTCGTTCGCTTTCTCTCAGATTCTTCTAGTTATGCAGACTTACACTTTTTTTTCACTACACCCAAGGTAAAAAAATTACATTACTTTGTATTTTCACCTTGCCCAACCTTAACAACTTCTCGAATTCCTTTCCACTCTGTAATTTTGTAATATTTGAGGCCATTGTGTGGCTAATACACTGGCGAAGTGTGTACACTTAGTGTGTGTGTATGGATGGCGTGCGTACGCCTTTAAGTTACTCTGTAACTGTAACTGTGAATGAAGGACTGGTTACAATTTTTTCAGCATTTAAATAAATAAATATGTATAAGATATTAATTAAAGTAACTATAGAGTTACTTCAATATATATTGTGCTGGAAACCTTTTCTGATCTGTGCACCTCATGCCTGAGAATTTATGGTTCTGTTTTACATCTTTGTGACCTAGCCCATATTCACTCTCTGACGATTGGTATGGCCCCCGTTATGAAAAATTTCTAATCTCAAGTCTAGTTCAATACCGCTGTGCTGTAGATGTACTTATAATCGACAGTTAAGAAAAAAATATAAGTTAGTCAGAAAAAAGGAAGCAACTAAATGCAATTGCTTACGTATATGTAAACAGCACCTTTGCATTCCGTCTTACCCAATACAAGCAGCCCTACACACTTATCATCTTTTACAAGATACTTTTAGTTTTACAGGTTCAGAGTTCATATACTAAGATTTCAGAGTTCATATACTAAGAATTCAGAGTTCATGTACTAAGAATCCTTTTGCCTGAATCATGACACTTCTTCAAAGTTTTGGGAAAATAATAATATAAATGCAGGAACATATACTGTGAAACCGTAAGACATCCTCTATGGTCAAGTGGCTTCTTTAGTCAGAGCTCCTGTGACCGACTGCGGCTTGGAGTGGGGAAATTTGTTTTTAATACTATTACTACCTTCATGCGTTTCATGGTACAATACGAGGGCTGTTCAATAAAGAATGTTTTTTTGATAACGTACCTTTACTCATCCTCATAATTTTGATGGTTCTTCTCAGAATAGCTTCCCCTGAATGCAATGCACTTGTCCCAACGTTTCTGTCAGTCTTCAAGGACATGCTGGAAACCATTTTTTCGGAGATCCTTCAAAATCGCTCCGCAGCCTTCATCACTGCTTCTGATGACGGATAATACCTCCCACGAAAGCGTTTCTTCAAGTTAGGGAATAGAAAAAAGTCATATAGGGATAAATCTGGACTATAGGGAGGGTGAAGGATGCACATCACGCTGATTTTTGCAAGATATTCAGCAACAGCATAGGCAATATGCGGCCGCGCATTATCGTGGTGCAGCATCCAGCCTGCTTCTCAAAAATGTGGTCTTTTGCGCATGATATGGACTTTCAATGTTTTCAGGACATTCCTGTAGTATTGTCCAGCTACTGATGTGTGTGCAGGTACATTCCATGAATATCAGAGAATGAGATCGTCATAACTTTCCTAGCAGAAGCAACCACTTTTGCTTTCTTGGAGGTTGGTGATGAAGGAGACTTCTACATTGACCTTTGTTGTTTGCTCTCAGGATCAAAATGATGTAGCCAAGTTTCATCAGCAGTAATTACGTTTGAAAGAAACTGATGATCTTTCTCTAACATCAACTATACCTGCCTGCAGACTTGCATGCGAATGTCCTTTTGTTCGGGAATCAACAGTCTTGTAACCCATCGCGCACAACCATGTCTCATGTGTAATGTTTCTGTCACCAACGTGTGGGTGGCACCCAATGAAATGTTCAGCATTTCAGAAAGTGATCTTAAGGCAATTTGTCGATCCTCTCTCACAATGGCAGCAGCAGTGTTGATGTTTTCTTCCGTAAGAGCAGTAAATGGAGCACCGGGTCCACCTTCCTTTGAAATGGATGGTCTCCCCTCTTTAAACATTTTAAACCACCTTCTAGCTGTGCTGTAGAGGAGAACAGACACTCCATAGGCCTCCTTTGACATTGTATAGGCATCAACTGAAGATTTGAGACGAAAGCAGAATTTCAAAGCCGCATATTTTTCCTCGCGTGTTACCTCCATTGCAGAGGTAGGCGATACTGAAACTACTACGGGTTCTTGTTTCACATTAAGCTAAGAGAATATAATCAGATTGACTTTTAGTGCGAAAAATTATAAGGTTAAAAATTATTATCATTCTTTGTTGAACAGCCCTCGTAAATAAATCCAACGTTGTAGCACTATCGTTTCTGTTCTAAGTTAAGAGCCTGATAGAATTTAAGGTATACCGACGTAAGCATAAAAGAAAAACACTGAATAAAAGCATTACAAAAGAGTATCATCATTTCATAATTAAAAATGGTAGCTCAGATAACTTTTAGGACTAACATTGGACGTGAAAACAACATGCGTTTAATACGTTTAGAAGAAGAGCAATATATGAATGGGCGGGAGGAAAGGAATTCAAAGTTTAGATGGGAGTGAAACTAACAGTATACCTGAAGTATTTGTTAGGAAGCCACACATAAATCAGGAAACACAATATAAGCAGATCTAAATTAAGTCTTCTCGATATATGGCTCACGAATCTCTGGCATCCCGTTTATTACACAATAACATGAAATAATGCCAAAAGAATAGGTAGATCCTTTTACTTTTAGTTCCTCTTGTCACTTAAATTCTAAAAGTTAAAGATTTATCATTACTGATAAAATTTATTATCACTTATTTGATTTATTTAAGCCTTGCATCAATAACGAATACTATTTCAATAAATTTGCGTTTTGGTTTAGCATTACTACCAAATTTCGCTGTTCCTTTCAATAGTGTGAATTTTGGAAGGTTTTCGTAGTTTATCAAACAATTCAACTAAGAGCTAATGGAAGTAACAGTGCTTGTTAACAAAACTTTTAGAAATATATGGTAAGCGACATAATATGAGGTATAAATAGAGTAATATTTTGGTTTGAATATGGAGTTGCACTTGACCGACTGGACTTAAATTTGTTGCACCAACCTCTGGATTCGTTCTTAAGCTCACGGTAATGTTGGCAATAGCTTGGGTTTGAAGTTTTGTGCCCGCTAATATGTAGTTGTGAAAACGATCATTGTATTTTAAGCACTTTTTCTACCACATACCTAGCAGGTAGTGCATTGTATTCCAGCTGAAAATTTTCTAGCACTATTTTAGCAGGATAAAAATATTTTGAGCTCCTTGAATGAATAGGGTTTCACATGTGTTTCAGAAAATCTCCCATCCCAAATTCCCCAATGTGCAACATTCTAGCATGCTTTTTATTTTCTAACAAAAAAAGTTTTTAAGTACTATGACTAAACTGCCATAGATTTAAGATATTACCCTGTAAGTGGAAAGTAAAGTTTGAATTTAGCTCACGAAATCATTCTCAAGAGAGAGAGAGAGAGAGAGAGAGAGAGAGAGAGAGAGAGAGAGAGAGAGAGAGAGAGAGAGAGAGAGAGAGAGAGAGAGAGAAAGGAATTTGTACACATTTTTTACGCTTTTTAAGCCAGAAGAGATGATCAAGATATATCACAGAAAAAAGTAGAATCACCCCAAAAAGTACAACATATTTGTTTTAAGTACTGGTTTGAATTTTTCATTACGTTATCCGTTTTAAATCGCTGTCATTATTTCGTTGACTGCTGATGTCTTGGAAAGTGAACACAATTTGAAAGCTAGTATTACTTAGATTTCTGAATGCTTCTTTTACGGTACAATGTATTTATAATGAAGTTATTCCGGCAACTGTTTACTCAAATATAGCGAATCAAGTATAGAGTAAGAGCTAACGAATAAAATTTCCTGGGAATTGATATAAATATTACATCAGGTTTTCGTGAGCGCTAGTGTGTGAAGCAATCCGTTGAAAAAGAGGGGGGGGGGGCAAAATCCATCATTAAGTTGGCCAATGTCACAATTTCTAGTAGAGAAACAAATCATGAAGTGATTACGAGAAAACCCGAGTGTCCATGTTGTCTTGAATAAAAAGTAGACAAAAACAAATCGTTTTGCCATTATCATCTCCTAATTCAATTAAGTTAGGTCACAAGTGTACTGGGAGGGGATTCCTCGTCTTCTATGTGGCTAGTCAACTGATGCGGCCTGTCACCGAATACGACATAGCTATGCAACTGGTACGCCGTTTTGTTAACTGGCTATACAAAATATGCGTCCATAGGCGCACATTTCAACCAAAACACAAACTTGTAAAATGTACATTTTGTGGTGCTACAAAGTTCTTAGCTTTAATCGGTTTGAAGATAAGCTTAGAGAAAGCGTCCTTGGAGAGAAGCGACTTAACTTTCTAGAGTGCTCTTTAGCATCGTGCCAAAATATCTCGCATCTTTCCCACTCTCCGTAACGCACAATAAACCTTGTTTGTATTATCCTGGTCCGTCTGGCGCCCACGTGCGTGAGAAGGGTTTTTGCAGGAAGTGACGTCACTGGGGTCGCGCCTTGTTGGAAACACTACAGCTAATCACGCTACTAAGTTTGAAATACGCAGATGGAGGTTCCCTCAGGCGTTTATCTGATTCTGTTGCAGACATTTTGTACAACTTCCCATTCACGGATTTATGTGTGCAACAAATAACCCAAGATTGGTTCCAAGATAGCTCTACTTGTATTAAATAGCACAGCAACTCTAAACTCTGCTTCAAAAGGATGCAAGCGAGTCGACGTCAATATTAACTCCACCAAACTTGGCGCTAATTGTGATTCGCCACTGACACGAGAGGAGTTCTAGGGCTCTAGTATAGAAGCTGTACTTAAGATTTATCAGAGAAAGGTGACAAAAAGTGTTAAGAATTTTGTATGATTTTAGGAAAATATTGGAAAGATCAATTGGTTTCAACTGATTTACTTTTAATACAGTGGTTATAGAATTCAAAAAGAACACATCCACCAGCAAGTAAATTCAGCAGTTTTAAAGCAAACACATCATTGAGATAAAAGAAATAGACGAATAGAACAAGTGACATCGTTCAATTACTTAGGATGCACCATTTCATATGGACATATGGAAACATAACTCCCAACACTTCAACAGTTAATAGGAACAATAAAAAATGAAATTTGTGTAAAAAATAGATAAATAAAAAGTAGAGTATTTAAGTATTGCGAAGTAAAGGTCACGCCAATATTGTGTACCAATCGGAAACATTAGACCTTGACTACACAATAGAAAACAGGATTTGAAGCAGCTGATATAAAACTCCCGAATCAATTTAAAATATAATTTACCGGACCATAGACAATATGGTTGATGAATTACAAAACTTATCAATATTTCATGGCGTTCTTGAACAATATATTTGTGAAACTAAATGAATCATTTAGATGTTTACTGGTTTTGATCTTTTTGTAATTTTACGTCCTCCAACGTTAAGTCATGACGAAGGGTGAATGAGATGGGTGAAATGATGTTCAAATGTGTCCAGGGCCCATGGAGCTTAGAGCTACCCGACATTCGTCTTTAAGGATAAGGGAAAACCCGAAAAAACCTTATCCAGGTAGCTTACCCTGACTGAGACTCGAACTCGGAACCTCTTGAATGTGAGGCAGTCACGATACCATCTACACTACCAGGGCGGGTGTTTTTGATCTTAATGTTATATTTGTAATTTTATTATATGCATTTTATAATTTAACTATATACCTAATATGCCTTTGGGTAAAACAGGAATCAGAAAATTGGATAATAATAATAAATAAGTATAGATATTAGGGAGAAGTTGAAAGGACCTCGTGTTTTACAATTAATGAATAGGCAAATGACACTACATCTACTTTGAATGGAGACAACCCCAGATACTGCATAACTATAAACCATAAGTGAGGCGAAGCGTAAGACGACCAACAGGATGATGACTTGACCAGTTCAGTAAAGGCTATGTGGAAATATAATAGGCCACGTGGCCTAAACTGCATTACTATTACACAATGGATCTGGTTAATTTGTTGTAAAATAGCTGCTTTTTCTAAATATTAACTACTGTAACCTCATTGATACTAAAACACTACTTTAAAATACCTATATTATAATTAAGCACAATGTATGTTTAAGCGAGCCATACCAATTATCACTAGTCTGAAGGTAATTGCAGTGCTAAGCAACATTTCACAGTGTACTTATAAGTATGAAATAAGAGTTATTCATTATCATTGAAAATGTTTCAACTAACATGTTCTATTTTCTCTTTTTAGGTGAGTGCTACAGTGTTACTTTCTGATGTGCTATCTTCTGTCGAAGGAAGTAGGTAAGTAAAATGCAAATAGTTAAACTTTTTAAGCAGTTGTAAGATTAACAAGAAATTATATCGATACTTTTGAAGAACATATTTTATCAGGTGTTAAAATGTGTGTAAAAGGTACCTTTCTTCAGCGAAACTACCAAGCTAATTATACAACGGGCGAATCAAAGAGGTCCTAAGAACACCACAATAAACAAAAATCCACGTAATCTCTTTTTGGATAGTAATTTTTATGAATCTTTATTTTAAGTAATAAACGTCGCATTTAACACGAAATATAACACTAAATAAATTTTTGTGATATAATAGCCTAACAGAGTCATTTATTCTAATTTCTCCAGCTGATTTAAACAATTACCCTTTCATTACACTTACCCACACACGTATCACATTTGTGGTTCACAATACTTGATTTCGTTACGTTGCTCCGTGTTTAAATTCACGTTCTTGGGAAAGAGTTACGTAGGTGAGATTCCAATCAAATAAATGTATTTTGAACATTTAGAACAACAGAAATCATAGTGTTACAAATTTCACTTTGTTTGCAACACTAAATTCCATCATCAAGTCTAAGTATCCTTTGGGAAACCTTGGTAATCCAATTTAAAGAATGGAGCGATAATGATCACTTTCTTGTATTTCAAAAGCTTAACACTGATGTAATAAACATATAAAGTGTAAACTTTATTTGAAGAGCAAGTGTGTAATACAATTCGTAACTAGTATTAGAAGCGTGTAATGAGTATACCACAGGAGAGAAAGTCTCCGGGCCTGAGACGCAAGGGGATTAGAGAAGGTTCCCACACCCTTTTGGATAGATTTATGACACGCCATGCCAGTACAGTTACAGACCATTTAAAAACATTCTGACGTCTTCTACGCTGGTAGACGGTATAAGCAGCACACTTCGAAGGCCTATTTGGAGGTGAAATCCCATAGAGTCAAGAATGGTCGGCACCCTCTAGTTTCGGAGACAATGAAGCGCCTCACAGCTCTGCCAGACGTAGATACTCCTAAGTGTATTGAGAAATACTGCTCCATCGAGACCAACAGGTGCTCAAACGGAAGGCCTTAGCTGTTCGATGCGACGTACAGTATACCACAGGAGAGAAAGTCTCCGGTGCCTGAGACGAAGGGGGATTGCAGAAGGTTCCCACACCTTCCCTGGACAGGTTTATGTCACCCCATGTCAGTACAGTTATAGTCCATTCAAGAACGTTCTGACGCCTTCTACCTTTGTGAATGAATCTTCCCGGTTTTAGTGTACAGAGTGAATATGGCGCATGTTTTTAATGGTTCTGCTCCTTGTGTAGCATGCGTTTCCTGTCACAAACATTTGTTGTCCTTGGCCCGCTGTGTAAGGGGGCACATTCCTTTCAGAGATGTCCTTTGCGTTGCTGGACAGTACTTCTGTTAGCGTCAGAAATAATGGTACGCAGCGCTCGTACCACAGCAGCTTAAGAGGCCAGAACCTCTCCTCTAAGGAGAAAGAGTTACACTTACATCTATTGAGCATCTGGGTAAAGAGCAAGAATCGAAGTAAATGATAACGGTTCACTTGTAAACGTTTTACGTGTAGACTGAGTGGAGGTATGTAAAACGTATCTGAAGAAGCATATCATTATTGTTGACTAGTGGATAACACATAGTAAACCGCATAAATATTTCTTGTGATGTGACGTAATTGTGAATGTGGACATAGAGCAAATAGCCGTATATCCTGTAATTTATTAACCTGTTCTGTTATTCAACAGATACGGTTAATTTAAAGCACACTTTTTAATTCTTTTGATGAAAATAAAGTATGAGGCATAGCAAACGCACATATGCTGGGACTACAATTCCACCAATCCTACATTTGCGCCTAAAATCCTATCCTTACAGAATGAGTTAGAAAAGCACTGGTAAATCTAGAAACTACAGTTTTAATAACGTTAAAATGAAAATAGAAAGTAAAGTTCTCTAATTAGCTGACATCTATACGAGGCTAGTGATGACACGGGCTTTGACAGAGCTTTGTACGCTGCATCAGCTATTCTATTTTTCTGGACATATGAAACAAAGGTATTTGATATATGTACATGAATTTTCATCTTCAGAGATACTAAATTACGTTAACAACGATACCGTTGTTAGGCAGTACCTCGTCTCTAGCTGATCGAAAATTGAAGCATATTTGCATTTTATTTAGGGAGAGAAAGGGAAAAAGAAATGAAATTAGAATTTCACTGATATTATATTAAGAAGTAAAGTGAAATTATTGTGTAACGGGAGTAATCAAGCGTATAGGTTGCTGATGTTACTCTAAACTTGAAGATATACAACCCAAGATCAGGAAAACAAGACAGAAGAGGTTATTGACATTTTTGTAATTTAGGCTGTAGAATAATTGAATTAGTTAATATTGCTTTCCTTTTTTCTTGTGGATCAAGCCACAAAATGGTTTTAGAGAAATATAAAATGAAAAATCCTCTTTCTTCTTATAAGGAACATAAGAAACGTCAAGTATACAAAAGTATTCCCAATTCCCTAAATGAAATAAGAAGCTGCTACAAACACTTAAATAGAAAGTTAGGTTGTATCCATTTAGTAGAAATTAGATTATTAGGGTGACACATTTCGCATATTAAAGTGAATAGGCATATAAATTACTATCTGTTCCAACACCAATTAAACAATACCTTTCTGCATTTCTATAGTGTGGGTTCGTAAAAATTAAAAGTCAAGTTTGCAGAAATTCAAATTGCTCTTTATTTCCGTAGAAAGAAAGTTTGTACACCCCTTTGCAGCATGATGACGTAACATACACCAACACAGACTCTCGTGGCTTCTGCACACGTAAATAAGAAAAGAATTAACTTTCACTACACGGTTATTGTTCTCGACTCGGTACAGTTCAAGTGTCTACACACACAATAGACGACTCACTAGCGACTCTGTTCCTCTTAGTAGCTCCCTGACGACACTGTCTACACACACACACACACACACACACACACACACACACACACACACACACACACACACACATACACACACACACACACACACACACACACACACACTCTCACGTTGGCAGGCTGTGGAACAGCCCGAAGGGGGGTCAAATCGTGTACCTGCTCTGGAAAGAGCTTAACCACGTAGTGGCGGGATGTGGATGTTGCAGGATGTCGGGTGAAAATTATGTAGATGCGAAGAAGGAAGCTAGCATGTTGCTCCTCGACGACTGAAATTCGGGTGCTATGGCCATCGTGCACCGCTGGCCATCAACTAGGAAGAGGGTAAGTAGAATTTAAGTATCCAGACAAAAATTTTGGGTGATTGAAATTGTGTTTAGGCAGGAATGGGGGTCTTATGGTTACCGGTAGTGTCCGCAAGCCATGCGGGGTAGTACAGTCCATTCGCTTCTATACACGAGCCGCTGTTTCTCGAAGGTTTCCGAAACTGCACGAAACCTCACAAAGCTTCACGGACTTTCGTGGTGGAGCGAGAACGTCCAGACTATCTGCGTCTCTTTCTCCCGCTGTTGCTCTCTCACTCTCTCTCAGCAAGTGTTCAGCGCTAGTCAGTCCGGGGACATGGCTTGGGCGCTATCTCTTTCACTATCAATCTATCTAGGTGCTCGTCTACGCAGTAACAAAACAATGCCTCGCGACAATGGGTTAAGTTACAATGGTAAATTAACTTAAATATCGGTACACTAAAACATACATGCCTATTTCATTTAATAATAAAATAGCCATTATTTTAATTAGTATGAGTCGGTATCATCCCAGTTCTATTAAGTTTTTATTAAAGAGTAAGAATATCTCAAAAACTTTACGCAAGACAGCATTTTATGAGGCATTTTTTGGAATAAGCGAGTCGTTTTGCATCAGAATTGGCTTATTTTGCCTCCGTCACAAAAAATTGTGTTTACTAGTTTAATGTTATTGCCATAATTACTAAAATATTAAGTAAATGGCACAATAACAATTTTTGATTTCTACAGAAGTTCATTTACGATGGCATCAGTTATGGTTGAATATTAATAAAAAATCATTTTCCTTCTGCTTCTATTATCTCCTCACAATACACAAAATTGTACGTTTTACGTCAGTGTTCAAACTGTGGTTTAGCCCTACCATTGCACAACAGCGTGTCTGATTATTATTGGTAGGTATATGCATATTAGGCATATGCTGATCTTGAAACTTATTAATGAAGTCGAATAACACTTCATTATAAACATTTCTATCACCGGATATTTCTGTGAGAACTTGATCCTCATTGGGGAAAAATTGAGAGAAAGTTTCCAGGATTATCTGCACGCGTGAGCGAAGTTTTATGAAGCTGAAAACCACACAAATGTCCAGCACTGAGTTATCTTGTTACAGTGATTCCCTAAATATGTGCCCGTACAACTGCGGTATTGCGGAATGCAGATTTACTTGCTAACTCACCTGCTGTGCATTGCAGTGTAGTGGAAATCCCGCCATATCTCCTTCAATTGTAGTAACAACACACAAGCATTCCTGCGTCCTCTAACGCACATTGTTGCCAGACACATGCATGGCTTACCGTAGAAACAGAGGTTAGGTCTTCGTTGCTACGAAACAGTTGTTCTGTTGCTTTACATTATACGGAAT
Source organism: Mantis religiosa (assembly GCA_030765055.1). Taxonomy (NCBI): domain Eukaryota; kingdom Metazoa; phylum Arthropoda; class Insecta; order Mantodea; family Mantidae; genus Mantis; species Mantis religiosa. Next base: position 126,070,554 of record CM060953.1, on the reverse strand, counting down.
TTATACTGCTGCATTCCCTGTTCACACGGTGAACATTTAATTTAAATTCCTTTGCACAGTAGCAGGCACAAAGATCAGCATGTAAAGGATACCTTTCACTACTTCAGTGGAAGATTATTAACTTTGTTTCCTACCTGACAAGTAAGTGTTGGGCTTCTAATAATGCTGATGTTAGGATTACGATCTTCATTACATAAACATAATGCCGGCCACTACGAAATTATTATTAGGCAGATATGTTTACATTTTCTAGCAGCCAAATACGTATTAAATCAGGCCTTGTGTCCCCTCCTAAATATGTTTTATCTATTGTCCCTTCATATTCTCTTTAAGTACAGTCTTCCATGTTTCTATTTTTTATCTTCTCGATAGCATCCATTCATATTGCTATATTTCTCCATACACTCCATACATTATTTCATTGAAATAGCTTACGATAAATATTTAACTTCCATTTCTCGAGTTATTTTCTCATTTCTAATCTTACATCTTATGGACACTATACCTGAATACCGACAATGATCCAATTCTAATGAAAAAATCGGAAAGTCTTTAATTGCCATATTTCTGCATTAGATAAAGTTTAATTTTATTAAAGGTATGGCAACATTTTTTTGCCTCATTTTACCTATATACACCATTCAAATGAGGCACTTCAAAAATATTTTGAGGTAAATGTCATGTTTTAATTCATTTACTTTATTTATTTATTTACTTATTTATTTTTTATTTATTTATTTATTGTTTGTTTGTTTATTAATTTATGTATTTATCTATTTTTACAGTTATTTATTTATTTATTTATTTATTTATTTATTTATTTATTTATTTATTTATTTATTTATTTATTTATTTATTTATTTATTTATTTATTTATTTATTTATTTATTTATTTATTTATTTATTTATTTATTTATTTATTTATTTATTTATTTATTTATTTATTTATTTATTTATTTATTTATTTATTTATTTATTTATTTATTTATTTATTTATTTATTTATTTATTTATTTATTTATTTATTTATTTATTTATTTATTTATTTATTTATTTATTTATTTATTTATTTATTTATTTATTTATTTATTTATTTATTTATTTATTTATTTATTTATTTATTTATTTATTTATTTATTTATTTATTTATTTATTTATTTATTTATTTATTTATTTATTTATTTATTTATTTATTTATTTATTTATTTATTTATTTATTTATTTATTTATTTATTTATTTATTTATTTATTTATTTATTTATTTATTTATTTATTTATTTATTTATTTATTTATTTATTTATTTATTTATTTATTTATTTATTTATTTATTTATTTATGTGCAAATTCTTGAACCATTATAGTTAATATTGTCCTTGACTTTGTGTTATTTACCAAAAGAAGAAATATAGAAAATTGAAGAAAATTTTGTAAAATAGATTTTTTCTTTATTTAACACTTTGTAGCACCTAATCTAGTTCTATTTCCAAACCTTCACATCTTTCATCATCAACACGGTCATGACAAAGACTTTTATGAAAGTAATCATAGATTTACTTATGATTTATTTCAGTACTTCAATCGGGTCGTTGCATATAGCTTTCTTGATCTATCTATGTTCACTGTACTTCTGCTGTAACTTAAACCGTGAAACGTGAACTTTTACCTCTTTTCCTAAAATTAATTTTTGATGCACTTCAGCGTTTAAATAACATAAACCAGATTTAGCAATCTCAGGATTATTTTGATCCACAATAATGGATGTACCCTTATGTAAAAGCAAAGGAACAGAATCAATATGTTTTTTTGTTTCTCTGATTACAACGTTTGATGTGATATTCTGTATTTCAGCAAAGTATTTGCTGTTTATGTGATTAATGAAAGATTTACCACTATTTGTTTAAAGCTATCATCTGTTTGTTACTCACACAAAGGACAGTAATGTTGCATGTCCCACTTTTTTTTTTTTTTTTTTTTGGCAATAACATCTGCAGACGGTGCCATATTCACTACCGTTCACTACAACGTCATGAACGCGCTCATAAATAAAGCATTCATAGTTGTGATATGTCATTTTTACACTACGGACAAATTTTAAAGTTGGAAAATGAAAGCTTTGGCATATCGCAAATCGTCTGATACTTATCACTTGAAAAGTAGATGGCAGTTGTATTCGGCCATATTTATATCTCAAAATTCGATGTCGGTTGGGTTCTGCCGTTAATATTCTGAGCGCCTCAAATATATGATAGTAGTTATCAGTTTAATTATTCAGTAACGTTTCTTCAATCAATTATTGTAAATTAACACCAAAATAGTTGTATTCGTCGTACTGTTTAATAACTTCTTTATCTTGATCTTTCAAATTTGTTTGAAATGTTTCAAATAATTTTTCAAATCCCTCCATTTATCACCATATACTTTGAGTTTTCAAAATTAGATACTAATCCCTATTTATCATGTTCTTGAATTTATATGCTGCAATTCATATATTCTATATTGCCACATTCTTTAGTTAATTTAATCTGCAAAGCTTCTCGGTGCAGGTAAATTTGAGAATGTCATTCTTATAAAATATCCATTGAATATTAAAATAATAGTGCTCAGGGACTTACATTAAATATTTCACAATATTTTGTTACATTCTTATTATACCTACAACATTATTCATTACTTCGTTTCAATCCAAGTTTTGAAATCCCATACTGTATTTCTCTAGGATAGCCTATATTTCACATATAACTCAAATATAATTTTCAATCAATCCTTTCTTAAACATAAACATCATTTATTATGAATACAACTTCCACAATTATCCATACTTTCATGATGTCTTTAAGCAACAAATTACAGTTAATAATATTTTTTTATATTTACTTCTTATCAGAATTGACCTTCCTATTTTTGTTCTTTTACTTTTTGTAACCCACTGTATAGATATACACATTCCTGGTTTTCGGTATCTACTTTGTTTTGTTTCCATTAGAATTATAATATACAAATCTATTTCTTATAAAATGTTTACTATTTTGATTATTTTTTCCATAGTTCCCTAATATTCGATGTGGCTGTATTCACAACCCTCTTCTGTTGCCCAGTCCATTGCTGTGTTTTCAACTCGGCTGTATTGTATTTTTTTAACTTCTGGTTTACTTCATGGCAGGGGAGTTGACCCAGTGTATAACCCCCAACTTGGTGAGCCATGATTTTTCTCTTAGGTAATCTTCCCTTAGTCTTTTTAGATCCTTCTTTAACGTAAGGCAGCGATTTTCCCTTCATACTTGGGTGAGTCCACACACCTCCCGAAGCATTTTTACTTCACTGTATCAATCTTTGTGGTTTTCACCGTTCTCCTGCCGAGGGATTTTCACTACACCCAAAGCCGTCATCCTAAGTTCGGAAGACATTTTACTTATATTCACGGTGGAGCATACATATATTAACTTATTTGTGCATCCTGTTTTACTTATACAGTTCCAGATTATTTATATGAAATGTTGAATCGTCCTCCCACATACCTGCTATTCTTCCCAACGTTTTCCTGGGACTGAACTTTCTGTTGTAATTTTAAAACTATTTCATTAAATATTGACACTTAATGCGAGTAAATAAATGAGTATACATAAATTCAAAGCTCTAGCTCAAATAGTTTCTAAGATAATATTGTAACAGGAGCGTTGGAGCACCCTGTAACCAGCTGGGAACGGAAGGTAGGGGAGGACCGCGTTAGCCACACCTCTCCCTCGTTTGTCTTATAGTGGTGACAGCCAGTGGTCGGAAAGAAACATAATTGTGCGTCTGTTTTCCTTCCACCTGTTTCTCGATCTTTCGTTTACTGGAACAGTCTCCTGGTCACTAGAAACCGGCGATATTCCGATATAAAGAGGGTTACAGACAGACAGAGTTAGTCAGTCAGTTGTTGGTTGAGTTGGTCAATCAGTTGGTTAGTGTGTGTGAGTGAGGACAGTTCTTGGTGTAAGAAGGCAGTGTTAGTCGGTGACGTGTTAATGAACGAAAGGGTTGTGCAACGGAAGACTGTACGAACTGTGAATGTGTACCGGAGCTTATGTAATCGCGAGTACAAGTGAAGTTGTAACGGACGAACTGGTAAATTGTAATTGTGTGCAGCAAGTAATTCTGTGTAATTGGCAAGTGTTAAACTGTAAGTCGGTAGAAATAAAGGACATTGTTGAGTGGTGTAATTGGACTTTTTATTCCACGAACCCACAAAGTCACAATATAAATATTCTTAAATAAGGAAGAAATGCAAATTTTAAAAACCACTTTGCGCTTCCATTTTTCTAAAAACTGCTACAGTGAGACCTTCTGATACTTTAGTAAAAGGGAAAACGCGTGACTTCAGTGGGGTTAAAGAAGGAAATTAAGATGACATGTGCCGCTGAGTTTTTAAAAGTAAAAATTATAAGTATACAGGTAAATGTTTGCCTAAAATCGCTTTGTCTCTATCTCTATATTTGTACAATTAAAAGACGTAATACTCACGTTTTCATCCAAGTGTAGATCTATCACACACACTATTGTCTAGAAGACAAAAATTCCATACATTCGACGCATACGTACGCACGTGCGCGCCTCCTTGCTAGGAACGCACCCGCTGAGAAGGTTGTAGTGGTGACAAATAGTGGCGGCAACTGTAGGACCAACGGAACCCAAATTTTTAGTGAGGGGGTTCCTCCACTTCCTCCTCTCTCATTAGGAGTTAGGACTGGCAATCCCAGAATTATGTATCCAATTCTTATCCAACAGTGTGGGAATCATTAAATTGTTCTTTTATTTTTTTTTTAACTTACTCCTCCAACGTTAAGGTAATATCGGACGGTGAATGAATGGATACAATGATGCTCAAATGAGTCCAGGGTCAATTGAGCCTAGAGTTACTCGACATTCGTCTTGAAGGATAAGGGAAAACCCAGGAAAAAACCTTATCCAGGTAACTCACACTAACCGAGATTCGAACTCGGGACCTCTTGAACGTGAGGCAGACACGCTGCCATCTACGCTACCAAGGCGGGCGTTGTTCTTCGATGTAGATAATGCAACATAATGGGAAGGTTGCAGTGAAGTTAATCAAAATCTTCATATCCTTCCCGTTTTTATTTAGAGAAATGTCTTTTAGCCTTACATACTTGGGGTCTATTTAGTTCATATATTTTGTCCTATCTTTAAAAGTAAATGTCTTCAGCTTGATTTATACAGCAATTGTTAGCATAGTCAGTTATAATGGTAAAGTTTAATATTTCAGGGAATTGATAAGAATATCAAACTTAATTGAATCTAGCAATTTTTTTTCAGTTTTCAATTGTTGCATTTTCTGCATAAGAGCAAATTTAAGCTGATTTCTTTTTAATTTAAGATATTTACAAAGTTAAATGTTGTTTTTGACTCTCAAACTCTATTATAAATGTTTTTAACAATCACAAATATATTAAAAACTTTAACACCTCTCAGTTGCCATAATGGTAACATATTTACGATTTAGCGTATTTTAGAAATAAATTATGTATTAAATTTAAAAGAAATTGAAGAGAAATCTAAACAGCTCTTAAGATACCAAAATAAAACAACATATTTTCAACCAAATTAATCGAAACTGAAATTTATACTTTTAAAATATTTTAAAATGTGTATTCTCTAATTACTCTGAACAATATTTTTAATGAAAAATACTATTTTAAAGAAAACAGCAAAACAATTGAAACTATTGCCTTTGAGATATTTTATTTCTGCACAGCTGTGTTAATTATACGCGCATATTTACAAATGCTTTTTTTAATTTACGTCCTTCAACGTTAAGTCATATCGGATGAAGAATGAAATAGGTGAAATGATGCTAAACTGAGTCCGGGTTCCATGGAGCTTAGAGTTACCTGACATTCGTCCATTAGGATAAGGGAAAACCCCGGAAAAAACCTTATCCAGATAATTCACCCTAACCGAGATTCAAACTCGGGACCTCTTGAGCGTGAGGCAGACACACTACTATCTACGCTACCGAGGCGGGTTGCAAATGCCATGGATGGATAAGAATGAGATTATGTTTTTCGCGAGGAAGTAAGGATCACTTCTTAATATCGTTGGCCTGCATTGTACAATTTAATCATTCATTAAATCATGCTTATTTTAAAACGCTTTTTGGTTGTGTGGTGAGAATTATCAGAAATATGAACATATTCTTCCTTTTTATTTCTCTGAACTAAATAAAAAATTCATTAAGGATATTAACATGACAATGACCATGGGTGATGTAACAACTTTGGCTTTCACGGCCGGCGTCAATCCAGTAAGATGTAGATATTTCCGGACTTACCGGCCGTGGTCTAGTAGGTGGTCTATCTACTGGATTATGGGTGAGACTCTGTTCTTGTAGCTTTTAAATGTGCTGTATACCCTGTGCTTTAACTTCTGGGGCACTCTAATTAGTGATATGTAGGGTTTAGTTGAACATTGTTAAAGAAAATTGGAATCACCAAACCTTTTAAGGATTCAACTAAATTGATAAAACGACACTTATTGTCTAAAACTGTTTCCTGTACAGTGTGTGAAGCAAGGGGCATCCTTCAAAGAATATAACAAATACTAAACTAAGATCTCTAAATAGGAACAGAAGAACATTATGCACATTATTAGAGATGAATAAAATAGGTAGATAAATATTTATTTAGTATAATAAGTACATTTGATTTCCAATCAAAAAGTCTAATATTTTAGAATAAATAATTCAAATTCTAGGTTTAATATCAATAATTATTTTAATAATTTCATTTATTGTAATACTATTAACTAATTTTCTATCAAAAAAAAATATTGAAGACCGAGAAAAAAGTTGACCATTTGAATGTGGATTTGATCCAATCAGATCTTCCCGTTTACCTTTCCTTTATCTCTAGCTCCACCTTTTCCTGGATCGACATACACTAATCCCATTATATCACAAGAAAGGAGAGACAAGCCCTTCCACATATGTTACATATAGAACCTATATACGATGACGGTTCAATAACTACTTGCGGAAGGAATGAAGATGCCGAATTTATCAAAAACAATTGATTTTGTTGACATAGTTTCATTTTATAAATACACATTTCTCTCAGGGTCCATGTAAAGAATACGAATTGTCTGACTGTGCATCACAGCCTCTGTCTCGACAGTGACCTCCTCATTTGATCTGAAATTTGTTCCCTGGAGCTTTTCCTGTTGGAAACAGAAAGAAATCACAGTCAGCCAGGGGTGTGATTGAGAAGAGCGGTTCATGCTGTTTGACAACCACTCTAGAGGAATTTGCTATTGCTTTGCAGGGTAAAACAGAACTTTGTTCTGGATACTTAAGTTTCACTTCAGTATAATTTAAAGATGCATTTATATTATTTCATATATTAGTTTATTTTGAAGTTCGTTGATTAAAATCAAAATGTCTCTCCTTTCTTAGATAAAGAACCAGAAGATCAGTGCTTTTACAGTTGCTTCTCTCAAAATTTCTTATATAGTGTTGTTATAATGAGTGATATTCTTAAGGTATAATTCGATTTGTATTAGGGAAGAATTGAACAAACTGCATCATGCCTTAAATATAATCCAGGTAAAAAAACCTAAATGACAAAAATTACGATAAAATTTGTCGTATAGGGTTAAATAAGGACACAAAACTTAGCAACATGCGTTTCATTTGTGTTGGTAAACTCTTGTAGTACTTTACATTTTTTGTTTTACCTAAGTATTAATACGATATAACACTATTAAGAACAATAATAATAAACAATACAGTTAGGGAAGTTTGTATCCGGAATTCCTGAAATAAGCGCTTTAGAACTATTCTTATGAGACATTTTCACTGATATGTAGTACCATTTCTTGCTGTTTCAATCTGAAGTTAGTGGGATTCGAACTTTCGGCCTGTGAGTTTCTAAAGACAGGTGAACATCCATGTGAAACATCCATAAGTCAAAATAAACGGGGAGTACGGTGTCGCCCCAAACAATAAATGAGCAAGCGTTCCCTATCTGATCTATCGTTCAAGGAAACGCCCTGTTTTCGTACTTTGGGGAGAACTACTCGTGCACACGTTTTCAATTATCTATATTTGGAGTTGAATGAGAAATGAAGACGGATCCTACCGCAGCAGGGTGTACTGGCGAACAGCTGGAATTGCAGCCTCCTACACAACCAATTTCTTGTTCCTCTTTTCATTTATTTATGATTGACTCTGCTTATCATTATGCTGAGTTTACTTCCAAGAGCAGTAGCAGCAGAAAAAGACATCAGCTTTTAACAGCAATTATTTCAGTGCTTCCTTTAAGTTGTAGACAAGACTTTATTAAACCATAATCAGTCTAAACTTACCATATTAGCTTCGATTTCTTGTAGGCAAACAGAGAAAAGCTGCAAAGAATTCTTGTAATTTGATGCAAACACCCTCAGCCATAGCTTTAAAATGTAAAGTAGCAGTACTTGCTTAGTTAATTGATGGAAATTAATCACTTCTCTACACTAGCCGTATATAGGCTAGGGATTTTGATAGAACTAGTCAACATGAAAAATTCAATGCCATGGCCGGGATTTAAACCACGGATCTCCTGATTTCCGTCCAGTCGCTCTAACCCATTGAGCTACCATGGCCAACGTGCCGTCCTGACATTAAATTCTCCATTTCGTTTATCTCGGATGCGAGAGCCCATAGTGATCTACCGGGAAAATATGAGTCAAATGGAGAATTTAATGTCAGGATGGCACGTTGGCCATGGTAGCTTAGTGTGTTAGAGCGACTGGACGGAAACTAGGAGATCCGTGGTTCAAATCCCGGCCATGACATTGAAGTTTTCATGTTGACTCTATCAAGCAGTACTTCTATCTGAAATAGGTTGTAATAGATTCGTCAAAATGTGTAAATATTGAAAATTCTCTCTTTCATGTGTATCAGCTTATATGAATAACTATAGTATCATGATATGTATCATCATGTACTAGGTATAAAATTACATGTTTAAAACTTTGTTAGATATTGCAAGTTTTAAAGAACGATACAGCTAGCTTCCATTTAGATTACAGGTTGAGTACTCCGTTGTTTGCTTTCTTCATAGAATGTGGACTTAATCGGAGCCAAATAAAAACATTTTAATTCTTTAATTAACTAAGAAGTTTGATGAACAGAATTCACTGGAAATATCAACTTTGATCTACTCTGAACGCACAAGATAATTTTTGAGGTGTGTGTATGATTGTTTACTCTTCTGGTTGCTATGTGATAGCTTTGAAATTCCATTCTCTTTGCACACGCAAGAGTTATAAAAATGAATAATCTTCCTCTTGAGAAGAAAATTCATATCGGAAGGGAACTATGAGTATTGGAAAATTTGGACGAATAACTAGGAGTACCTTCGAAGAGTTTCACATTACAAAAAATTTACCAGATATGTTTCATCGAGATGTAACTTTCTCTGTTGTATGATTTCATTGATTTCTTGCGGTTTCAGAGCTATGAAAACTTCATTAAGAATGAAATGTACTTCCGAATACAAAAAATTATAGATATGAATTTTTCTGATTGAACATATTTTTTAAAATTTTGGCATTTTAATTATAATCTTTAAAGACATTTTAAGAAAGTCAAAATTTCCTAAAGTGTTTCATGTAAAGAGTAGCGGAGTAGGGGAATTTTCTTGGAAATCTTGTTCTCGTATCGTTTAAAAGTGCTTAACTTAAGTACCAATATTACCGAAATTTTTATATTTAATTTACACTAGGCAAAGAGGAACACAATTACCTCAGATTGATGGGTTCATAGAACCTTTACATAGTTACGGTGAAACCTAGATCGCGGTTTTAAGTGTACTGCAATGCATCCCTATTTACTATAGGTTTTAAAGAAAGTAAAATAAAAAATCTGAAAAACATCAAACTTGGTATGCCAATAAGCATTAGAAAGACTTTCAGCAACATATTCCTCCCCAAAAACCCTGCACATGGAACAGTTTTCGTAAGTTTTCAGTTTTTTTTAAAAATATGATGATTTGGATTAAAATGTATGTAATATATATGATACCTACATAATTAACAAAATGTACATCCTTTTTAGTCTGGAGAAACTGAAAAGTAAAGTTTTTGCAAAAGAAGTATTGCTAAATATTAAATGTAGTGGCTAAAGTCATGAAAATGCCCATACTGTTGGCTTCAGTGAACTTAAGTTTACATACTTCGAAAACACAATGCATGGCTGATTTAAGTTATCTTCCTGCAGAAAGCAACCTTTAATTTGCAGAATGTGCATACCATAAGGAAATACTTATTTCCATTACTGTGACTTCGTTTATTATTATGAAGACAGATAAATTAAGCTTTAGCCTCCTAATGACATTTAAATAGAAAAGAGAAACTAGTGGAAATTTAATGAGCAACATCTATATAATTAGTGCATAGCGTATACAATGTTTCGCCCTTTTTGCCATTTATCTACAACAGTGTAAACCAGTGTTTATTCCGAGAACTGCCGTACTGGAAGGAAAATAAGGTCTGTTTTGTTTTACATTACCTAACATCCGGCGAGTGTTGAATTTATGTTTTTTAGGTAAATACGATTAAGCAAACACTTCCCTCTTTGTACGTTACATTTAAATAATTAATTAGTGAAGTTGTAGGAAAACAAATCAACTTTTACCTCAGAGTATAATTTACTACACGATTATTTTGTCTGCACATCTAAATCTTGTCTCCCTTACCGGAATTCTCAATGAAATGTACGTATTTCACACAAATCAGAACTATTTCACTTGACATGATCAGCGTGTAGTCAGCGATATTACTGTCTGCACTTTCACTATATTTCACAAATTAATATGCGTTTTAAAATTAATATTTTCTGGTATAAAAATAACGTGACAAACCTATTATTTTATGTTTACTAGTTGGAAGGATCGAACTGTAACATCACAAAATGACCGATCAACGAGGATCTTCGTATCTGTACAGATGATCTCAAAGTGCCTTAGTGGAGCTAGGGTAAATTATAAATCTCCCGATCAGAACGAGCTACAAGAATTTACGGATAGGGTAACGTAATACAGTTTTTTAAATTTACGTCCTCCAACGTCAAGTCATATCGGACGATGACTGAAATGGGTGAAATGGTGATCAAATGAGCCCGGGTCCATAGAGCTTAGAGTTAGGCGACACTCGTCTTTAAGGAAAAAAGACCTTTTCCCTGACCGAGATTTGAACTCGGGACCTCTTGAACGTGAGGCAGACACGTTAACATCTACGCTACAGAGGCGGGCACGTCTTTGGTGTTCATACCATAGTTTAATGTGTCAAAAATCAAAAGAGATCTGTTTTATTGAATATATGTATTTATGGTTTTCATGTTAGGCAAAGTTCTGGTATTCTGAAACCAAGTGTTAATTCACTCAGGTTTGAGTGTAATCGTGTTTACTTACTCTTATTATCATTGTCACGTCAGGGACGATCAATAGAACCTTTTGTTTTCAACTTGTTGAATACTTGTACTTTGTATTATATACAATTCTTTAGCCTTAAATATCTTCAAGAAAGCTTAACATGTGTAAGTGAGTACAAGCCCAATTCCCTCACCGATCCTCGATCCAGTACGTTTCCTCAAACAATGTTGCTAGGTTACTCATCTATGCAAGTAGGGGGGGGGGAGAATTGAACGAACAGCATAGTGAGTTATGTATTGTAAGTTATACAGTAAAGCCTAGGCAGTGGTCTGATAGTGGTCTGTCGAAATCGCTGTCTATTAGAATCTTATGTTCATGCTGTTGTAGATTACGTCCTAATTTCTATCAAACTAGAAAGTACAACACATTTTTGTTGAACCTCCCACTCTCCAGTAGTTCTGACAATCTTTCACTCTATATACATCGCTTAATTTTTATTTATATTGTAGTACATTATCTTCTTCTTCCTTCACTGTCAACTTATCATGTGCCGCCCTTATTTCCTTACGTCCACAGTAATTCATGTGTCATATTGTTAGTTTCCTTACTTTCTTTTTCTCTCTTCTTATTTATTCTTTTACCTTGATTTGACATAACCCTAAAGAACATACATAGCTTCATTCGAAAAAGTGGCTTCCAAGTCCTGAAATTCTACGTCAACTTTAGTGATGCTAACGCCATTGACTTCAAAGTGCAATTCTTACATTTAACTTCGGTAAGACATTTTCACTGTCGTTGTTAGCATCTGCCCATTTATTTATCTTTCTTCGGACTTGTGTACCATTTATTTTTTAAACATTTTTTTCTTGGATTCTTCTTCCCTAGATCTAAAATGTGATCCGAACCTAAACATGGGCTGAAATTATATCTGGATCGAAATTTGAAAACCTTTTGACTGTCGCTTTATATGTCATAATCTGTCTTTAAGATTTCTTCGTGTTGAAATCCAGCAGAAGGATGAAGGAAGTAATTTCTGTAGTTAACCAAACTAACAGCTTGGCTCTTGAAAGGGCCGCTACCGCAAAGTGAGATTTGTGGTGGACAACACGCCGCTGGGGCGGGTTTTCTCCGGGACCTCCGGTTTCCCACGCTATCTCATTCCACCGGTGCTCCATCTTCATCTCATGTATTATCAGTGTCACCGCCTATGGTGCCGTATGTAGTAAAAACGGGCGTTAAACACTACACATTTCATTTCAACTTAGTTATTAACTGCAAGGATAAATTGGGAAGAATAAATATTGGTATTTCCTGTTAATGAAAATGACCATTATCGTTTTAGGGTCGCCTTTATTAATCTCATTGTTGTTTAGCATCTAAGTAGCTGATATTTATCCCGTAAGCAGAGAACACTCCCTGCTAGGGAGATAAGCCATGTATGATGTAGGAGTAAGGTTCCAAATTTTCATGACAGGTAGAAGCAATTACACCTATGTGGAATTAGTTAAAGAAACGTAAAGTGTATAAATTATCTTCTTCTGGCTTGAATATCTTTCCAGAAGTAAAATTTTCAGTAAAGTTGGTCAACTGGTTGAGTTCTCATGTAACATTTTTACGCAAATTAAGCTTTAACTTTACGAAATAAATGACGACACAGAAGGACATATCACAATTTTGTTTTACGAATGACTGCACACAAAGACCCAGGTTTGTTGTTTGGATAACGTGCTGCCAGCTCTAATGGGCAATATTCTGATAATTCAATGTTATTATTATGCCTTATATAGCCGTCTTCATCACGGTCGCGATAAATTTCTGCAGAATTAAAATACGTACCTACATATTGAAAGTATAAAAAAACTTCGAATGTGAGATAACAATTAGGTGATTACGAGTTACACTTTATAATACGATTCAGAGTGTAGGAATGACCACACTTGGTACTCAAACATTACGGATGATACCTTCGTTGCAGAGTATTGGCCTAAAACACAGCATCGTAACAAGTATAACGCGTTTATTGCAGAAAGCATTCGTAAGCCAGGAGCTGCTGATAAAGGCACTAGTGAATTAATCAACCAATTCAACAGAACGAGACCAGTTCATAATGAGGAAAGCTACACCACAGCGGCATGCTGAATTGGCTGTGAGCTCTTCGAAAATGAACCAAACATCGTGCACTTTCGTCGAACATCATACAAACCAGAAATTCTCTTCAACAGCTGCGCATAGAGCAGCAATCCACAAGAACAGGGAAAGGGAGAGATAGTGCATACATTCTATGCTATAATTTATTGCTTTCTCTATCACTTACATACAAGTATTATATTCCAAACACATGATGATCAAGATACAAACGAAATAACATGATTTGAATTTCCCTGAAGCTTTGAGTAAAGAAAAAATAAAATGGTCATGTACTTTCTCTCTCTCTCTCTCTCTCTCTCTCTCTCTCTCTCTCTCTCTCTCTCTCTCTCTCTCTCTCTCTCTCTCTGTCTCTCTGTATTTTGTCATTTGTCTTTTATTTCGTTTATTAGCTGCCCTGTCAAATGCCATGATCATAAGCGGCGCCGGGTTACCGTAATTTTGTCCCACAGGATTCTTTTATATGCCAGTAAATCCACTTGTCGCTTTTGATACATATGACTAAAAATCTGAAATCCTAAACTAATAACGCTAGCTTTTTAATATTTATACCACAGCTGTAAATTAGTGCAGATATGATACGGCCGAAATTTGGTCAATTTCACTCTGATAGTTTAGAAAATATGCTCAAATTTATTTATTTTTGGTTACGTGACCTAAAAGGTCCCTTGCGACAAAATAAGTTAAATTTTTGTCTAATGTTGTAACAACAGGTTCCAGAAATATCCATGTTTTGAATTTGTCCTAGGTACCTCTGTGTCTCAATAACTTTAGGATCCAGAAACTTTTAAAGCTATGTATATGGCCTTTTTGCTTAAAATGCATCCCACAACAAAACCCAGAGCAGTTTATGTTCACTGTATCTCTATGATCGTGTTTAGCAATTTTCATTAGTCTAACGCTAAAACTGCGACGCAAGGAACATTTTAAATGACAAAATTTTCAATAGCGAGAAAACAAGGATAAAGAATTAGAATTCATACCTAACACTAGCCTTCACGAAACTTTTTGCCCGCCTCGGTAGCGTAGATGGTAGCGTGTCTGTCTCACGTTCAAGAGGTCCCGAGTTGGAATCTCGGTTAGGGTGAGTTCCCTGGATAAGGTTTTTTCCGAGGTTTTCCCTTATCCTGATAGATGAATGTCGGGTAACTCTAAATTACATGGATCTCGGACTCATTTCAGCATCATTTCACCCATTCCATTCATCGTCCGATATAACTTCACGTTGGAGGACGTAAATTGCAAAAAAAAAAAAAAAAAAAAACTTTCAAACTAGACTAGAGCATTTAAAAATAACTTTCGGATGCTATCTAAGCATTCTTTGGATTCAGGAAGGCTTAGACTATTTAATAGACTAAAAAGAAGAAAATGTGATTTTTTGAAAATGCTCATGAAATTTCAGTCACACATGTCCTTAAGCGTATTAAAAAGAACTATTGATCCGGGCAGGGTTTCAACCCGCGACATTAGGACCAACAGGCTAGCACCTCCCAAATGAGCCACCCAAGCCGTTAATGTATATGTTTAGGAAAGAGAAAACCTAACTTTCTTACTTAGAGGTATTTGCAGTAACAATTGTGAATTTCCACATTTAAACAATTCCGAAAATTTAATCGTGGATTTCTTCAAATTATATAGTAATTTTTTAAAATTAAAATACAGCAATATAGTTTTCTGCCAGAAAGTTTCCTTTATGAAAATGTTAATAGGATTTAGACCTCTGGATACTGTATCTTATTTTTGGAATTTAACCTTTTATACGCAAATATTTATAGATTTCTTATAGTTCTCAAGCATCGTTTATTGAACATTTGAAGAGGATAATTTTAAAGCAGTTCAAGTGTGAGAAAATAGGTAATATTTTAAAATGTATACTTTAACAATGCCATATAAACGCCGTGTTTGTACATTTGGGTAAGTCAAAAGTGCAAAATCATAAGCAGATCCTGATTCTATTATACATATTTTTAAGGTACTTTTTTGAAACATTGTCGAAAACTCAGTAACAAGTGAGAAATACAAGCACTCTTAAGTTTTCCACTATATTCCACTCGTGTCAAAACATAGTTTTCCTGGAAACCATTTCGTGATTTATCGTTTTCTCGAAAATAAATTTAGCGATGTTGATTAAATATCAGCTTCCTATGTTGCACATATTTACAAATACACATTAGTTGCTTTGGAGGTATGGTTGGTATTATCCTTTATAAAAGTCAGAGAGATATTTAGAGGTGTTATTAAACGTTAAAATGAGCTAAGTACTACAAGTATTCAAATACTGTTTTAGCGTTTAGCCTGACTGATATATTTTATAATTTATATATTTTTTTGAGAAGTCTGTTAATATTTTATAGCTTAGAGGCCCTAAGGGAGACATTAACTTCACTCCATGAGAAAGGGGAACCCATTAAATCATACTTTCCACCTATATTAAAATAAAACTTTAATTATTTTGGATTTTTTAATATTCTAAGTAATACAGTTAAATCATCGTTATTTGGTTCTCTCATTATTATGTGATCTGCCTTTATGTTTGACATCCAACCACCTTTATATGTTACCCGCCTTGGTAGCGTAGATGGTAGCGTGTCTGCCTCACATTAAGTAGGTCCCGAGTTCGAATATTGGTCATGGTGAGTTACCTGGATAAGGTTGTTTCTGGGGATATCCCTTTCATGCAAGACGAATGTCGGGTAACTCTAAGCTCCATGGACGCTGGACTCATTTGAGGACCCTTTCACCTAGTTCATTCACCGTCCGATATGACTTCACGTTGGAGGACGTAAATTTTTTTTTTTTAAAAAAAAACCTTCATGTGTACCTATTTGCATTTAAAAGGGGCATCATGATGTCTTACTTCACATAACTGTTTCTACTCATTCCTCATCAAAGGATCATCACAGAAGCTTATCTATACTATATTATTAGAGATAAATATTTGCAGAAGTTATCTTATTATGTTTTTAGGATTAAAGAGATACAGTGGGATTTTCAATTGTCATGAAGACAAATGTCATATTTTAGTCAAAATTATTAGAGTAAGGCACCGCTTTAGAAGGCACCACTTTATCAGTTTTGAGCATATACATACACATGCACACAAAAGGAGAGACAGAGGGTGCAGGGAGAGAGATTTGTTATTCGAATTCTTGGGTAGAGTACAATAACTTATCTATTTAGTGCCTATTACTACTAGATATTGAAGCTGCGGCTGTTTGTGATATAATGCTTCATGCAAAATAAATATACGAGAAAAGAAATGCGGTTATAAAGCATTCGATAATGGAAAAGAGTGATGAGAATTTCAGATGACTGTAAAATACTATATTTTGAAGACTGAGGTATTGAAAGTTATTACACAACTCAATTCTGATAAATTACAGTTTGATGACGCCTATGTGGGAAAATTACAAGTTTCATCCGGTGAAGTGAGAAATTTTATCATAACGGTAGGCATTATTGTTTACTTGTATGAAGAATACTTATCACTTTAAGTTAAAATACTTAAGGAGATGATGGGTATCTTTTCTAAATTTTAAGAAATAAATATTACACTTTGTTCAATATAAAACAAGAACCTTGAAGTTCGAAAGACCCATATTAGAAAAGCGAACGTTGGAACTCTCAAGTAGAGGTTTCCCTCTCGCAAATGTAGCGTCATAAACTCAGAATGGATTTAGGAAAGAGATGAGGTCGAGATTAGTCAACAAGATGGCGGATAAACAACGTGATCATTTGGACAATATGGTCCGAGTGCACGCGACTGGTTCACCATTATTGTCTCTCAAGTACGTACTTAGAACGCTTAATGTCTTAATGCACATCCCTAAATATAGGTTTAGGAATTACTACCTCGAAATGGTTTCAAAGGCAGTGATAATCATAGGTAACATCGAGACTACGATATTTGTTACTCACTCTCTTCGTTTGTTAGAACGCCTCACTGATTATGTAATGACGTTATAAAACAGTAACTTCTGTCTGGATGTAGGTGTATCATTTTCTTTCTTGGTCTTCTGCAAATTACTGGCTAACGAGTCTGACTTGCATCTACTAGGTCTCCTAGTTCTGTATTTGCATTAAACACCACATTTCAGTTGAGTAATTTACAACAAGTACAATCTCCTCTGTGTCTTAGTTTCCTCTTTCTTCCTCTCCCTGTTCACACGTGATCCATTTAGCTTAATACTCTTACCATCCGGTATCTCCGGGCCCGAATATTTCTCCATTGGTCACATTTACTAATACATCTCATAACCAGTCTCTTTCATTTAGCGTTTTAAACAATTTATTTTCAGCTCTCCTACCAGTTACTCATTTTTGTTTTTTAAAATTATATTTCCTAAATCGCATTTATTACTTAGTTTCACTGTCCATTTCAAACGCTGTGTGTTTTCCTTATTTTTGTTATTTTTTTTACAACTTTCAACATCATAAAACAATTTCGCTAATCTCTTCCTAGAAATTTCTCAAAGGTCACGAAAGTAGTTGTGTTTGTTTTAACGAATTCTAACTAGCCTTTGTTAGAAATTTCGAAACCATCAGTTTGGCTACTGACTGTATAAAAAGGTTTAAAACTGCAACAGAATTTAAACAAATTGGAAATTAAAATATAAAATTAATACCTTACATTTTGATAACACAATTATCATATTTGCTTAATTAGTCAATGCGATACAAAATATCTTTTCTTTTAACACGATTATAAATGTAAATATCCTCCTCTCACCCTTCGGATGCTACCATACGTTGCAAAACAACATCTGTATGTGAAATGATCGGCTGAATTCAAACCACTGCAATTCAACTCCATTAGTTCTCCATTACTTTCAAAGAGTTTAATAGAGTATCGTCAAAATGTGTTAGAAGTTAAGACTTCTTGTTACACAGTTATTACGTTGTAGATTTAGAAGTGGTAAAATCATTGCTTTTTGGTATTTACTTGCGACGTTAGTAAAATTAGACAAATTAGGAACAAATGACTTCATTATTTGAGATGACCACATTTATTTTAACTTAAGCTTTGTTATTTGCAGAACTATAAGCTATTTCAGCCAAAGGTTTCTTTTTTGAAATTCATGAAATGCAAAATTCAAAACTGCTTGTGAATATGTATGAATATACTCATTCTAAAATTAAAATAAACTTACCAAAGAACAACCAACTCAAATTTATAGAAACTGCTGCATTTTATTAATAACAGCTTTATTTCTCAAAACAGTAAAATATTTTCATTGAAAGGGGAAGTCAATTTTATTTTATTTTGACAGATCGTCCGGCGAAACGCTGTTTATTACAGACACCTACTTATTTTTATTGAAGGCAGCATGCTTAAGGTTTTAGGAGTCAATGAAAACAAGCTTTCTTGCAATTTACACCCTCCAAAGTTAAGTCATATCGAACGATGAATGGAATGGGTGAAATTACGCGCAAATGAGCCCGGGGTCCATAGAGCTTAGAGTTACGCGGCATTCGTCTTTCAGGATATGGGAAAACCCTAGAAAAAACTCTATCCAGACAACTGACTGACCCAGATTCGAACTCGGGACCTCTTGAACGTGGGAAAGGAAGATTCTGAGAAATATATTTGGAGTGATAAAGGAGCTGGACGGATGGGGAATGCGGACTAACTTGGAGTTACAGTACGTATTTGGACAACCAAATATAGTAGTGAAAATTAAACAAGGAACAATAAGGTGGATTGGCCATGTGCAGAGAATGCCGGAAAACAGTGTAGTTAAGATATTCATAGGAAAGCTGGATTGCAGAAAGAGAAGAGCAAGACCCAGGAAAGGATGGGTAGATGATGTAGAAGACGACTTGAGAAAGTTGGGTGTTAAAAGCTGGGGAAGAGAAGCACAGGACCGAGTGGAATGGAAGAGAGCTTTCAGGGACGCCAACGCCTGTAGCGCCAACTATCATCATCATCATCATCATCATCATCATCATCATCATCATCACCTCTTGAACGTGAAAAAAACAAGCTTCTTAAGAGTTCAAGATGTCCCGATTTTGAAACTCAATAGGAATTAGTTAATATAAACGTTTTCCCCAGGGGTTCTCAGTAACCTTAAACGAAGAGTGTCACGTAAAGTTCTTTGGGCTCCGGACTCATTTATTTAATGCATTCATCGTTCCGTATGATCTACTTGGTTAATAACGTTAAAGCAAAGAAAAGGAAAAGAAAAGAAAGAAAAAGAATAACGCGGTCAGCAGGTGAGAATCCTTACATCTTTTTCGCTTTGGTTTGAAATTTCTGGTCTACATAATATGATTGGTATACTGCACCTAAAATTGGATATGAGAAAATAAAAGTAGCATTTTAGTTGATTATTTTAAGCAAAGTAAACTTTGTTGAACTTTTGAAGTTACCAAAGTCATGAACATTTAAGTACATGAAACTGTCCTGACTGTCATTGCTTTACAGTTCACTGTGAGTAATTCTTTACTGATCAAATTTACGAGTAAAAGTAAACAATGTGATTTTACTTTTATTCTGATAAAAGTTTTTCAGTATGCTTTGCTTGGAATTAAAATAACTTCATATCCGCAAGTGTAATTCTGTTGTATACCACTGATTACAACTAGGTAGGTAACGATGTATACAACGCAGCACGTATAGTAAAACGAATCGGTTTGTTTTATGTAGATAGATATGCATGTATATATTACAGGATCTCGCGTTGCATGTAGCAAATTGGAGATCCATTGTATCACCTCACTTCAAATGTAGCCATAAGGTACATCAAAGGGTAACCTGTAATGAATCCATTCATTAATTGGGCTCTCATGTTAAATAAACTTTCGATATAAGAGCTCGAACAAACATTGTTCAATCCTTTGACATTAGCCAGTATATTTTTTCTCTCTCTCCCATGATCCAAAATTTTCTTTTGATCTGCTAATGCGTGCTACTGGGAGTTAACTGACAACGACCAGTGGCGTTTGTAGAGCTCGCCTATCCTCTAACGCGGCTTCAATTAACAAATAAAAAGAAACAAAAAACGGCTACCGAGTGTTCAGAATCATTAAAACGTAGCGTGCATTATCAGTTTCCCTGGGGATGGTCGTGGGAAACCCGGCCTGCAGGTCAGCTCAAATAACTGTGATATTGTGTCAAACCTACTGTGCTACCAAATGTAAACAAACGAACGCAGTGCCCTAAAAATGTCACTGTCAAATGAAACACAAAGACCGTACGAAAAAAAAGTGACGTACTACAATATTAGATAGTTAACTGGTTTTATACAACTGAGCGAAGCCAATATTTTTGTTTCCCTGGTACTGGAAATCGCTTCAGTAATTTATGTTGAACATACTTTTTGTACACACTCACACTAATATATATGTAATGTATGTATCTATAAAAGGGGGGAGGAGAGAAGGAGGGTGAGAAGGAGAGTTTGATGGATTTTACCCTAGAATTCAATAACAATGGTTCACCATTGTTCACTCAGACCCAAAATTACATTTTTACCTTCTCTTTCACGCTCTTTATATACAAAGTAACCGTTATATGCAGGAAACCTGGAAAAACAGAAAGTAACTTTCGGAAAGGAGCTATTTCGCATGTAATATTATACTCTAAGCCGAAAACTGCCTAAGACGGGAACGGAAATATTTTTCGGGAACCGTTTGCAAAAATAACCTGATTAATACGAATTACTTTTTGTGTAATAGGTTACGACGTACTTATTTTAGAAAGTGCAATAATTTTGAGGGAGACTGCACTTGTACAGAAGTTCTATGAAATTTAGTCATATACTGTAATATTTCGAGGAGAAAGGAGAACAAACCGTTAGCTCTCTCAATTCTCTTCCAACACACACATTAAGAGTACAAATGTCTTACAGTTTGTTCAATCTTAGTTTCGTTCTTACAAGTGATCAAGTACGAATGGAAGATAGCTGTGAATTTTAGTGATTATTAAAAGCATAGTGTTTTGTACACAAATTCTATAAAACGAGTTCTAAACATAAGACTTTACCAACGGAGAAAAAATTAAGGTAATTGAAGAACACGAAAAGAATAAA
>CM060953.1:125856474-126043974 GCA_030765055.1 Mantis religiosa | reverse complement strand
GTGCATATCGTTAATCTACGCACACTTCTCTTTAATTTTTTTGGGTATTCACTCTGTATCCGGAGTTTTAACATCAAATTAAGCAAGATACTTTAATTCCCTTTCACGTGATACGCAAAAGTCCCTTCTTTGCTATTTATTGTTGGGTGCAATGGTTGGTAGCTGCTTTGGATATTTTATTACAAACATTCTGAAAATGCATATCTATTATATTAGTGGCTTCCTCTGTGAAACAATACGGGATTACGAACTCCATTAAAGCTATTCAGACAAATCAGAGAGAATTTGGTATTAGCAAACCTTCAAAAGAAGCGCATTATTGTGACTGCTAAACAAATTGGAAACAAGTGGATCTCCGGTGAGTGAAAAGACATGTAAACTGTCCAGAGTTGTGGACGTCCGGCCGCTACTGTAGCACAAGACATCTGTCACAGGAGACTTAACGTTTACGAGTTCCACCAGTTGCAGAAACCAGAAAAGCATGAAAGGGTGAATTATTAACGTGGAATGTAGACGCTCGTTGTGCTAAATCCTGGCACATTGGCCATCACGCAGATAAACCATGACTCCATTTATGCTCTATGTGAACTCGCAGAACTGATACTGTTGCGCCATTCAAAATCCACATGTCATTCATGAAGCCCCCAGTTATAGCCGATTTTAGCGAGCAGCATATAGCACAATGATGGGTATTTGTGGAAGTTTTAAGTAGCAGGACAATGTAGCAATGAATCATGAATATATCGGAACAAAATGGCGCTATATACCCGCATTGAACCCCCCCCCCCCAAGAATAAATAAAATAATAAAAAATAATTAGCAGAATCTGGAAGAGCATATTTTTCTAAGACCACATCGTTTCCACGGTTGGTTTGTAATAGTGTTACGGAACATCCCTTAGCTTTGTCCTAATGAATCCTCTCATAGGTGTAATAATAGTGACAAGGTACACACATTATGTATTGTTTCATATGTTTCGTGCATATCCACATAGAGAATCAGTTTTTTTTTTTGCACACTCTAACGTTTGCGAAAAATTGAGCCTCATAATCAAATCGTAATTGAGTCTCAGTTACTAAATGTGTACTAGGGGTTATAGACAAGTATGTAGGAGCCAGACCTTTGAAGATTCGAATCCCAAACATCATTTTGATTTCTTTGTTGCAGAAATGCGAAATGTGTATTACGCACATTGTAATGTAACTTCCAATTGCTAAGGTTTTCTTGATTTTATGTCATTTATGCTCGCACATAAAAACTGAAACACACTGCTCTGTTTTAAAACTAAATGAAATAAATAAATGTTTTATTTATAAATGTAAAATCAAATTAAAATGGAAATTTACATAGTATGGGGTGTGTAAACCCTCTGCTTCTATTACTGCCCTCATTCTGCGGTGTATGGATGAGACCAAATTAGTGAAATTTTTTCACGAGGATACCTCGCATGCCAGCGCCATTCATTATAGATGAATGAGTCCAATATTAAGGCAATTTTCTAACAACATTGCATTTATTTTGAAAACCACATGAATAGTTATTTGCGTCTTTATAAATGAATGCGTTTAAACTATCTTTTGTTATTTGAAGCGTTATCATGCTAATGGGGCTAAGCAACAAAATGTAACTTCTAAGTTATTAAAAAAAACTTCATTCAAAGAAATTGAAAAAAAAAAAGATGCACCATCCCACATTAGCACTTGCTCATTGGCTTTAGGAAAATAGCATATTAAGTTCTTTTAGAAGATCAATTCCGTTTTATGAAGGAAACCAACAAAGCATATCTGTAAAATTATATCATTGGTCCATGGTGAAAAAAAAAGAGCAGCGTTACAACAGAAGTACGTTTATTTTAAAATCATCATAATCGTATTTAATATTACTATTATCTTCATCATTGCCCGCCTCAGTAGCGTGGTGGCAGCATGTCTGCCTCACGTTCAAGAGGTTCCGAGTTCGAATTTCGGTCAGGGTGAGTTACCTGGATAAGGTTTTTTCCGTGGTTTTACCTTATCCTAAAAGACAAATGTCGGTTAACTCTAAGTCCCATGGACCCCGGACACATTTGAGCATAATTTTATCCATTCCGTTCATCGCCCGATGTGAATTAACGTTGGAGGACGTAAACTCAAAAAGAAATCATCACCATTATAAACATTTATGGCATTTTTATCATCATTAACCAGTCTGTAGTTTTTTTTTAAGTATTTAGAATAGTTGCACCGCACTTTTGCTTCAAGCTGATACACATTCCTGCAAATGTTTATCATGTAAATTTGTGTTGCTGTGTTAAAACTCCCCCCCCCCCAACCAGGAACCCCAAGTAGTTTATATGAACAATTGCTTTAATACAACGGCAATTTAAAAATAATTAGGGGATATAATACTGTTACTTGTCTTAAAATAGCAATTAACAAAACAAATGCGCATCATGTTAAAAGACTCATAACCAAATAAATGTAAAACTGCAAAATTCAATTCATTCAATTGTGGTTCTATTTGTTGGGAACTTTCCTTAAAACGTAAACCTGATGGCTTTTCAGATTTCTGTGTGATACGTTGGGGATTTAAATATTGTAGTCATCTACGGTTTAGTGATTCCAAATCTTAGTCAGTCAATTACAAAGCGAGGCAGTCAGATATCAGGAACCTTTCTTTATCACTTGATGGGCTTCTTTGTAATACACTTCCAAATTAGATGGGCAATTCTCTATCTTTGTTCTTGTACCATTCACGCATTAATGAGGCCTTAAATGGGTTTCCTCCGCCGTCAGTCGGATTAAAGCTTTGGAGGATATTAACCGGATCGAAAGAGGCGCCATCTAAGGCACCAGGAAAGGTGATTATCCTTGCCTACCTTCATCCAGAGTCAATTGGGTATTCTCGATGGCGAGGCAACTAATCTAAATTACGCGGCCAGTCTTTATACTATAGCCGTAAATGGCCGTTCATGTAAGCCTTAACGTAACATCAGCGCGTGTACACATATATGCTATCACAATAATATAGTTAGAAAATATATACTGGATGAAAGCTGTGTGGGTATGAGTGTTAGCACTTTTACAGTTGGTTCTATACAAAGAGAGGAATGAAAAGGCATAATATGTTTTTAATTTTCTTCTCTATGTTTTATGCTTTTCGCCACATTTTGCTGCTATATAAATAATAGTTCACGCTGAGGTTTACACCTAGCTAAAAAAACACACCTTCCACACGCCACCGACAGCTATAGTATCCTGTTATCAAAACAAATGCAATATTTTATTTACTTCTTTATGCAGTAGCCTTGCTTCATTTTTAAATAAAACAGCTTCTTTCGATTTGTTAAATAAGGTACACTCCTAGAAATGGAAATAAGAACAAATTGACGCCGGTGTGTCAGACCCACCATACTTGCTCCGGACACTGCGAGAGGGCTGTACAAGCAATGATCACACGCACGGCACAGCGCACACACCAGGAACCGCGGTGTTGGCCGTCGAATGGCGCTAGCTGCGCAGCGTTTGGGCACCACCGCCGTCAGAATCAGCCTGTTTGCCGTGGCATACGGAGCTCCATCGCAGTCTTTAACACTGGTAGCATGCCGCGACAGCGTGGACGTAAACCGTATGTGCAGTTGACGGACTTTGAGCGAGGGCGTATAGTGGGCATGCGGGAGGCCGGGTGGACGTACCGCCGAATTGCTCAACACGTGGGCCGTGAGATCTCCACAGTACATCGATGTTGTCGCCAGTGGTCGGCGGAAGGTGCACGTGCCCGTCGACCTGGAACCGGACCGCAGCGACGCACGGATGCACGCCAAGACCGTCGGATCCTACGCAGTGCCGTAGGGGACCGCACCGCCACTTCCTAGCATATTAGGGACACTGTTGATCCTGGGGTATCAGCGAGGACCATTTGCAACCGTCTTCATGAAGCTGGGCTACGGTCCCGCGCACCGTTAGGCCGTCTTCCGCTCACGCCCCAACATCGTGCAGCCCACCTCCAGTGGTGTCGCTACAGGCGTGAATGGAGGGACGAATGGAGACGTATCGTCTTCAGCGATGAGAGTCGCTTCTGCCTTGGTACCAATGATGGTCGTATGCGTGTTTGGCGCCGTGCAGGTGAGCGCCACATTCAGGACTGCATACGACCGAGGCACACAGGGCCAACACCCGACATCATGGTGTGGGGAGCGATCTCCTACACTGGCCGTACACCTCTGGTGATCGTCGAGGGGACACTGAATAGTGTACGGTACAACCAAACCGTCATCGAACCCATCATTCTACCATTTCTAGACCGGCAAGGGAACTTGCTGTTCCAACAGGGCAATGCACGTCCGCATGTATCCCGTGCTTCCCATTGTGCTCTAGAAGGTGTAAGTCAACTACTCTGGCCAGCAATATCTCCGGATCTGTCCCCCATTGAGCATTTTTGGGACTGGATGAAACGTCATCTCACGCGGTCTGCACGTCCAGCACGAACGCTGGTCCAACTGAGGCGCCAGCTGGAAATGACATGGCAAGCCGTTCCACAGGACTACATCCGCATCTCTACGATCGTCTCCATGGGAGAATAGCAGCCTGCATTGCTGCGAAAGCTGGATATACACGGTACTAGTGCCGACATTGTGCATGCTCTGTTGCCTGTGTCTATGTGCCTATGGTTCTGTCAGTGTGATCATGTGATGTATCTGACCCCAGGAATGTGTCAATAAAGTTTCCCCTTCCTGGGACAATGAATTCATGGTGTTCTTATTTCAATTTCCAGGAGTGTATATCTTTATCTTTTCCATAACTTCATTGAAAGCTAATGCAGACATGTGCCTTTGCATTTTCCTTGTTTGTTATAAATTAACATATCTGGAAATTAATTGTTCTTTCACACTAGCCGTGTGTAGGATGCACTATGACAGGATAGAGCCAGACTGAAAAATTCAATGCCATAGCCGGGATTTCAACTACGGATCTTCTGATCTCCGTCCAGCCGCTCTAAACCATTGAGCTACTGTGGCCAACGTGCCAACATGGCATTAAATTCTCCAAATGACTCCTGTTTTTCCCGGTAAACCACTTTGAAGTTCTCATAAACACATGAGACAACTACCATGTGTTAGCCATTATTAGGTACAATTAATGGAAATTTCATAGTCCGAAATCAAAAAATAATAATTTCATAGTGCGTCTTACACAGGGCTAGTGTGTAAGAACAATTAATTTCCATTAATTGTACCTAATAGTGGTCCGAACTATAAAGCCCGTGTCTTAAAGTACTTACAACATAATAAGTCCCCATTGAGGTAGTTCTCTCATGTGTTTATGAGAACTCCAAAGTGGTTTACCGGGAAAAACACGAGTCAGTTGGAGAATTTAATGTCATGTTGGCACGTTGGCCATAGTAGCTCAATGGTTTAGAGCAACTGGACGGAGACCAGAAGATCCGTGGTTCAAATCCCGGCTATGGCATTGAATTTTTTAGTCTGGCTCTACCCTGTCATTGACATATCTGTTTGCATTTTTTTCAATGACATATAAGTAAATACTTAAGTTAAAACCATTTCTACACAAGCTTAAAACCAGCTTAAAAACCTGCTTTCGAAAATAATACTTGCTGGAACACGTTTATGAACTAATCTACCATAGCGTGTAGCTCTCTCCTTACCCAACCCGTATGTACGAGTAGTCTTGCTCGTCCGCAAGGAAAGCAAACGTCATTGCTTTGCAAGGATACAAATTTGTAAATCACATAGAAAACTTTTTTGTTTTACTTATGAAAAAATACTCGAGGCATTACCATTGGGTCAATTTTGATTTAGAGAAAAAGTGTGGTAGTGAATATTTAGAAGTATATTACAATCAGAGTAGATATTTAAAGAAGCAAAAACAAGAATACTTTGGTGTGAGTTTAAACAGCCTTAAAACTTTGTTAAATCTAATATAGTGATAACTTTTTTTTCTGTGTAATTTTACGTTCTCCGACGTTAAGTCATATCGGACGGTGAATGATATGGGTGAAATTATGCTCAAATATTTCCAGGATCCATAAAGCTTAGAGCTACTCAATATTGGTCCTTAAGGATAAGGGAAAATCCTGGAAAAAAACTTATCCATGTAACTCAACATGACCGAGATTCAAACTCGGTACTTCTTGAACGTGAGGCAGACATGCTTCCATCTACACTAACGAGGCGAGCAAAAATAATTAAAAGAAATAGTGATAGGTGGAGAAAAATTTGTGTTGGAATAGCAGATAAACTAGGAAGAAAAATGCGTGGCATGATTAGGCGTTCATACTTATCACTGAAGTACGAGGCATGTCCGTAAAATAAGATCTCAAATTTTATTTAACATAAAATATATGTTTATTGTCAATGAATGTTACATTGATGGAAAGGCGGAACTTACAGCTACTTTTCAACGTAATCTCCATTGCGATCGGTGCACTTTTGCATTCGCTGTGGCAGTTTTTGTATACCCTTGTCATAGCACTCTCCCGTCAAGTTGCGCAGGTAGCGCTCAATCTCTCGTTTTTCAAATCATCGTCGGTCTGGAAATATGTTCCAGCCAGGTGTGACTTCAACTCAGGAAACAGATGATGATCACTAGGTGCTAAATCTGGACTGTAGGGGCCATGGGTCAGGATGTCCCATCCGAATTGGGCCAGATCAGCCGTTGCATGTGCAGTATGCGATAATGCAAATGTTCGGTCAAAATCTTGTCAATCGTAGTCTTACTGACTTTACATAGCTCGCGAACTGTCGCACGCCGATCTTTAAGCATTTCTTGCCCCACTTTTGCAATTGTTTCGGCTGAAACCGAAGGCCGACCAGAATGCTGTTCGTCATGGACATCTGTACGTCCGTCTTTGAACTCTCTGACCCACTTCCGCACGTTTTTGACGTCCATACACTGTGGCCCATATTCTTCGTATAACTGACGATGAACTTCAGTGGGGGTAGTGCCCTTGGTACTCAAAAAACGGATCACTGCACGCAACTCGCACTTGGCGGCGGAAGTGATAGGAAGCTCCATCGCAAACGGCTGCCCAGCCAAGACTAATGGTTGCAACGGGTTTGTTGTGGTGCGGATTTGAAGGGGTGAAAGCAAGCTACACGCCAGTATTGCCGGATCTCGCGTAATAGCGTTCATCACTACTCCAGCGCCTTTGAGACCTTATTTTACGGACACGCCTCGTATGTTGAATTTGGAATTACTTTACATATAATTTTATTTATAAATATTGATGTTGTTTTCTCGTTAGCTACCTACTGCTGATAAATTGAGATCATTGCGTGCTATACATCGTGATTCCTTGATAGTGTTAGGAAGGTTAAGGAGGACAGATGTTTAATCTGATATAAGGAACATGAGTCCAGAAGCGACTCCTTCGCACGATTACAGGCAAGTGATGTTTTGGGATACCTGTGAACGTGAAATTACAAGAATCTAGGAATATTTGTGTTTTATTTCTCTGCATTTACTTTTACACAAGTCATAATACAACAAGAGGTTTTTAACATGGAATCCTTGAGCATTGATGCAGGCATGAAAACGTTGTAGGATGTTCTGTCATACTTGGACGAGCGACCCTGAAATGTCTTTGACAATGCCACAGGCGGCGAGAATTCGTGCTAATAGATCCTGTTTGGTTTCAACTAGTGTCTCGTACACAAGACTTTTCACATGACCCGACAAGAAAAACGCAGGTGGAGTCAATAAGGTGAACGGGCTGGCCATGTAGCTGGACCCCTTCTTCCTATCCACTTTTCAGGGAACGTCCGGTTAAGGTGTTCTTGAACATAATGTGAAACGGAGCTGCTCCAACATGTTGAGACCACGTATGTCGACGTACCGCAAACGGGATATGTTGCAACGACCCGGGAGATGGCTTTCTCAAAAACACAGTACATATTACGCCTTCTGTATTGGACTACTGTTGTCCTTGTAAGTTTAAAAAGTGATCTGTTTTGCCTTAATGGCGTCTTAATTATAAAGCACTCATGATACTACTAGATGGCGGTCTGATTATCTGTCATTATTAATAACCTACCTATGAAGTCCTGCGCCATGGCGAGTGGGCTAAAGCATCATGTCTTGGCTCCCTGTCACGGAATACTGCCCGGGATCGACCCCATCCCTGCGGTGCGGATTTTAATTCCCATGTATAGGACCGGTGCCCACTCAGCATCGTGAGGACATTAAGGAGCTAACGATAGGTAAGCGGCCCTTGTCGCGAAAGTCAACATTCCGGTGGGGGGATGCCGAGATACTGACCATATCTCCTCCCCTTATCGGTTGGATCATCACCGACCTCTACCTTGCGTATGTGGGTATGAGGGCAGCAGTCGGGTTAGCAGGTCCTGGCCCTATATGGACTATCGCACCGCGGGTTACTGGTTACCTACTTATAAAAACAACCTTCGCCTATAAGTTGTGAATGAGACATTTCCGGACCAAGGTATATTAGATTATTGCATTTGTCCTTAATCTGCCATGAAAGTTTCTAACACCAGTACGGTTTCTCTGCTTTTGGGTGTTGGAATGGGTTAATGTTTGATGTACTGATCTTCATGCATTCATCATTGTTGTATTCACTTAAATATTTCGTATAATTGTGAAATTGCATACTTTACAAAAGTGTCCCAAAATTTAGCAGCCTGCGAACTACAAGCAGCCACAAGCGCAAAGCCGTTTCTGTAATTCAACTGGCTTCGTCATAAGCATCTCTAAAAGTTGGAATCTTTATGGACCCTGCGCTCATTTGAGCATAATTTCACCCATTCCATTCATCGTCCGATATGATTTAACGTTGGAGGACGTAAATTAAAAAAATAAGGAATACAAAATAGTCCACAAAAGATTACGCCACTCATATTATTTTCTCAGTTTTCTATTTACACACGAAGGTTGTCATCGTTTCGGCTAATCGGTTAAAAACATCTGATGTTTAATATACACATGACACACAATTTCACAAACTATTTTCTACTTAGTTCGTCGTCTAAGAAGGGGTGCAGAAATAGATCTACTGCATATTTCTTGTCGGTAATTAGAAAAGCTGAGGCCAGTGCCAGACCCACAAGAAAGGGTAGAATATTTACTTAGATTTTTAAAGCATGCAGATCCAGTAATTATGCAATTTGCCACAGTAAGAAAGAATTTCTCACTGATTGTCATTACCTTCTGCTTCTCATTACTTGTATATGTGAATAATAATCGCAATTTTCAGGTAATAAGCTTTTTTTTTTTTTTGTTATTTCTTTTTTTACTGTTAGGAATTTCTAGTTAAGCAAAATTACATTCGAAAAAGGGGACTTCAGAGTTTGTTTTAGAAAATTCGAGATATTCCATTCATAGGATTTTTCATTAGACGTTACAGTCGAGTGGTCCTTTGAGAAAATAAACACTAAGCTGATTTTACAATGAAATATACTTTATACTAAAACATTGAAGTCGTATCCGTCTTTGGTGTATTCTTAAATACAGATATTGGTATTCATCCAGATTTTAGTTTTGTGTTACACTGTATAGAGACTGGCAGAACCGCAAGCACACACAAAATTAAAAAAAAAAAAAATACTGTTTTTAGACATGCTGTTATTTGAATCTGAGTATTAAAAACGTTTATTTCTAAGCAGACAAAAGCTTTTTCATCTGCAAGGTTAGCTCCAGGCAGAGAGAGAGAGAGAGAGAGAGAGAGAGAGAGAGAGAGAGAGAGAGAGAGAGAGAGAGAGAGAGAGAGAGAGAGAGAGAGAGAGAGAGAGAGAGAGAGAGAGAGAGAGAGAGAGAGAGAGACAGAGAGAGAGAGAGAGAGAGAGAGAGAGAGAGAGAGAGAGAAGGAGAGAAGGAGAGAAGGAGAGAAGGAGAGAAGGAGAGAAGGAGAGAAGGAGAGAAGGAGAGAGAGAGCGGAGGAGCTGCTGATAGTAGTTTCAAAAGATATTCTAATTATCAGTAATATATTTATCTAGTGCAAACTAATTTTATTGAGCAAGTTTGAACCTAAATATTTGTTCAGTTGTTTGCGGATATGGATACCGAGTTCTCTTGTTTCCTCCCTTTTATTTATTCATTGTTTCGCATGCAGAATTTTGTGTGTTTTCGTATTAATATTTGATTACATTTTCCATGTACGTTGACTTTTTTGAGTTAAACAATCAAGTGATAAATATACCCAAGTTAGTGAAGAGCTGCAACTGTTATCGTACTTCTTTCTGCTATTAAACATAAACCGCCTAGAGGCAGTTCTGTTGAGTGTCATGTTAATGAGGGAGAATGTGAAGTATTCTTCCTTCAGTTCAAGCCAAATTTCTGGCAGAAATCAATAAATACAAGCTCTTGTCTTTGCAACATCTAATAAATTATGGCGGTTCAAATAATATAATAAGAATTCTTTAGTTGATGCATGTTTTCCAAGGGCTAAATAGGAACCAAAAGGAACCGTAAGCGGAATCAGATTCAAAGGAAAGTGGATCGGAAGGGTTAGTGAACAAGTTACCCGTTCGTGTGTGGGTGGCTTTGAAGGCATTCCTATATTGGATTACATCACCAAGAACATGCTGAACTCGTTACAAGGAAAGAAATATCGCGTGTAATTACTGAGGCATGTGACTAGTTCAGATAGTAAAGCGTCTGCCAGTCCTCTTCCGTTTCACCGCAAGCTAATTGCTGTGCTGCTTCTGGTGAACACATGTTGAAACACAAGTTGTCATTCTCTTTTTTAATTCTATTTGTGTCCCTAGACTTCCTATGTATACAAGGGCTGGCAAGTTTGTTTCGTTTGCAGAAAGAAAGTCATTACAACATTTCAACATCTCGGGCAGAAGCTTTTTATGCCTTTTATTCCACGGCAATCTTTGGATTTTTTATTGGTTTCGACACTCGTGCAGGAAGTTTATAATGCTGAATAGCTTTATAGAAAAGTATGTTTTCTATTTGAGCCAATACTCTGAGTGACAGTTTTAACAGTAGAACATATCATCCGTCACTTTTTTTTCAACCAATTTGCAGTGACCATCGTATTCCATTT
Source organism: Mantis religiosa (assembly GCA_030765055.1). NCBI lineage: Eukaryota > Metazoa > Arthropoda > Insecta > Mantodea > Mantidae > Mantis > Mantis religiosa. The sequence goes on along the minus strand of CM060953.1, from coordinate 126,032,967 downwards.
ACATTCACACACGAACGTCACATGATGGATGACACTCATTGAATCACTTCAATATGCAGAGAGCGAATTTTTCAATCATATTTGAGGAGGCCTATCTTAGTACTCAATGGAGATGTGCCCACATTATTTGCACCGATTGTTCATGACCCGGATGCCACCACATTTCCACTTAAATTAGAAAATCATACAGCATTCGGGTTCCTCGTTTTCTGATTCGAACAAGCAAAGTTCAACACTATCACCCATACAAACCCAGCGGGATGGCTCAGGCGGTTTCGTTTGTGGCCCGGATTCGGGAGGCCCGGGTTCGATTCCCGTGGCTGACCTACCTGACTCATATTTTTTTTTGAGTAGGGGTTTGCCGGGTCGTTAGGCGAATACTGGGTAGGTTAATTACATCCCAAATTCCCTGTCCCTAATTTCATCTCCATTATCATTTCCCAACATCTCACATCTGGTGGTCTCTTTCAGGGTAGAATTGACGGCGGGTATCTCGGTGGTGCATGGCGAGATGATATGCTCTGAGGTAAACAACTTCCTCCTCCGGTAGGTCGGTTGCTGGTCTGTGTGCCTGTGCTGGGACTATTTCGGGACCACCATCCAGGGACCTCTAGGCCTCGGCTGCTGGGCTCGTTGCCGTCACCCAGTAGGGGAGCGTGTCCGTCGTCCTGGCCTGTGTGGGGAAGTCTGTATCTAAGTCAACTGTAGGGATCCTACCCTCTGCACTTTCGTGGCACCTTGAGTCGGCCGCCCACTGTCTCCTCTCACCATATCCTTCCTCCTGGAGAGCCCTACTTGGGGGCATAGGCACAATGGGCATACGTAATGAATCCCTTCCATTGTAAAATCCTAATCCTAATCACTCATCTGAAGAAACATGTTGAACATTACATCATCAAAAGTGTTGCAGGAACTGTTATACTCTGATGGCTGCCTTGTGGTATTGAGGGCCACAGAACTGTGATTTTTTTTTTTTTTTTTTTTGTAATTGACGTCCTCCAACGTAAAGTCATATTGGACGATGAATGGGATGGGTGAAATGATGCTCAAGTGAGCCCGTGGTCCATAGAGCTTAGAGTTACCCGACATTCGTCTTTCAGGACAAGGGAAAACCCCGGAAAAGACCTTATCCAGGTAACTCACCCTGACCGAGATTCGAACTCGGGACCTCTTGAACGTGAGGCAGACATGCTACCACCACGCTACCGAGGCGGGCACAGAACTGTGATGGCTTATGCTTCTAGATGTCAAATATTCAATTTATTGTACATATTGTTTCAAAACTACATCGAAGTTTGCGTATTTTAAAGGAATAGCTGGCGTGCTAGGTCGCTAAAAACTGCTACCGAGGTTTTTCTGTAGCCTTCCCGCTATGGGTTGAACCGCGATAAGTGGTGCATCCACTTTCATACATTAATCGCGGGTGGAGAGGGGGTGACTTTTTATGAAACAGGAAATACCCTCGGAGTCTTGTTCTCCCAGGTATATTGAAGGGAGTTTCGACTGCCGGCAGACCTCCACACTTATTTATATAAAATGTATTGAAACATTATACAAGCCCTATATTCAAGTACCGTGCATTTAAGGAGTTGTAATGACAATTTCAAATCAATGGAAAGATAGAGTCAGACTGAAAAATTCAATGCCATAGCCGGGATTTGAATCACCGGATCTTCTGGTTGCCCTGCAGCCGCTCTTACCCTTGAGCGGCTTTCCATAATTTAGCCTTCATACGGCCAGTGTGAAAGAACAATTAATTTCCAATAATTGACCTAATAGAGGGTAACTATAAAGCCCGGGCCTTAAAGTACTGACACGTTGTAAGTCGTCATTGAAGTAGTTGTCTCATGTGTTTGAGAACTCCTAAGTGGTTTACCGAGAGAAACACGAAGTCAGTTGGAGAATCTAATGTCATGTTGGCACGTTGGCCATAGTAGCTCAAGGGTTAGAGTGGCTGGACGGCAACCACATGATCCGTGGTTCATATCCCGGCTATGGCATTGAATTTTTCAGTCTGACTCTATCGTTCCATACTTTAGCCTACACACGGCCAGTGTGAAGGAACAATTAATTTCGACAATTAACGTCATTAAACTCCACAAGGCATCTTGGAAAACAGTAAAATAATCACATATAAAGAATGTTAAAGAAAGAAATATATGGTCGATATTGCAACTTATTAAAGAATGAAAGGAAATAGAATTGTGTTCAGAAAAAAGAATTATTCAGTGTGTCACTAAATTCAGTTTTGTATATGATTGGTCTTGGATCAACACCCTTTCAGGGCAAAGTTAAACGAGTGACCCTTTTTCTGTTACTTCATGTACGCTGAACAAGAAATTTCCAAACAAATGACGAAAGCTGTTCGCTGCACCACTATCAACTTTCACCATGAGAGAAAAAACAGGCTATTTTCATGCAAGAATGCACTGTTTATTCAGTGGAAAACGCATTTGAAAGTTGTGATAGCGCCATCGCCAAACGAACTTATCAATGCCGTACAAAGGCAATAAAAATCGGATTCAAACATACTGGCATGAATTAACACTAACGGATAAAAAAGTGGGAAAAGCTTAAAACAAACATTAACAATAACAGCACTCAAAAATGTACTTAAATACCTTGAAAGCGGTAACGCTCGAACGCACACTGTACTGTTGTAGATTTGTTTTTCCGTGTTTCACGTTCTGTGTGCCATTGTTTAAAAAACAAACACGTATTTGTAACGAGGCAACTGTTTGTCCCTGCAAACACTACAGCGGTGTTCTTTTTCGATTGGAACCGGTCGACCAGCGAACAGCATTTAAAGCTTGTGCAAAGTAAATAGCGGAAATTTCGGTAGATGTCATATAACCATGCGATACACATCTCTTCAATTGGAAACCTATATAGTATCCTTGGTGGCTGCACAAGATACATCGGTACGACTACAACATATTGCTGCAGCTGGGAATGACATTCCAATAGGATAACATTGTGTAGCTATTTCCTCTGCTTTAAAAATTCCTGAAAGGAATATGTAAGGGCTGAGAGGTCTATAAAGGAGTGATTGCTGAAATGTCGGCCATTTTTATAAGATGTGCTTTTATAGGATTTTTGCAAGGGAAAGAGTCTGTGCTACTTAAACTTTCTGTGCTAAGGATATTTAAATATTATGTTTACAAACTTTAATATGTGCAGCATATCTGCACATTCAAAAGTTAATGCAACCCGCAAAAACCAACTAGGAAGCTGAAAATGTCTGGTGTATTTCCAATTCTATAGAAAACTGAACAAGGCATTATTAGTTAAATCATTAAGGATGCCTATGACTGAAAATTTGAAATCCTGAACTAAAAACACCAGCTTTTTAAGATTCATACCACAGATGTAACTTAATGAAAATATGATACAGCCCAAATGTTATCAATTTTACTTTGATAGTTTGGAAAATATTGTCAATTTATTTATTTTTGGTTACGTCACCTAAAAGGTCCCTTGCGACAAAATCACTTAAATCTTGGTCTAAGTGTGATCAATATAAAACTGAACCATTTCAATTGGCCATAACTTTTGAAACAATAATAGGACACAGGTGTAACTTTGGAAGAATATAATACACAATTGGAAGACTATATTGCACTATTTTTATCTCAGAGAAGATGTTGGAAGTGTCCTCCACCAGTATCTATACATGTTTCCACTCCTCTCATCATATTCTCTGAAGTTTTTGGAGAGTATCCTCGCCAATGTTACTTATTTCGTTTCGAATAGATTGCTTGAGAACATCAGTTGTCCGTGGCCTATTCTTGTACTCCGGTTAGGTTAGGTCAGGGAATCTGGGGGCCACAGAGCTTTTGAGATTATTCGATTATCAAAGTAACTGGTTACAAGCTCCATGGTGTAATTAGATGTATGGCATGTAGCTCCATCTTGCTGGAAATAACCTTTTCTCAATTCGATATCATCCAGCTACTCCACGAATGTCTTGAAGATAGCCGTATAAACTTCAGTGTGTACAGCCGTATCAAAGAAAATGGGACCAAGGATCCATAGATGTTGGTGTAGGACATTTCCAAAATTTCCTCTGAGATGTAAATAATATAATATAATCTCTCAGTTATGTATTATATTCTCTCAAAGTTTCACGTGCATCCTATTATTGGTTGAAAAGTTACGGCCTATTGAAGTGGTTCAGGTTTACATGGATCACAGTATGCATACAGCTGTGTTATTGTCAAAAAGATTATTAATTTCACTTCAATTTGTATCAAATATATATTTTGAAAGACATATGTTTTAAAACAAATATTTGGGTATCCTAAAACCTACTGAACTTTATGAATGAAACTTCTTAGGACAGCATATATTTATATTTCTGATGACTGTACAAAGTAAAAAGCATTCATAATACAGCCACCCGTTAATTGGTTGCTAGGTTATATGAAGTTATATGAATTTGAGTAAAATATGATAATGAATACGTCCCTATTTATTTGTACAGAAAGGAAATGCGCGGGAGAAATTATATTTTGGAAATCGTCTTTGCACACTTCAAGTTTTATCTTATAGTTTTATGGAAAGTTCAATCCAACTCGTAACTTTTAAATTGGTGGCCATGACTCGATTCATAATTTCAATTCTAAGTCTAAAGATCTTGTCAGAGTGAGTTCTTCAAAGCAAAATAAATGCCTATGATCGACTTCTTCGATGTAAAACTTATCGAAACTAATAAAATTTACTGATATAAATGCCATACTACCAACTTAAACGAACCGGTAAATAAGATTACTCAAAATCAAATTATTTTAGAAACCATCACAGAATACAGTTTATTTTGACATTAGAAGCAAAAATGTGCATGTTGTCTTAAAATCATAATAAAAGGATTAAAATTTCTTATTAAATTAAATAAAATAAATATTTAAATTTTTAATTTTAACTCTAAATGAAATAACTAAAAGTTTTCAAGATAGTGCTTTTCATGCCGAAATATCAATTCTATAAAATTATATACCTAAACAACTCATCAAATTATTTCTATTTGTGAACCTACTAGGAAGGGGCTTTGAAACACAATCTCATTATCATGTACAATGTTTCCTTTCTGTATTAACAGAATTTTTATTTTAGGGCTTTAAACATTACTTTGAAGAATAAGTAGTATAATTATTTAAAATTTAATTAATATAATGCTTATGAAGTAATTCACTAATTGGGAAAAGGTCATTACATCTTTTCATTCAGGATGTTACTCGTTGATTCTTTTCTATAGGTATATTTATAAGCGTCATGTTCCTTAAATGGAGATGTTTACTGTACTGTAAATTGTTAGGTTTGAGCACGTTTTTGTACAGAAACATTGATGTTTTGTAAACCTTCTTCAACAATGAATTCCAATTGGTAGACTGAAAGCTTGAAGACCTTATGATGATGAAGATGGTGAATAATTACATCTTTCTACCACGCCATGATTCCATACGTACATTATCAAAATTTTATATTACGCGAAAATCCAATTATGATATTCTAGAACGAAAGTGATATATCTCCTTTATGGCATATGGTACAAGAAGTGAAGTTGGCTCTGTGGAACAGCAGTGGACCCCATTACGTGTTGGCAAGATGTACGTTAGGCCCAGTACAATAGCAGTATATCTCCGCCAGGTGGCATGCTAGGTGATTGTGGCGGCGCGAGCTGTATTTCACTGGGAACAAGATTATCTTGTCATGAGCTTCGGATGTTTTCTTGTTGCGGCATAGTTTTATGGCTCTCGCTTTATATTTCTTAAGCGAAGTTAATTATATTAACGCGGAGAGGTTCGTAATTCCCACTTCTCTACGCGCAGATTGTCGTTATTACAAAACTCGAGATTAGAGCCAGTGATAACCCCGTAATGTAACTTATCGTAGGGAACAAGGAATACCAGAAAAAAAAACAAAAAGGGTCGACTGTGACCCAGGGGTAGCCAACGAGCTTCATAATTCCGTGACTTGCGACCATTTGTAGTAATTAGGTAGCTGCGTTACGAGTGCTATTTTATTGACTAAAGCGCAATTAGTTCATTGTTCACCTCAAACGAGGCATGGGTAGTCTGTGAAGAAGAAACAGAATTAAATAAATTGTGTGTAAAAGTACTCAGCAAATTTAGAAAGTGACCTAAGATATATTTTAGATAGTGACGAACAATGTTACAGAAATCCTACCGTATTCGTTAACATACCTGATCTGCTGTTTCACAGATATCAGTAGATCTATGTAAGAATATATATTGCTGGTTATATATAACGCATTATGTATATCTTCCTCACCAATGCTGGAGTTAGGTGTTGCTCCCTCAGAGAGAGGGAGCCCGAAGCCTGATAAATGAGATCAGGGTTGGGGGGATCGGCCCAACGCCTGGGATGAATGAATGATGGAGCAACTGGTGGAATGATGGCGGGGGAAACCGGAGTACCCGGAGGAAACCCACCCCAGCGTCATGTTGTCCACCACAAATCCCACTTTGCGGTCACCTGGGATCGAACCCGGGCCGCCTAGTTGAGAGCCAAGTGGTCTAACCACTCCGACACGGCACGGCCGTACATAACATATATAATATATAATAATATATTGTATAATATATATAATACTGGTTGCTTAGATCACTGTTACAGTGTCTGCTGAATTTGAGGAAGGTTTCTTTAAGAAAGGAGATTTCTAAGTGTGTAGATTGTCTAGCGTGTATATGTATGTCTGTATTTTTGAGTTGTTAATAAGCAAATCGTCCTGCGCCGTGGTGTAGAGGGCTAAGGCAGCATGCCTTGGTCCCTGGCCACGAAAAGCGGCCCTGGTATGGTTGGATGATCGCCCACCTCTGCCGTGCGTAAATGGGCGTGAGGCAGGCAGCCGGATTAGTAGGCTCACTTTGGACTGTTAAGCCAGGGGTTACGTTCTACGTTTAATAAGCAAATCAACTTTTAACAAATTCTCAGGAACTGCCTCTGCATTTAATGCTCTGACTTCTAGGTCTAGGGATCCCATATCTCATTTTCGGCAGGAAAAGGACATTTTCCTTAAGCACAACCACTCTTCATTCCTGCAGCATGAATTTGGGAGTGGATGACATTGATTTAATAACAGCATTAGTTTACAAAAATGTGAACAGACCTACCCGTTTTATAAGTGATAACTCGACGTTTCTTCAGTAAAATGTGTCCTTGATATGACTACAGAAGTTGAGTAGTGCACACAAATAAAACAATTACAAGAAAAAGAGAAAGAAGATGGTGGTGTTTTAGGGCCCGTCGACAACAAGGTCATTTGGAAGAGAAAGAAGAAAAAGAGAGAAAGAATAAAATACATACAAAGAAGGAGAGAAAGAGAAAATGAAATAGAATCAAATAAACGAAGAAATACGAAGAAAAAAAGAATGAGAGAAAGGAATGGGAGAGAGAAATCGGCTATCTCATAAATGCTGCTGGGTATAAACTTAACAGAGTATCATCATATGACAGTGCATTTACATTGAACACAAGTATATGGTATTAATATTAACCACGTTAGCAGGACCAACACAAACTAAGGGATGAGCAATGCTAGGCGGGACCGATTTTGCGGCGTGCGGTTGGCTGGCAAGGCTGATTGCTTTGTGCTCTGGGTGATGGAAAGTCTGCAGTAACTAGCAAGCTAGGGTCATGTAACTTATTTGCGGCATATGATATAAACTTACAAGTAAAATAACTTACTCAAGAATATCAAATACAGAAATGTCATGTAATTTATATCAGACACATAATATAAACACTTACAAGTAAAATAATTTACTCAAGAATATCAAACATGAGCTGTTGGAACTGCTAGTCTTCCCTGTTCAAGTATTTCAGATAACTACGTATGACATAATCTACTGAACCGTGTAGTTCCCCTCTTAAAATTGCAGAAATTTCTAGGAAAATGTTAGTTTTGAATTCATCTAAACTGTGTTAGTTTTGAATTCAGCTGTACTGCGTGGATTTGTTTTTTGAAGTATACTTTTTAAACTTCCTCCTTTAATGCCTTCTGGATCACCTGAATTGACCCACTGAGATACTTTGCTTTGTGTTCATTAAAAGGAAAGCTTTTGAAACAAGTCCAAACATTTTACACGATCTTTAAAAATGGCATTATCAAGAAATTGCAACCACTTCTGTGAAGGATTTACAGAGTAATAGGAAATAATCAAGCAGGTACCAGAAGTATATGAAACAATGCAGGAGGACAGTTCCGTCATAGTTACGTTGTATTATAAAAAACCATACTGGATTAACCTTACTAAACTAGTGCGCACTTCCTGTCGCCCATACCGCCGACACAGCATCTAGGCTCACCGCCCAGTCTATGGCGCAAAACGGTCTCGGGGAGGATTGCTCACCCTATATCAGGGGAAGACAGGTAGTAGCGGTGTGACGTCAGCTCTGCCAGCTCTCACTGCAAAATATGCTCCCGAACGAATGCTGTCGAAGGAGTACGAAGAGTTTGAAGTGTGCGGGTAGGAAAGACAGGAAACGTATTGGGTGTTAATAATATGTACAACTTACATCTTGGGTGTTGTAATATTAATGTTGACTGTTTTAATTACACAATTGGCCACATATTATAAACAATTTCATTTTGGCTCTGTGTTATGAGAAAATATATAGAACTTCAAACTCGTAGTTTATCTGAAGGACAGGCATATTATAAAATAAAACATAAAGTAATTTTCTTTCCCATTCAGAACAAAATTAGGTAGACATTTTCCGACACCTTCTGTTTCTTTTTCTTTAACTAGTTTATCAATGTCCGGACGTAATGTCTGGGAAATCTGTAATCAAAGACTGCATGTTAGATTCTGATCCGACAAGATACTTCGGGGTTTGGACTTAGCTAATTTCATAACAGAAAAAAGTTTTTCGCATACGTATGTCGAACCAAACACACACAATGTTCGTGCGGCAAGTGAATACAACCTCTGACACCTGGTTTGGGGGACATTCTTTTAAATATCAGCCAAGTCTTTCTTGCATGTATATTTGTCCTTCAATAAATCGTCACATTGTATATTTAACAGTTCTATTAGGTACGTGGCAGCTACATTGTTATCATCGAGTGTGCTAAATTTGACTGAACCCTCAAATTCTGTACTCTGCCCAATTTATATAGGAAACATGCTACCACACGGCTCTTGCCTGACGTCACACGCTGTGTAGGCCTCAGTTTTCGATCCCTCTTCAAATATATTGAACCTCTCAATAAAGGGATTAAGAATTTTTATTGTAATCTTATAAATTCCCACATCTTTGGTTTTATATTTTCAATACAATTTTATTAGAAGTAATACTCTGAAATACGTCACAACTCTCGAAGTTGTCTCCCTCTGCCTATATAATAATTATATTGAATAAACAGAGGGTTTCACGACCAAATTTTCATAGCCATCTGAACCACCTAATATTCAGAAGATACACTTCACGCTGTACCTGAACGTCATTTTGGAGAAACTATGTTAATACAGTTGTGTAATCAATAATAAATGCCATTGTTTCTCTATATCCTTATCTACAACACAGAGAATGCGCTATTACTTTCAGAATGATCAAAGTACACTCCTATAGATATGAAATGCTAAAAATTCATAAACATGTCAATCAAAATTTACATCAATCAGCGTTACGTTCTTCATTTATTTCATAAAAAACAAAAGGTTGCGCATTATTAACATTCCGAAGTCCATTTTAAACCTAATCACCATTATGGTGTATAAAACGTCATCAATAGCGTATTGAGACAACACATACTGAAACTGAATTCATCCTATGGTCACCGTTTCTGCGTTGCTTTTTCTGTTCGAATTGCACCCGTTTGGTCTCCAATTTGAATACAGAACGATATATCCAAATTGTAATAGATGTTAACGGAAACTGTTGCAATGTTTCCTTTTCCCTTATGGTGTGTTTTAACACAAGGAAGCAAGAAAATTTACTACATGTGAAAAACATAAACTAGCATTTTACGACAGACAGACTTCTTTGTGTACAGCGTGAACGAGTTGTGCAACAAAGGCTTTTAGCACTTAGGTTAAATATTAAAAGGCTTATCTAATGAATTTCAATGTTCATCGGAATTATCTGGCAATTATGTTCGCACCAGTGAATTTACTATCTGGCTCATGCAAGACACGCGACATTAGATGCACGCCATGAGTGATAGAAAAAACTAAAAGCTAAGAGCCAAGCACTCCTATTTGCATTAGCCGAGATGGTTACACCAAACACGCGATATAGTTGCTTCATGCGAACTGAGAACCATTTTTGCTTTCGATTCCACTTCAAATGCTGAAAAACATAACCTGTTACCAGTCTTATTTTACTTTCTCTAACATATATTAGGATTTTACAACGGAGGGGATTTGGCCCATGCTGGGCCCATTGTGCCTATGCCCCAAGTGGGGTACCCCCGGGAAGAAGGATAAGGCCAAAGGATACAGAGGATGGCCGACCCAAGGATCCACGACAGTGCAGAGGGCAGGGCCCCCTACAGTTTACTTAGATAGAGACTTCCCCCGACAGGCCAGAAAACGGACACGCTCCCCTACTGCGGGACGGCAACAAGCTCAGCACCCGAGCCCCAAAGGTCCCTGGCTGGCGGTCCCGAAATGGGCGGTCTCAGAGCATATCATCCCACCATGCACCGCCGAGACACCCGCCGACACTTCTACCCTGAAAGAGACCACCAGATTAGAGATGATGTAATATGATAATGCAGATGAAATAGAAGGACAGGGCATTTGGGGGATGTAATTAACCTACCCAGCATTTGCCTAGCGACTCGGCAAAACTCCCGAAAAATACCATTACACATCGAGATTTCATCGGAAAGATGTGAACTACTGATTGTGGAAAAAGTTGTGGTGTGTGGGTTGGTGAATATTTGTGTTGGTATGAGTGTGTGTGAGTGAAAGTGAAGAAAATCGCAGATATTACGTTAATATAGAATTCAAACAATACACTTCATTAGCCTACTGCACTGGAATAATGTTTGATTAATTTAATAATAATAATAATAATAATAATAATATTTTTTTCATTTTTACTGATTCAGAGAGACACCTCTGATAATCATTTATAATGCGCATGTAATAGGCACATGAGGAAATAGGTGTACTTATCACGCACTAGGCGAATTGTGTTGAACTCTTGTTTAATTAAACAAAAATGAAGCTGTCATTTCAGTCCTCCTCATCATAACTGGTGGAAATGCTAACTATCTGGCTTCTTAGTATATTTCACAACAATTTGGAGCCAGAACGGCCTGAAGTCCAAACCGCGGAGAAGAAGAATATGTTTCATGTTATTGTCGTTCTTTTCCGGCTCTATATGCTTATATTTTTGTGCCTTTCATAAATAATTAAAATTTTCAGCTACATAAGGGTCCTTTAGATTGCAACTTTTCTATCTTCTGCACAACAGTTGCGATTTCTATCTAGAATATTCATCTGAATTCATTTTATTGCGGGTCTTTAGCCTTTATCATGAGATAGCATCTATGGAATGTTCTGCTCGTGTGTTGGCAAGCTTTTGTTTCATATTTTGAAGATGGAATGCCTTGTCCGGATTTTTATCTCGAGTGCATGAGATATGACCATTCGCTCGCAAAAAATGCATTCGACAACAGCACAAGAGCTGTTTCAGCACAACAGTGTTTCAGAGCTCTTTCTAGCGGTCTCCATTGTATTTGTTTTCTTACTTGTGGTAGCGTAAGTGGCAGGCATCGATATCAGTGATGAAAGTGTAAATGTTACTCCAAATATTAACTGTACTTAAGAGGTGCGATCTAATGATTAGTATGCATTATCAAATATGTATGTTTAAAAAAGGAAAAGTAAATGTATTAGTGTGACAGTTATTTTGAAATATGTCGTGAAATTGAAGTAATATTTATTAGTTACGTTATTAGTTACGAATCCAAATGAAGTCACTGAGATATTACTAATTTATAGACCTTCTTTGAGAGGAGAAAGGAACTATTAAAAAAACTCTTGGAAAATCGGACAACAATGAAAGCTCAAATTAAGGGAAATTTTAATTTGGACGAGTAAAATGTTCGTATACATGGATTTAACCTTACAAGGGAACTTCATGACGAATGTCGGGTAACTCTAAGCTCATTTACCCTGGGCGCATTTGAGCATCATTTCACCCATTCCATTCATTGTCCGATATGACTTAAAAAGTTTAAGGACGTAAATTACACAAAAAAAAAAAAAAAAAAAAAAAAAAAAAAAAAAAAAACCTTCACTGTACTGGAACCGCTACGGACCGGAAAATTTGATGAGATAATGCCCGATGTATATGCACCAAAAGTTTGCTGCGGGTATAACCGCAACTGTCCCAAACTGTAGCCTGCAAGGGTCGCATGCGACCCCTTTCAAGTAGCTGCTGGACATCCCTTGTCAGCTCTGTGGTGGGTGTGGAAATGTGTAGTGTTTAACGCCCGCTTTTACTACATACGGCACCGCAGGCGATGACACTGATGATACATGAGAGGAAGAGCACCGGTGGAATGAGATGGCGGGGAAACTGTAGATCTCGCAGAAAACCCGCCCCAGCGCCGTATTGTCCACCACACATCTCACTTTGCGGTCGCCTGGGATCGAAACCGGGCCGCCTTGGTGAGAGCCAAGCGATCTAACCACTGAGCCACGGCGCGGCCTGTCGTGGGTGTGGGGCACGGTACTCCTTGTGTATGGCATGTGTGGAGCGCAGCCGTCAGGGGTAAACAATCCTTCCCGAAAATGCTGTTATTATGCCTATATGTACGTTTTCTGGACTTATTTTCGTGTACTTCCAGCTATGCCCCGCGCCCGATTAGAGCCCCACATAAAGCAGAGATGATACCATGAAACTGTCAAGCGCGTACACGTGTGAGCATAGGAACAGTTTCCGTGTTAGGCTGTACATCTATTCTGTTCTTATACAATGTACTAAACTTCAAATTACTCTTTCATTTTTTTTTTTTTTTTTTTTTTTTTAGTTTTGCTGGGCTAATAATAAGAAAACATTAATGTCGCTTATCGTAAAGCCGTAGATATCCAAGATACCCGATCCAAACGAGGCATAGGTCCAATTAGTACAAGTTCTGCAGGAAGATTTCTTTAAGAGTCATAAAAAAAACATGCTTAAAATTTTCAGTTTTCTTTACACTACTCCAGTTTCTATCACCTTGCAGTTCATTGCGACATCTCGAAGTGTGTTGAATGCAATTGCTAACAAACTTGAAGTTTTGGGTTCGTTTTTAGATTACAAACATTCAAGGTTAGATGTCAGTTTAAAGTGATGGCCCTGAAGTTCGTTAAACTAGCGTGAACACACTTGATATCGGGCATCATAAAAACGTGTGGAACGATTCACCACGACCTTGAAATAACTGTGTGGTATACATAAATGAGAGAACATAATAGAACACATTTTTCTTAGTGACGCAATAGGAAATAATGCTCCCTGTTCGATATGTAAGGATTTTAGTGCGAATCCATCGGCACCATATCCCCAGGGGCTCTCGATTTTCTCGCGCAGTGGAGAGAGTTCGCTACCTTTACTTATTGTAAATTGTACCTCGTTAAACTAAACAAAATGAAAATTTATAGCTTTAAATTGAATTTACTAACAATTTTGATAGGTTTACGGTATTCAAACTCTTCCAATATATTTGTGACAAACAGCTTTTCTCTTTGAAATACAAATTGACAAATAAACAATAATCAGTATTATGGAATGTAAGTAAAGATGTCAGACATAATGGATAGAAGCAGAGTTATCTATTATATATCGTTTTTCTCTTGAAAGACATGATTGACAACTATTGATTCCAAGAACTGCTCTACAAAACCATTTCTTTGCTAGATAATACTGAAGTTGTGAAACAGACAAGTTTCTGCACTCAAAACACCGGAAAATGAATGCCGAATAATGTGGTCTGTAAATATATTTAATAACTAACAATTACGTTAGATTTAGACCTGGAAAGCCATTAGCTCAGTCATCTAATACGCTACAAAACACTTGCAGTGTGATACAGTGATTTATTTGGACATCATTACACGACAGCCCTATTGTGTCTAACGTTTGCAGAATCATAACCGCTATATGTCTATCTTTCATGTGGTTCAGTGTTTGTTAACACCCTATACTTGCGGATTTGTTGAAAACAGTGACACCAGGGAATTTCCGCATAAATTCAAATTGCCAGTCCACATATGACTCCGTTGCAGGAAACTTAGCATCTGGAGCTACCACGGTAACTACACATAAAACAGAGGAAACACTGCTTCACATAATGTAATTCTCATATACACGTATGCCAAAGTTAGACCGAACTGTAAATGTCTTTACGTTCAGCAGCCCGGAAATCTAGGTTAACGTAGAGCATAGCTCCTACTAGTCTTTTCGGTATCCTCAAGTAACGTTTTTAAAATAATATTATGAGAGTGTGGTGTGTATCCAAGTTGTAGGGCTTCTATTAGATTCTTTCTATTTTTTACTACACCATATTTAGAATAATAACTACTTTTGAGGAATGATAACGAGTCCATTTAACCTCATGGTTACTCATTACATTTATACTGTGCACTAACCTCTAAACAGATTTATACATAAACAACCTTGGTTGGTTTTGCATCAATTTAAACAATATCCATAGCTATGTTAATTTAATATATTTGCAATATATTCAGTAAGAAAAATTAAGCTGCTGGTGAATACTCGATTCTATTTCCCTCCTTTCTTCATCACAATTTTTGAGCCTCGGGAGCCGCATTTGGCTTTCGAACTGCGTTTAGGACATCCCTGCTACAGCCCATTGTGTTTTGTTACGCACTTATCTTGCACATTTGCTGCTCCTGCCCTGAATAAGTTTTTTATTTTTTGTTTTCTTTTATTCTTCTCGAGCAGCACCAAGTTCTCCTTGCTATGAATTTCGACCCCGCAGCGACCAAAGGCTTATCGCCATTTGAATTATTACAAATGGTACATAAAAAGACGTGAACTGTTCTAGTACCTTTTGTGGTTCCACTGCCTCTTCTCCGTCCATTGTATTTCTGCTTTATTTCATTTTTCTCCACTTTTTTTTGTACCTCAGCCTTGGCGAGTCTTTGGGTGTTCTGGATGAGATATGACTGCAGTTGTAGCGGCATTAGCGGCCTGCATTGTTAGGCAACGTAAAAACTTTATTGTTGATAATAATAGGTGGTGAAGAGCTTTACCACCATCATATGCCTGAGCATTGTTTGTGATACTTGTTTACACTTTGTGCTAACTTCAGAATAGAAAGTTAAACGTTTGAATGTTCCTTATTAAAAGAAAATGGCGGGAAATTTTAGGGATGGATTATATATCTTGTTCCGTAGATATTATAGAAGTTATTAAAACAGAGAAAGGAATATTTTGAGAATAAATTTTATGTCTGTTGTTCATATTCCAGATAATTTTATAAAGTACGCTTTATTCTTGATCTAATGTACAAGTATTGTCTTATTTGGATTTTAATTTGTTTTTTGAAATAGCAAATATATTTTAAGAAATCTTTTAACTTAAAGTTATTATCTATAAGTACTTCCACACATTTCGGAAAACTTTTGGGGCGTACATATTACCATGCCTAATACTGTTTAATGATGCTAAATTAAGATGGAATAAATGAATTGCTGCAGGTTTAACTTTCCTATACTCACCTACTCAGTAATGAAGGCTTTCCACCTAGATAACTACATACAGTAAAACTCTGGTCAATGTTAATTGGGACAACTAGAAGAGGCACTAACCAGAAAACAAATAGTGTGTACGTAGTTGGAAAGGACCAAAGCCGACCACACTGACAGTTGGACTACCGGAATTTCAGTGCAAGTCCGTAATATTGAGAGATAAGGCTACATTAGTGTCGTAGCTGAATAAAACATGATTCGGTAAAACTATGATTAAGAAGCGAAAGTACGATTCGCGCTGAATGAAAAGGATTGAAAAAATAGCTCCTAATATTAAATAAGTGAAATGCCATACACACGATACAAGTTTAAAATCAGGGTAATTTTGAAACAAATTACCCCCTTGCGTTATTATACTGATCTGCTCAGGATTACTCAGCCTGCCGTGCAAATATACAGAATGTTCCGAAACGACACCGAACGAACATACAGAAGTATGCTGCTCAGCTTCTATGTGACACATAGGTAGTTTTCACCGCAAATATAGTCCAATAAAAAGAAAGTTCCTGAATGAGTGTGGATTAGACACTTACAGGAACAACACCGCGAGCCTCACGCTATTGAAGTTCGCAGGTAGGCGACACACCGTGCCGCCTGCTATAGCTGTTTGGAAACATACTGACATACTCCACGGTAGCTTGACAATATTAAGAATTTCTTTGGCTTATGAAACCGCAAAAATAAGCTATTCTTTAGTTACTGGTTTATGGGTGCTTAACGTGTTGTAACGTTTTGTTATAACGTTCTGTTATAACGGTCCATGACGGCAAATAAGCTGGTGGGCATATGCAACTTAAATCTTTAAAGGGAAGTTAATGTTGGTGAGATTGAGGATGGCAACATTAAATTATAAAAAAGAACAGATAACAATATCAAATAATTGTAGATTAGGTTAACAGAAAACTAATTTTTTTATTCGGTGACACAAACATTTTATTTCACAGTGTTTGATAATACTAAATAAAGCAAGTAACTGAAAAGGAAGCTGTAGATTTTGCACGAACTAGTTGAAAGTACTGTGCAATTAAGATCATAGTAAAATGAGCAAGCTTGCAACTGTCCGATATTATCGACTTTTTCACAAGTAACTACCCGTTGCATCATTACCTGAAAGCGAGACTAGAGTCACTGATAACGAGCAAGGAGCAATGCTTTTGTTTTCGCGGCCGGTGCATCCCAATAACAACTTTTGAGGTTCGCACACATGTGGTTCCTGCGCTGCCTGATTACAAAATAATGTAATATTTAATCATCCATAAAATTATACCTAAGAGGATTTCGAAGCTTCGACATTGAAATTCGGAATAGCTAAGTTATGAACTACGAAACGACTATATTTTGTTCGGTGTCGTTTTGAAACAACCTATATAGGTGTGCGCAACAGAAAGGGAACCACTCTTCAGCCAATAAAGAATACGATCAAAGGAGACACTTAAAGCTTCTCTCGTTTGTAATTTCCATAATTAGGAAACTAAGGAGTGATTTTGAATACGTTCAGGGAAGCTGACTATCTCATAGCATTTTTACCACTATTTCAGAATGAAGCACAAATTATAAGGCTATTTGAAGGGTAACTTTTAAATAAATTCTTTTGCTTCAAATGTTGCAGAACCTGTTTAGTACGTTAATAACAGTAGTTATTGACAGCAAAAGATGACAACTGTGTAATTGCAAAAGTAAAAGAACAAAAAAACAAAAAAAAAAAAAAAAAAAAAAAAAATCAACTTCAAGATCGAAAGGCAAATATATCATCTCAGCAAGGGCTATATGTTGATATGTTGTATTTTTATTTTAACTCTCGTTTTATTTCGCAAATAAAATTATGTGAAACAAACAATATTTCCGTAGCATTTTCATAAAATACTTCGTATAAAACACTGATTTTCGGTTACGAATGTGTGGCCAGCACTTTTATTTCCACTAACAGTGGAAGAAATGAAAGGTGAAATTAAAATCAAAGTATATTACAGTAGAACATATGAACAAACAAATATACATCAAGTTGATGATAACACTCACCAAATATGACATATTAGAGACTATAACTTGTACAAGTAAAACGTAACGTAACCCATGTCGTAACAGCCCCAAGTGGGCCTGAGCTTACCAACCCGACTGCCGGCCTTACGTCCACTTACGCACGGCAGAGGTGGACTATCATCCAACCGATACGGGGAGGAGATGTGGTCAGCATCTCAGCATCCCCCAGCCGGGACTTTGGTTTTCGTGACCAGGGCCGCTTAACTATCGTAAGCTCCTCACTTTCCTCACGATGCTGAATGGGCACCGGTCCTATACCCGGGTCCTAAACTTCCCACCACATGGGTATTTGTACAAGTAATTTCTGCAATTCTGAAGCGTGTATTTTGCATATATTATCATTAATTGTTGATATAACTAATTATATTCCATCCTGTTTGTTTTGGGAATAAATTTAAAATATAGGGTTTTCGGAAGTCTTCTGTAATAGGAACTGATCTGTTTAGTTATAATGATACTGCTTTATGTTTCTTTTTTCGTTATTCTGAAGTAGTTAGCCATGAACTTCAGCATTCAAATTTTAAATTTTTGTCCCTACGTTGGTAAAAATGTCCACTGAATGTGAAGCTTCATTATCCTTACAATTTTCGATCGTTTCTAGGGAAAAAAAGTAAAATTGTCTTGGTGGAACATAAAGACATTAATATAACCGATACGAAGCAAGTACCTATAACGGATAGAGTACTGACTTTTTAAGAACTAAGCTAGTCAGCTGAGTCTTTTAAATTCTTCTTCTTTACTGCCCACCACTACATGGTGTCAGGGTATTGCTGTTCTTCGTAACCCTTATGCCGTAGGCGGCGTGTTGAGGAACGGGATCTCTAAATCATTGAGAGAAAATCGGTTGATTAGCCCGATGCCTGGTAAAAGAGTAATGGAAGTGGATACAGAATGAGGGCGAGATGAAATAATAGGAAAGATGATAATGGAGATGGAACAATTGGTAGAGTGCTGGAATGCCGGAGGTTTCCCACCACAAATCTCACTTGGCGATCATCTGGGATCGCACCCGGGGCTTCTTTCAGAGAGCCGAGCGATCTAACCGCTCGGCTAATGCGCGGCCCTGTCTTTTTGAATTCTTTATACAGAACTTTCAATTTTTACTTAATAAACATATTGTTTAATCCGATCAACATACATGGGGCAACCTTAGAGTAAAACGCTTAGAAAGAATTTAAAAACTGATAGTAAAAGAAATAAATTTGGAAATCTCTACTACTTTTAAATCTAAGTAAATCTTTGAATTTTACTAGTGCATTAAATCTGTTAACAAGCACATATTTTCACAAATGACTGTTTTGTTTAGTACAAATAGTTTATTGTAAGTTATTTTGACTATAGTGGTGCGTGTGATGTCATGTCACGTGACCACTCCTGCCTCTGATGAAGCATATAAGAAGTTTCTTAAGAGGTTTCCTCTCTCTTGTGTGCTAGCTTTGGTCAAAGACGGACCTAGGTCCGCGCCCTGTGAGGTAAAGACCATGTGGCCAATTGTGTATTTCCTATTATTGTAGTAAACCTTTAATGTCTGAATTGTAGTTTCAGTAGTTGTAATGTAATCGAACATTTATATAGAAATCCCAACCTGACCTCAGTATACCTACTTCTGAATTATTAGCCAATGAGGTGCGACCTGGCCACGTGGCTTCCTAATCCTTTACCATCCGGACCAGGTTGTGACAGTATTTCTAATTGAGTAGATTTAAAACTAAGGAAAGTTAAATTAATCTTAACTACCATCATGCAATTTGGTTCTATCATAATTAAATTACTAGCTCAGAAAAAATTGTTTATATTTTCATAGTCTACAGAAACATTGTCTGTACAGCGTTAGCGATAAATGCAGTGACAGTGCAATTGGTTAGTGTTAGTATGTACATATACAGTGTAACGGTTCATACAGATAGCGAAGATACTTCCAGTACATGAAGTACAGCCTCAACGCCCTGTATGAAACAACGTAGTTCATTTGCGTAATCGTGATATATAAATGCTTATAATCTGGTTGTGCCAAATATATTTACTTGAGGGACGAGAGTCCACAAAGAGGTCGAGATTCGAACCGAAATAATCCTAATTAATATCTGGCGCTACCTGACAAAGGCATTTGTTTGGTAGAGGACATAATCCGCGTAGCGGGCGTAGTTGCGAGATTTATAAACAGCCGCAGTCGTATCGATGGCTTTAGTCTAATGAACGGTTCCGGCAGTGTTGCAAGATTTGTTCCAATGGCGTAGGGTAAATATCTCAGTATCTGGTCACCTCCAGGTCCACAGTTAATGTTATGCGGTATCCGGTACGTATAGCCGATTGTGACTCACTGTTGCAAACGATTGTGTTTTATTTTTTGATGTAAGGTCATCTTTGACTCTTATGAGTCAGTAGTCTGCTTCCTTAGGTTATTGAGACCAATATCTGTATCTGCAGAAATAACTCACTAGTGCGAATCAGGAACTGCACGTGTCATTTCTAAAATATTGGCATTTGTACTACTGATATTTTAAGTTTAATTTTTAGCTAATAAATGAGCCTTTGTGGTATACTGACACACATTTAATAAGTGAGAGTTTTCAGTGCATTTTCAAATACGTCGTCTCGGTAGCTAGAGCACCGGCGGGGAAAGTCATCTAAAGGTGATTTAAATGCTTGCATAACAGTGAGGTTTACGTTTTCTATTGCTTAACAATTATAGGTAAAGGTGACAATTATGAGATCAAAACTTCGACATCAATGTTTCTCTGTAAATATGTTTCTTAAAACTCTTCCAAAGAAAAGTAAAAGTCTGGATAACGCTTTCAGATCTTGTGAAAGCTCAAGAGTAGATACATAATATAGATTTGAAATTGACATCTAGCATCCTTCAGGCTTGTAACGAGTTTAAATTGTTTTTATTTAGTTAATTATTTATTTATGTATTTATTGACCAAACATTTTTCTTGTGCTAATTTTAAAGAAATCAGGATTGTACGTTTGGGTAATTTTCTGAATAGGAATAATGCAGGGATCAAATTTAGGTCTTGCACCGATTGATCTTCTCCATCAATTTCCTTGCTTTATGCTTAATCTTTCCCAAAATCTACGACGAAATTATTATGGCTATTACGAGGTTTCAAGTTCCGATCTTGTTTAACACATTCTGAAGACCATTTTATTATACAAATCATAAATCTTACAAAGTCGAAGCTTCTATATTTCTTCACATAATCACCACTCTTCGCTTGCAAAATACAGCTTCCTAATTTCTTTATACAATCACCATTGTTCACGAGTTTCAGAATTCTCGTGTTCTTTTCTCTTATAGCCGTCTATTAAACTAAGATGGTCGGACACAATTTCACCAACAAAGAACGAGACATTCTTGGGAAATAGCACTTAATTCCTTGCATGACTTTATTGTTGACTTCATTATCGAAATGTTGTGAAAGGAGAGCGCGGAGTTTTGCATATTTAAATGTTTTATTTCTTGATAAACATATGCATGTAAGTAATAACTTCATTCCACATTGAAATGAGTTTATTACGGAAGGTCTACAATGCATATAAATGCATATTTAAGGGGTTAGTGCATGCTTAACTAATTTGTGTATATTTCTGCATCTATTCTACTTTTTTCAACTATAATTCGTAGAAATATTTCACCCCGGTACATTAAGAAGAGAAGAATATGAGCAAATTTATGTTATTGCTCTGTTTATCTAGGACTGTTAATATTATCTTTCTAAACCCATAAAAGTTGCCGAAAATGAGAAAGTAGCTATCAACAATGAACGCTCCCTGATACGAGAATATGCCGCTTAACAGCTTAAGCGTTTAACAACCATACAGTAAAATCTTTAAAGTTCGGTGTGGGCGTTGCATGGCAAAACTTGATATGGTTTGTATTAATTTGTTAACGTTTACACTTGTACTAATGTGCTGCCAATGGTGATTTCTGAAGTGTGAGCAACAAGAAGGGGAATTTATGAAAGTGATGGAGAAGAGCAGTAAAACATTTGTTTCGACTGTGGATTGCTGGAAATTCTACACTAATAATAGGTGTGTTGAAATATTAAGTTTAATTTTTGTGTTTTCAAAATATTTTAAAATCACAGCTGCTTTTGATTGTTGAACACTAGAATAAAGTCATTCTATTTTTATGCCATAGTTATAAAAGCCCTGCATTAGATTACACAACATCTATTCTAGCTGCTCATGGAAATGCTAGTTTCCAAGATCCAACAACCTTACCAACAACATTTTGGAAAAGTGGAAAAGATGGCAATGGTAATGTTTGAAAGATATCTGCAAAGCATTAGTTTCAGTCAAGATCCCTTTGAATATGCTAAGCAATGTAGACTTTCGAAATTTTCTGGAAAAATATTCTGGACGAAAAGAACCAAGAATACGGAATACTGCCTTGGTAAAGTAGATGAAACAATTTGTTTTATCAACTACTACCCCACAACCTCCCCCATATTTTGAGCTTTATGCAAACTTGTCAACTATTTACAACTTTTAAATGTATTATTCAAACATATTTTCAAATGAAAGCAAAATTATGTATGGCTTGTAGTCCCATGGAGCTTGATTTATTCAGCTTATTATCAACAAACTGTTTTAACACTTCACCATAAAAGGACCCTAAATTACATCCCTGACCTTTATTAATTTTCAATAAAATAATTATATTCAGGCAATACAAGAAATAGACACGATATCTACGGTTACCTCGTGTGGGAGATTTATTATTAACGTGGTCGTGGGAAAAATGACTGAATCTGAAACAGTAACACCCTAACACATTGTCTACAGGTACTTACTGGAAGTACCAAACCATTCGGCGACTCCTAAGGTTATTCGTAAGCATTATGTGTTTTGTGGCCTGCGAAAGAAAATGTGGTTGAACTCCTGGTGGTGTTACAGATTCAGCAGCATACACACTTAAGCTGTCAAAAGCTTTACATGTATTTTATTGTAAAACTCAGCAAATGACTTACCAAAGGAAATTCAAGCGAATTTTCCAGAAATAAAAGTCTGTTTCCTCTATGAAAAAATTATTCATGAAGGCATCATTAAGGTTGAAACTATTTACTGATATGATACACTGATTCATTCATTTATTATCTGCTTAAAAGAATACAAAACATATTCAAAGCATCGTCCAGTTAAATATGTGCAACCAGAAAATCACATAGTTTAATATCTACATAAACAAGTTCTAAAATAACATAATTACAATAATAAATCATAAACTATACACAATGGCACTTATATTATACAAATACTATCTATTTAGTCAGTATTATCTAAGATATTCGTCAATTGAATAATAGCAACCTTCCATACAACATTTCTTTAATTTTTTCTTGAATATTTTAAGATTATCAAAATTTTTCAGATAGATAGGGAGTTTATTATACAGTTCATGAGCTGCAGCAGTAGTTCTGGTTTTATATAGTTCTAATCTGTGTGACTGTAAATGAAATTTTGTATTTCCTCTGGTGTAGTGCTCATGTATTTGTTTATTTGTTTTACCTTTATCTTGCCTGTTAAATAATTCTACTATTACTTCATATATGTAAAGTGAATATACAGTTAAAATATTTAGGTCTTTGAAGGTTTGCCTACATGAGTCTGTATCATTCCCATAATTAGTCTTATTGCTCTGTTTTGGAGAAGAAATACTCGGTTAGTGTGTGTGTGTGTGTGTGTGTGTGTGTGTGTGTGTGTGTGTGTGTGTGTGCGTGCGTGCGTGCGTGCGTGCGTGCGTGCGTGCGTGCGTGCGTGCGTGTGTGTGTGTGATAGCACAACGTCACCACACTGTTAACTCATATGATATATGCGGGTATACAAGATACTTGTTTACTCCTGGAGCCAATTCTCGCAAGATGGAGAACCAGGATTGAAGCAGTTGTACATTATAATGAAAAAGATACTTGACGTTATGGTGAAAAATGAAGCAGCAAGTATATAACCTGGAGTATGTGCATGCAGTGAGAAGAGTCTCCAGAGTAAATTAGTGTTTATTAAGAACTACTTCAGTAAAATCTCATCTGCAATGACGTTTACAAGAAAGGCCGGCTGCCCTACAGATATACGGAACAGCTGTCCCACAAGATATAACAGGAGCAAACAATAAGATAATTGAAGTAAGGAATCCAAGTTTAACGTTTCTTGGGGGTGTGAATAACATGTTAAAAAGTAAATCTGAAGAAAAAACTTAACGGTTATTCTATGAGCGTTTTTCTACATTGTCCTGTGGCTTAGTGTGAAGGAGAGAGATATTTTATCTTATATTTTGAACAAATATTTTATTGTTTATTGTAATAAACACGACTAGTGCTAAAATAGATCGATAGGGAGACTAGTAAATTGTTCAATCTATCCCCCAGCGTTCATTACACTTTATATCACTGTACGAAGTATTTTGATCACAAATATGATGTTTTGAACTGTGTTAAAGTTATGTTTGAATTTATTTTTGAAATAAATTGCGGTTGTCGTTTTAAAATATTCTCTTCTAAAACCCAGGTGAATTTAAAAGAGCAGACGTTCATCAATAATGTATTTGAAATGTTAACAACATTAATAAAAAGTAATGTATTTATTACGAGGCAATAAAATTATTTTTAAACATTAAAACGAATTTATAATTAAAATATGTTTAGTTATTTGCATATGGATGTGATATTTAGTGAGCAAATTTACTTTTTAAACCTACCTATACCTCGTTAAACGCAAAAAAGAGTTTATGTTTCAGAATTTATCGTTAGGTACTCTCAATTCAGTTTCAGGGTTAATATTGTACCGATAAAGCAGAACGAGAGCAATGAAATAAATTATCTGTAAGAAACGTAACGCTCTCTATGCGCGTTTTCATCTCTGATGTGGCTGAACTGCATTCCACGTTATTTGGTCTACTACACTGAATGCGGTGGAGATGAAATATGACCACATTGCTAATGTTCCATTGGCCTTGCCGGGGTTTGAATAATGGTCTCGATAGAGGCTGACATAGATGTCACCAGATCTCGCATTCATCTGGGGATATTGAAATCCTCGCCGATGGTATAATTGCTTGCTAGGCGAGAGTAGTGAATCTGCATGTCAGATTGCCTGCAGCATCTCATCACATAAATGTTTGATAGGGTTTAATTTCGCGGGCTGCCGAACAAACGTGAAATGATCCGTACACTTCCCTCAAGAACCGCTCAAGGTTTCCTCTACCGTGAAACAGAACCACGCTTTCTTCTCTAATGTACCTCCGAAACTTTCCCTTTAGTTTCGAACAACAATTACACATTTGAAAGCTAATAGCTTCAACATATGAACTGTTAGACGGTTTTAGTGAACTACATTGCATTTATATAAATGCGATCGTTCCTGCAAAGTACTTATTGGTCCCTTTAGAGACGTGCAAATTGCCCTATAATAACAACAAAGCTTGATCGGTTTCCTGAAATACAGTTGCCCTCTGTCCTCGGTTTCGGCAGTTCTGAGCGGAAAAAGTATACTCTCTCTCTCTCTCTCTCTCTCTCTCTCTCTCTCTCTCTCTCTCTCTCTCTCTCTCTCTCTCTCTCTCTCTCTCTCTCTCTCTCTCTCTCTCTCTCTCTCTCTCTCTCTGTGTGTGTGTGTGGGGGGGGTTATTCTAAGCACTCATCTGTGGATGCTGTTATAATATTTCCCTTCTTATTTCATAGATACTTACTTGTACAGTTAAAGATTGTGTAAATCTGTCAATTTATGAAATGTGCATAATCAAAACTAAGCGAAAATGTGTATATACCTACTCCCTATCTCGCCTTGATTAGCAGTTTTCTCAGAGACCGCACTTACAGGGTGAGAGTGGAAAGACGCCTGTCAGCAATCAGCCCCATAGCCGCAGGAGTCCCGGCCGCTACACTTTGCGGCCTACATGTCTGATTTCCCTCTGGAACCACAGACTGTTACGTGCCAATATGCCGACGACGTCTTCATAATAGCACGTAACAGGAACCTACAATATTACTATCCTCCTCTGCATCGCCAATTCCGAGCTATCGGCCGTTGGAGTGAGAGGTGGAGGATGGCCATTAGCTCAGGGAAGAGCTCCCCCTGCTCCTTGCTAAGGTACGAGCTAGGCGACCAGATTGGTCGCTGAGGTTGAGACAGTGGCAAATCCCCTGGATTCCCTCTGTCAATTACCTTGGCGTCCTCCTCGATCGCGGCCTCACCTACGCCCTTAACGTCCGGGTCAAAGCCGGACAAGGGCATGCAGCACTTAGGCAGCTGTACCCCATCTTTAAACCCACAGTGCCAACACACCTTAAACTACGCCTGTATCGGGCAATTATCCCGCCCCTGATTCTGTACGGCTGCGAAGTCTGGGGATCAGCGGCTCCCACAACTATTCGCAGGCTGCAGCGCGTCCAGAACAGAGCGCTGCAAATTATCTACGATACTGGACGTAGATTCCCGTCCCAAATCCTCCACACCTACTCCAGAGTCCCATATATTGATGACGTGGTGCGAGAGAGATCCCGTAACATCTACAATAAGCTAGGCTCCCACCCCAATAACCTGGTGAACACCTTAGGCCGGTACGACCATAGGGTACCTCGGCGCAGACCAAGTTACCGGCTGCCGCTTTGAGCAACTAAACTGAGCAGGGCCACTTTCCCCTGACATTTTACCCTCAAGCTTAGAAATGGGCTTGGTAAAACCCTACCTTAACATTAGTACCTTTCCCTCTAGCCTGTCAAGCGGGCTGTGCTCAGATGCCTCTCAGTCAGGCGCACCCCCCCCCCCTCACATGGCTAGATATACCACTGCCCAACACAACCGCCTGTGACACAAGACAATTCTTTTACACTGCCCAGATAAAGCCGCACTACGCGGCTAGGTATTGAGCAGCAAACACCCCACCCAGGTAAACCTGGGCGACTCGCATTTTCTGCTGGTCTGCTGCTGCTGCTGTTTCAAAAGCTTAGCAGTCATTTCTGGTTCGTTAGAAACTACGAGATTATATCCAAACGTTGGTAACTTCGAACGATCTGCTCACGTGAATTTTTGTCCGCTCAAATATGCACTTAGGACACCAGTTCTGTAAACATTACCTTCTACAGCATCCAAACCGTCCGTTTCCGGACATTGGTTCATTCCTGAAAATGATCAGCGTGCTGTCCTGCGAAACATACTAAGCGTTGGCGGTGATTTTTTGACTCATTCTGTATACACATATCGATTAATATGAAATAGAAAACAGAAAAAGCGTTTATAAAACTATTTTATACACAAGTGACTATAGAAATTTATCTAATTGCAACACATAGTATTTTAAAAATATTTTAACTTAATCCTTAACATTTCTGTATAACTAGACTTATTACTGGTGCAAGACAGAAATATTTGTACGCGCGTAGGTGCATGAGTTTCTGTACGGTGCAGTTCTCGTCTGATAAACATTTGTATCTTTAAATACCCTGAGAATACGAAACTTATTATTTTGTTGAAGAAAATAGATTTTTAGGAAAAAAACAAGTAGTTGGCCTTGTAACTTAGATATAAGGAGGATTTTGTTTTTATCCCAGTTACAACTCTTAAATTACCTCAAAAGGAGTGTTTACCTTGCAATGCACGAGGGCTGTTCAATAAAGAAAGATCATAATTTTTTACGGTCACAATTTTTCGCACTAAAATTCAATATTATTATATTCTGTTAGCTTACTGTGAAACAAACACGCCGTAATAGTTTCATTGTTGGTACTCCTGTTTCCCACCTGTGAGAACCAGGAAAATTCAGAGATGTTCAGTATCCCTACTGCTGCAATGGAGGTAACATGCGAGGAACAATAAGCGGCTTTGAAATTCTTCTTTCGTCTCAGCAAATCTTCAGCTAAGGCATATACAATTATACAGGAGGTCTATGGAGAGTCTTTTCTTCCCTACAGCACAGCTCGAAGGTGGTTTAAAATGTTTAAAGAGGAGAGACAATCAATATCAAAGGTAGGTGGACCTGGTGCCCTAGTTACTGCCCTTACGGAAGAAAACATTAACACTGCTGCTGCCATTGTGAAAGAGATTCGACGAATTACCTTAAGATCACTTTCTGAAATATTGAACGTTTCAGTGGGTGCCACCCACACGTTGGTGACAGAAACACTACATATGAGACGTATTTGTGCGCGATGGGTTCCATGACTGTTGATTCCCGAACTAAGGGACATTTGCATGCAGGTCTGCACGCAGTTAAAGTTGATGTTAGAGGAAGATCCGGATTTTCCTTCAAACGTAATCACTGCTGATGAAACTTGGCTACATCATTTTGATCCTGAGAGCAAACAGCAGAGCTCAGTGTGGAAATCTCCTTCATCACCAGCCCCCAAAAAAGCAAAAGTGGTTGCTTCTGCTGGGAAAGTTATGGTATCAGCATGTTGTACCTGCACACTCATCAGTAACAGGGATGTCCTGGAAACATTGAAAGTCCATATCAGGCGCAAACAACCACATTTCCGTGAAGCAGGCTGCATGCTGCACCACGATAATACGCGGCCGCATATTGCCAATGTTGTTGCTGAATATCTTGCAAAAATCAACGTGAAGTGCATCCCTCAGCCTCCCTATAGTCCGGAGTTAGCCCCATGTGATTCCTTTTTATTCCCTAACTTGAAGAAACGCCTTCGTGGGAGGCATTATCCAGTTTCAGAAAAAGTGGTGAAGGCTGCGGAGGCGATTTTGAAGGATCTCTGAAAAAATTGTTTCCAGCATGTCTTTGAAGACTGGCAGAAACGCCGGGACAAGTGCATCGTATTCAGGGGAGGCTATTTTGAGAAGGACGACAAAATTTATGAGGATGAGTAAAGGTACTTTGTCAAAAAAATTCTGATCATGCTTTATTGAACAGCCCTTGTAGATGTAAACATTTGGGCCCCTTTTCCGAAATATTCTAATGCTAAGCAAGGCAATTTTGTTTATAATCAGTGAGTTGTATTTTCATAAAAATGCGGCCCAATATTTTGTAGATTATTTTGATTAAAAGTTTCGAAACTCAGTGCACTGGTTTATTTTGACTACCAACGCATGAAGTAATAAATGTAGGTATATTTCAACCTATAATACAGAGTACGGATTTACGCGTAGGAAATTGCAGTTGCTTACCTCTTCCACTGCAGGTTCACTGCAGGTTCATATGCCGGACATTAAAATGTGATGAATGGAATCAATTAAGGCTTTAGTTTCAAAACAATCGTGGCCATTTTTGCTGTAAAATTTCTGCAATGATGTTCAAATGTCCAGATTTTATCATATTTTATTTTTAATTCTCTGCAGTGAGTAAGCAAATTAAAAAGAGGAAAAGCCACTCCCATTTATGATTCTGCATAATAGCAGTGCATTTTAACAATAAGAGAGAACAAATATTATTATGTTAACGTAGTTCTGTTCATGAAATTTATATTAGCAAATACGTTTTTGTTTTTTATTTAAAACGTTTATGGTAAATTGCAAAAAATACTTCGGCTTGGTCTTATACCATCTGGATGATAGAACTAATTGTCTGATTAACACTAAATTATATTTACGGAGATTGTGTATTACAGGGTAGTAAAAAACATACCTACAAATTAAGGAATTTTTAGCTAGTAATAATTAAGTTGGAAATAACGGCAAATTTCTTATTTTAAATGAAACCATATAATAGAGTTTTTTAAAAAAAAATCTCGCCATAAGCTTTACTATTAGGATTAGGATTTCATTAAGGGGGGGATTCGGTACCTACCACCATGCTGGGCCCATTGTTCTCATGCCCCCAAGTGGGAGGAAGGATGAGGTGAAGGAGACAGAAGGCGGCCGACCCAAAGAGCTACGACAGTACAGAGGGCAGGTTCCCTACAGTTTACTTCGATAGAGACTTTCCCCGATAGTCCAGGACAATGAAAACGCTCCCCTACTGCGGGACGGCAACGAGTCCAGCAACCGAGCCCCAAAGGTTCCTGGCTGGCGGTAGTGAAATGGTCCCAGCAGAGGAGCGGAGACCGGCAAGCGACCTAACGGAGAAGGAAGTAGTTTTTCTTCAGAGCATATCATCCCGCCATGCACCGCCGAGACACCCGCCGACACCTCTACCCTGAAAGAGATCACCAGATGAGAGATGATGTGAAAAGATAATGGAGATGAAATGGAGGGACAGGAAATTCGGGGGATGTAATTAACTTACACAACATTCACCTAGCAACCTGGAAAACCCCGAAAAAAGACATGGGTTTGGTAGGTCAGCCACGGGATTCGAACTCGGGCCTCCCGAATGCGGGCAACATACGAAACCGCCTGAGATATCCCGCTCGGTCCAAAAGCTTTTTCGTGAGTACACATACAGATAATTCTGTGGAATTTATTACCTTTAAATAAACAGAAATCAAATTTACAATTTAACCGAGTTTTGTATGGTTTATTTTTTGTTAATATCCAAGAAAATCTTTTCTTGTCGTTTTCTGATAACCATAGAGACATGTTTATTGATATTGATTAAGTTGCTAATTTTTGAAGTTGCTTCTGGCAACTAGTGTGTTAAATCATAATCTATTTGACAAGTGCAAAAGAAAAGGATTATAAGTTTAATATTCGTTAGCTATGGAGACATAGATCTCGTTGCGAGCTTACAAATTTATTTAATAATACGCATCCAGATCCGCTCCCACTACAGGACACCCAGAAACTGCAATTCATGGAAATTCTTTATTTAATTATTTTATTTGTGAGCAGAAAAACTCAAAATGTGTAGGTACGATAAATTTCGCATAGGAATCCACTATGAGACTAAGATCGACGTTGAAAATACTTAAAAGGGGTAAGTAAGTTCACTGCAAAATTTAATGTTTGCGTAACCAGAGACGTTTCTGATAATCGATGCACATTAATGAATTAATTATTGATCATATTAATAACAATACTTTTTGGATAAATTATAATGCAGATAAATACACATGTTCTGCCTGAATACATTCTTCCACTCACACAGCTGACTATATTGGTCAGGCATAAAACCACAAGGGATAGAGGAGTATCGACAAAAATAAATTGCTAGGACTAGTAATTTTGGTGGGCATACTATTGGTCCTTTATCCTTTAGAGAAGCGAGATACTTGGAGTTGGCTTATAACAATTTTCCACAGATATTAAACATTAGCCATCGTAAAATTGCTCCTGCTTCAGGATCAATAATTTTAGCACGGAGTATTACTTAAGTTATGAGGATATGGTTTATAATGAGTTTCTGGATATTATGCGATGAGGCTTCTTATCACTTTTGTTTTATTGTTCTTTTGTACATACACCAGGTTTTTTTTTTCATTATCATAAGCTGGTAGATGTCGCATTGATTGGTCGGCCAGGTTGTCGTCTTCAGATTTCATTTAATGTCAGTTTGTTATCCAGGCAGAATTTAGTTAGGTTATTCCTTAAATATTTTCAGGGTTCCAAAGATTTGAAAGAGCGTGAACAAAGAATTTCTATGTTTGTTCTTGTTTTATTTTTCTTGGCCTTTCTGTTGTGGGTGTAATTGAAAAGTTGTTAAACAGTGCTATACAAATATGTAAAAATATTAGGTGTTTATTTAAAATTTATTGAAAATAAAGATATAGTCACTTCCAAAATAGTAAAAAGTTGCTAGAAAAATTTTTGAAGTCCTGTACGTGATTTTCTTCGTACAGCAAGTTTTGTGTTAATCAGCCACATGCTTCAAAAGTTAAGACGGAATCTTGAACTAACTTTTAGATTACTTCTACCAATTCGAGTTTCTTGGTTATGAAAACGAAACTATCACACTGAAGTTGATTTTAGCATTTTCTCTCGAAATTGTCTTTGAAAGATCCACGGAAAAGTCATAGCATTAGTTCTTTTATTAGTTCTTTAGTTAAATTCTTATAATATAGCAAGTGAAATCATTCCGCTGTAATAAGTCAGGCTGTTTTCCATCGTTTTCCTACTTTAGTAGGAGAGTGGTCACTCATGTTCTACGATTTCCCTTCCATTATTTACCTTACGTTTCCCTCACTTTTCATTTTTCAACCGTGTTTCTAATTTTGACGTTATATAGTGATGCCGGAAGATGGCGCGGATGCTTCTTCAAGAAAAAAGAGCATTCCGCGTGAACCCGTTAGGGCTGTTCGGTCGCCGGAATGTTCGTCGCGTTCTAGAAGTTCCAGCAGTCCAATGAATCTTCCAGTTTCGTTTTGTTTAAGACCTCTGCGCGTCTTTCGTCACTTGTCTGCTTGTAGACTGCTGTCTCCCGTGGTTTCTACGGTCCCTCACTTTCTAATGACGGTTGTACCTTCAATGGATGTAGGACTAAGTGTACGAGGCATTCTCCTCCATTGAATAAATACATTAAAACATATATGTGCGTTCTCTATATTTAATGTTATGAATTTAAGCGTTTTAGGATCATCGTCATTATCATCGCCATTATTATCATCATCATTACGCTCATAGTTTTTGTTTTGCGTGCTTATTTATTGGTACAAACTCAGCTTGTTGCGCATGATGGGAATTCAGGTCATTAAGTGCGACTAAATATTTTAGGGAAGGCAAATAAATAAAAAGCACTAACTTTGCCGTGAGCAAGCCAAACAAGATAAAACAAAATCCTCTCAACTATTCAAACACCTGTC
The DNA here is from genome assembly GCA_030765055.1 of Mantis religiosa. NCBI lineage: Eukaryota > Metazoa > Arthropoda > Insecta > Mantodea > Mantidae > Mantis > Mantis religiosa. The sequence continues at coordinate 126,000,566 of CM060953.1, read as the reverse complement.
GTGGCCAACTGGGTCGTAGAAGTAACTCGAACTTTTAATCCCCTGTTGTAATTACGTTGTAGTGCTTTCCTCTCGAGCTTGCAGTTAATTTATTTGCGTATTAAACTCCTGCAACTGATCACTTGCATAACACAGCAGTTTGTTTGTTTCCGTTGATAATGTTGCTGGAACTCGATTTAACTAATGTTGGGACTGTAATTGACATCTCACCCTGAATAAACTGGAGTGCTGGTTGAGATCCAGGCAGAACATATACGGGCACTTGTAAGTTAGAAACTCAGTTTATATTTTAAGTTTTTTACTAAGCTCTCGCAGTATCCTGTAATCAGAAATGAATTAAACTATTCTATATTTAGTGCTATGTGCACTGAAATTTTGCAGTGAGTTCAAAACTAATTAATTTACTCCCTCAATTGTTCTAAAGGTTAACAAGGAATACGTTGGAAGGTACAGTTTAATGCTGTTTTTCAGGGAAAATCGTTGAGCTTTTGAGAGATATTAACCGGCTCTTAAGAATAACTTAAGGAGACTAACTTGCATCTTAATACTCAATATTTTGAATAGTTAACCTTAAATTTATTAATCCAACAGGCAAATAAGACATGTTTTCTTCCTACTCTTTTAATTCCCTATTCCACTGTTTCACTAAATGCCAAGAATGCCCATAACCTAGTTCTCCGTGTACCAGAAAAATGAGTACCTCTCTCCAACTCTTTCTTGCTGTGTGTATGCCTTTTTTGTGATTTAACTATAAGATCAAGGCTTAGCTTAGCTTCACATATCTCAGAGAAATACATAAATCCGCGATGTAGCCGGCCGAATTTTCAATTCTGTTGGTTTTTTGCAATATTAATATATATTTTATATTGAACTTTTTATATTTAACTTTTTAAACCAAAGATTATAATTCTATAACATATTAACATAATAATTTAAGTTATAACCAAGGCTTCGCGGGTGATCAGCCGTGTCAAATTAACGTCGAACTTTCGGCCATTGCAAATTCCATGGCCTTCTTTAGGATCTGAAAGAAGGCCATTAATTTGACACGGCTTATCACCCGCGAAGCCTTGATTAGTAATGTTCGCCGTGAAAGCTTCAAGTCTTGCAGTCTTCACTGACAAAGCTTACTCTGTTACTTTAATTTGTATTTTTCATCTAGAATGGAATTACATTCTCTCAAAACAGTCCCTTTGCATAGCAGCACAGAAAACCTCAACGTTTAGGGATTGGAGCGCACTTTAGACATGTACTATGGCAAGTATCAAATGAAACTGTAAATAGAGGTTTGAAGTTTGACTAATTCAAAATTTCTACCACTCAACCTTGTCTGGCTTTAAGTACATCTACATTTAGACGACCTGGCAGTTTCGAGAGACAATGCAAGAAATAGGGCGAGGTTAATTTGGAGGCCTGAACACATATTTATCCCTAGAGCTTCTCCCCTATGCAAATCGCTGCACACTCCAATCTTAGCCAAGACCACGGAGGAGTGCAGGAGGGGTATGGCAGGGGATAACATGTCCACCTTCCCGATTGTAAGCCCACCAATTCACTTTCAAGGAACGTCCCTTTTCATCGCCAGCTATTCAACTAATCAGTTGGCTGAATGGACCCCGAACCATCCTCCAAGCGAGGTAATTGCCAGTTGTTAATATTCCGTAACTAACAAGGTTATATAAAGGCTAAAATGTTATTGGGTATCAAAAAATCATAAGGGCAATTTAGAGAGTTAATCTGATAACAGTACTTATGACAGAAACAATGTGTGATTAACGGTAGGTTCAGGACAATTTTGAAGCTAATGTATTTGTTACGACTTAACTATTCAATATAATTTATCTCAATTTACCCAGAATTTTAAGTTACATTAATGTAAAATTGTGATGTGCATTACAATACTCTATTCAAGAGCATTTAGCAAGTACGAATGCAACTGGATGTACCAACACAACTTTGCTCCATCTTGAACTTAAGTGCTCTAACCCGCCAAACGGTGTTGGCATCCGTTTTGTGCGTGACGCTCAAGAAGAACCTGCAATATCACAACTCCTAATATTTTTCCGAATACATTTAAGATAATCGGTAGACAGCTCTGAGAGTAAAATAACGGTTGTTGAGGGACCTGAGGTTCCAAAACTGGGAGCAATTAAACGTTTTCCGTATTCTATATCTGTATACCTCTTACTTTTTCTTGTATCCTGCATGTACAGTTACAAAAATATGTATATTCTGAGTTTGTGTTATAAAATAACGTGGTATTAATATAAAAATAAATAAGTATACAAGAACATGATCTATACATTTTTCTTTTAGTAAATTTTAATGTGACTTTTACTTTGTTTTTGTGCTACAAAATTCAGTTAAACCAAAGAAATTTTACAGCCAAAATTAAAAGGCCAAAAGGTCCTAAATATTGCCAACTACCGTACATTAAATGCACGAAGTAAGATATTGTGTACAGGCAATAAAGTCAAACGCAGAAGTAAAGTAATGTTAAAAAGATCCGGTCACTGTGCACGCTACCCTTTAGCTAGCGCTCCAAGCTAATGAGAGGTTGGAGAATAGTGAGAGATTTATAACACTTGATTCAGATAGTTGTGTGTATGGTGCAGTTAATGAAGTGGGATATTCCTGAGCACCTGTGTAGCGTGAGATATTTGTGTTGCTGCCTGAGCATTGCAATAGATACAATCTTCAGGGCAGATTGCAAATTTCTTGTTCCAAAACTGCTTATTTCCCAACATATATTAAACCGTCAAATATACTTTCACTAATGTAAGGTTAAAAGTTACAAAAGTATCTCCACATAGGTAGTCAGCTAAAATGTTTTTATGGATTTATGCACCGCTAAAGTGACGCATTATATTCTTACGACCTAGTTGGTTCGAAGAGTTTTTCTTGAAAACTTAGTAATTGTTTTACAAGCCCAATACCATTTTAGACTGAATAAGTTTTTTAATTTTACTTCCCACTTATGTTACTTTATTCGAATAATTTTACTGTGCTCAACATTCAGAGATCCAAGTATCATATATAATATACCTCCTTAATTAAAAATACAATAAAATAAATATTTTGATGTGTATGTGTGTACCTGCACAGCAAAACGGAAGGCTAATTTAATAAATGAATTGATATTTTAGCTCAGCATCTTCCATATATGCGACGCGAAGGGTTATAAGGAAATTCTTGCTATTTCAGACATTTTAGTTACGTAAAATATAAAACTACTAACAGTGAAGTAAACAAATATATACAAATATAATAATTTGTAAAATAAAACTTCACTTACCTTATTAGAAATGATGGAAGTTTTATTATTAATTGATTAGGATGACGATTTGGTAACACCTTCAGGGTGTTAGCTGATGATGAGAGATTTCTTCACGAAATCGCAATCCTAATCAATTAATAAGAAAACTTTCATCCTTTCTTATAAGATAAGTGAAGTTTCATTTTACAAATTGTTATATTTGTATACCTTTTACTTTTTTTAAAAAAAGTTATGATTTGGTATAAAATATTATTTAAGATACTTAATGGGAAAAATGAGAATGGAAACACTCTCTGCAGTCAACTTCATTGCGCAAAACACAAATATAAACTTACTGCACAATAAATAAAGTTCGAAAAATCTCACAGTTTATTTCAAATGTACCTTTAGTGACGCACACTATATTTTTAATTGTGAAATAATCAGTACTGTTAATGTCTTTTATTTCTGTTCGCCGTGTGAAGTACGGCAGTTCAAAACTAATGATAATGCAGTTCAAAAAGAATTACTATAGTTTTACCCTGCCCTATTTTTCTTATACCTGCATAAATGAATGAATGCGTAGTGTTTAACGCCCACTTTTATTACATACGGCACCGCAGGCGGTGACACTGATGACATGAGATGCGGACGGAGCAACGGTGGAATGAGATGGGGGAAACCGGTTCACCTGGAGGAAACTCGCCCCGACGCCGCTTTGTCCACATCAAATCTGGCATGCTGTCACCTGGGATCAAACCCGGGCCGCTTTGGTTGAGAGTCGAGCGGTCTAACCACTTAACCACATCGCGGCGTTTATATATATATATATATATATATATATATATATATACAGCGGAATATGAACATTTATAATGAAGGTTTAATGCAATTAACTAGAAGAAGCGACAATTAGGTTTTGTAACAGAAGAGTGAGTAGAGAGGCTTATCTCTGTATAGCCATCATATTTTTAATTCATATAAAATTAAGAAATTAATGCAACTTGCTACCAGAGTTGCAGTACTTTTAGTACAATTTGATAGAAACTGGCAGTATATATCATGTTCAGGTCTTATCAATTACTAAGAAGCGGTTTCAAGTAAACGAATCTCTTACTGTTAAATACAGCAAGTCTCAAACTGTAACCTTTTGAATTGGGTGACATTTGCCTGAGCAATCTTTTGAATAGCGTTTTAATAAGACTGTTATAACATATAAGAATCTTCACACTATGCAGCCTTCATAATAGGACTTCAAGATCTGATATGACAAATAAATGTAGAGGTGGAGCAGTAAAATGGACTATTTAAAGATTGTTTAACTCTGAAGTCTTTCATTTTTTCTCTCGATAAAATTACCTTTTATTCGCTGTATTTGTTGCAGTCCGGGTACTGCTCTATATGTATAGTCCTTTTGTTTTCAAACACTCATTTAAAATATTTACTGCAGTCAATGTATATATATTGACTGCAGTAAATATATATATATATAAGGGGCACTCAAATGAAACCTGGCCAGTGCGTCTAATTTTGCATTGCTTATAAGGTGGGACCACTTATCTGCGTTTATGGTGGAGCAATCTATTGGTGTAGTCGCGCTGTTCGAACTGTTACCATAGATTTATCTTTGGTAATAGATACCTCTCGGATAACGCACTGATTACTCCATGTGGAGTGAACATCTATTTGGCATTTGTGATTCCTGCGAATTCCATTGACTGAAATGATGCGTTCATTGGTGCTTAGCACACGACCGGGAGGCGCGTCGGTACCTCTCTCACTCTTACAAGAATAATCAGTGCGTTATCGGAGAAGTTCCTGTTACCAACGATAAATGCATGGTAGCCGTTCCAGCAGCGAGACTATTAGAGCGACTGCAGCGAGCACATTTGACTTTGCATAACGACAGTGTGGTTTCACGCCGATGAGAAAGTCACACAAGTTATCGTCCAATACTAAACATAAAGGCAAGTAAGCAGGAACGAGGAGTGATTCGATTTTAACGCAACTGACCGCCGAACACAGCAATTCTCCAATGGCCCTGTCTTTGAGTCATCTGCAACTTTATCATGGGGAGGAATACGTCTGTCAGTCACACTGGTGACGAAACATGGTGTTAGCAGGCGTCAGAGGAAGCAGTGGAAACATGCGACTTCACCACCTCCAAGGAAATCAAAAGCCTTGCACACCATTTTGTAAGGTCATGATGTCCTTTTCATGATGTTTCCCAGCGTTATCAAGTCACTTTACAGAACCTTAGATGAGCCATAAGTCGAAACCCCCAGGCACGTTTTCCAATGGCGTTATTCTCCTGCATGATAATGCCCACCCATACACTGCCAATGCGGTGAAAACCGTACAGTCCAAATCGTTTGCCGTGTGACTTTGATGTTTATGGATCTCTAAAACAAGTTCTTCGTGGACATCGTTTAAAATTGGACGACGAGGTGTGTGAATTGGTCCAGGCCTGGATCCCACAGCAGCCTACTAGTTTCGAAGATGGAATCGACCAGCATGGTTGCAATGGCGTAAGTGTGCCAACATTTTTGGTGACTATTTTACTGTTAATAAAATCGTTACCGTTACTTTACACAAATGACCGGCTATAATGTGAATGACCCTTATACGTATATAGGACGGTGAAGCTCGGTAACATCAGCGTAATCATGATAAACGTACAAGTAGAAAAACATTAACAAGTACGAAGGGACTCTAATACCTTTCTGGTAAAAACTATATGCATAAACACAACATTCTCAAGAGTTCTCACATTTAAATAAGTTGAAATAAGTTTATTTTAGAGTACCTTCCTAACATAGGTATATTTCAATGTGATAATTAAAAACAGTAGTGTTTCACCCCCCCCCTCCCGCAGGATAAAGCTTTGCCACCACCTCCTCGACGTCCAGTGTGGACGCCAGGTGTCAGCACTTTCATCTAGCAGAGTCGGTGGTGCGAGCGTTATCTCGTTGAGCCACCGTGCCCCCTATTATTTCAGCATTAGCTATCCCCCCCACCACACACACACATATAAACGGCTTAGGCTTTGACATGCCCCACCCACGTCGAGAGATGTCCGGTTTCCCTTGAGAGGGCAAGTTTTGTTTGTGTGTCTGCGCTCCCCTTGAGTATAATAACAAATGAATGAATATTCATTACTCATGCTCCAGTCTTGTAGGGAACATTTAATTAATGTTCACTGGAGTAGTCCATAAGAGTCAGCTGTAATGTGGTCTGATAGATCCCTCTTTGGTCAGCCGACGACGTCTTGCATAAAAATATTAGTTTGATGCTTTCAAAGTTGGTATTTGGATTCAAAGGGGAAACCTTTCAAATGATTTCGAAACTCTCTTGTGTTCTTGGGGCAAACAGAGGGGCGAACAAACCAGATGAAAGCCATTGGTTCGTTGTTCTGCTGCTCTCAATTTACAATGACTGGTTTGCAAGTAAGTTCGACATTGATTTTCTTCAAAATCATTTGATCATTATTGGTAATGAAAGATAAAAGTCAGGTCAACTTCTTTCTTTGGCTCCTGTTAGACCCAAAGCTTTACAGGTGCGTGAACGACGCAAGTGTTTTTTTTTTCTTTTTCTTTTTCTGTAATTTACGTCTTCCAACGTTAAGTCATATCGGACGGTGAATGAATTGGGTGAAGTGATGCTCAAATGACTCCAGGGTCCATTGAGCTTAAAGTTACCCGACATTCGTCATGAAGGATAAGGGAAAACCCTGGAAAAAACCTTATCCAGGAAACTCACCCTGACCAACATTCGAACTCGGGACCTCTTGAACAGACATGAACCATCTTGAACAGACATGGCAGACATGCTACCATCTACGCTACCAAGGTGGGCTATGTCTGGTCCCAGTCCTAACAATAAAATAGGGGGTGTTATATCTTGAACGCATCTCGTTTATATGGGGAAATGGAGAGTGCCATAATACTTTCATTTTAAAAATATTTTAACAAAATGACAACTTTTTATGTAGTAAGTGTTTCTGAGTCACAGAAAGTTTTACACAATTAAATCAGAATAAGTAGGTTTTTGCAGGTTCATTAATTAACAGTTAAGATACAAGGTGGTAAAAAACTACACCGAAATAATTTCAGCGACTGTAGACGTGAATAATGCAAGCAAGTTGAGATAGGTAATTCGTGGTCTGCGACTAAACATAACTCAATTAACTGTGTCAAACCTAATTGGCATCAGACGCTAATACGTTGGTATTTAAACAAGTTGGGTGGAGCTGTTGGATTAGAATGTCTTTAAAACTGAGTCCTGAGTATAGAAATATCCATTCCTAGTAGCTCATTCTGAAGATTTAATGCGTCAAATATCTCTGAAATCTCGAGCTGATTGCCTAGCAGTTCAACACTGAACAGGATTAACTCCCTTCTCTAAACTGTAGTCTACTCTAGTACTGTTTCAGGAAGTGATCTCCTGGCCCAATCCGTAACGCCGAAAGCTGGTGTTCCAGAGGTCATTGGTTCGGTTTCTGTCAATATGGTTCAAGCTTTTTCTTTGTCTTTTTAATACGTAAATTGTAATTGGATGGAATGGCGTGATTCGTAACTAAACCGGCAATCGGATATAAAGAGCTGCATTTACTTTTTATTTCATATAAGTTCGTTCATTCTTTAAGCCACCTCCCATTTAGATGTACATTTGAAGGTATTAAGCAAGAGTCACGCTTTGCTAGAAATAATTGCAATTAATTGCACTGACAAGCTGAAATTACTCCGTAAAATGTGTATAAATGAACATACAAAATATTAACTGACAAAAAGTGCAGGAGACGCGAACTCGTTTATCTTTCACTTGATAGCAAAAGAAACACTCAGATTCAGAAGTTTTTAAGTCAATGTTTCTGAGAAATCCTTTTAAACACACGATAAGCACTCTGAATACCAGTTCTGAAACAGTGTTAAAATTTTTCGGATCAGAAGACGTTACGTCGAACATATTACGATCCTGGCAAGTTCAATGGGCATCAATTTCAGAAATAAAAGTTGTCAAGTAAGCCTTTTCGAGTTAGATGGTGTTAAGGCAAGTGGTGGCCACATTAGCCGTTTGGTGGTGCTACTACACTGTGCCACCCAAACTTTTTTTTTTTCCATTTATACCCCACTTTTAACTACTATGGTCATATCGGTGGTCGTTCTCCTTTGGAACATACCGAAGGTGTTAACTCGTTATCTTTGGTTTTTAATCATTAGATCACGCACACATTCACACTCTCATTCATACTTCCAGACTCTGGGGAAGATGGTGAAATATCTTGATCGGGAAAAATCTCCACCCCCACCGCCGGGAATCGAACCCGGGACCCCTAGCACGGTAGGCAGGTGCTCTTTCGTCTGAGCTACGGGGCCAGCCACCCAAACTCTTTCATAACAGCTGTTGACATATTTTAGATTAGATATTAGAAGTTAGTGCACTTCAGAAAGTTTATCTGTACTTCCCAATACCAGGGCACTCCATGCTTATTGTCGGAATTTTTGGCAATATTAAGTAGAAACGATCAATGGATAAAGTCTTAGTGCCAGCCACTGATCAAAGATTCACTGCTGAAGAAGTCCACCGATGTTGTCCATGTAAAACGTCCACTGACCGATAACGGGGAACATGATGGCACTTCCAGTTGTTGAAGTTTTTGACTTCAAAGATGTCCTCGACCATGTCCTTGTAAGAAGTATTCCTGAATTCACTTTAATCCGGGGTGTAAATTTTCAAAGAGGATGTTACCTGAAGTTCGTTACAAAATGCCTTCCTCATTATCGTCCCCAGTCTCTTTTGAGGAGAGTAGTGAGGTTGCAAGGCTTACACAGGGTATGTGATAGTGCGACAAAACACACCTAGCTTTCGGAAGGGAAAAAAATTACGATGTTCGCCTTCTATTGGAACATGTCACTATGCCAGAAGGTACCATAATTTGTGATGGAAGTGATGTAGAAGATGATGTAGTAGAGATGAAGTGATGTTTTGATGACAGTGTTGTATATCAATCCATGAAGTGCATACTGGATTAGTCCATTGTAGAAATGTAAAAATAAGTTAATAGTTTATCCATGGCTACATATAATAATATTGTATAATGAAAAAAACTCTAATATTAAGAATCAGAAGCCGTTAAGGCAAGTGACTTAACAACTTTTCACGCGTTTTAAATTAAAAGTTTTTAAGTTCTAATAATTAAATATCCTGTCACACATGCTACATATGTCAAAAAGTGAGAAATACTTAAACACAGTACTTTGTACCTCCAAACTAACCCATCACATAAAATTCTTTCATTTGTGTTACTATTTTGGTATTTAAAATTACTTTTGAAAATTTTGAGCAGCTGTCCTGCGCAATTCTGAAACAGTGACTTAGCAACTTCTGCTTCTGAGCGCTTCAAATATAACCATTGCGACAGAGGGAGTACTCTGACAGGTCTCTTCATTTTCGTGTGTTGTGCACTCAAGTATTATTATCATTAGCAGTGGCGTACTGACACTTTATAAACATATAACCTTAACTTTCGCATTTGAACCAACAGACCTCAAGTCTCCTATCTAAATTACTTGTTTAAAATATCTCCATTTGCTCTGAAAATATTTCGGTGTAGTTCATTGACACTTCTTATATATGTTATTGGAGACACCGATCTTCGACCATCTCTTACAACTTGAGTTATCATGGTGTAGTGCTTACCCGAATTTTTGCATTACCAGCTTAGTCCTCAAACACACCCAGAGTGAAACGACAATTATTAGTAATAAATTAAGTAATAGGGTGTAATTATGGAGTCCAAAAGTTAGAAGAACTTGCATTCCTGTGAGATATAGTTGTGTATTTTAGTTCTCTTTGAAATTGCCAAGATGCTTTACTGACATGGTATTATGTACATCTCACATGGCAGCTCAAGCAGTGTTTAGAAGAAGTGAAACATCCATGATTGAGGTCCCAAAGTAGTATAGCATATATGAAGTCCAAAAGACATCTAGCTTACTGCTTGTTCTTTATTAATGTGAAAAAGACGAACAAATATGTCGTATGCATTTGAATCTTCATCTTGGTATTTCTATTATATGGGTAATAGATCATATACACACACGGGCGCGAACACTTAAGGAAGATTTGTACTTTCTCTACTGTGTACAGCAAGTAGGCGAAATATTTCATTCCACTCAAAAACTGGTTAGCAATATTTCTCTGAATCCTTGAATAATAAAACGATCTGTGTTACCGTATATATGTCCGTGAGCAACATAACTTGAAAAAACGTAAAGTTGGTTAAATACCAGAATATATCCAAAGACGCGACGTAATAATTTTCAAGGAAATCCTTCCTCTGAAAACTACCCTATACATAGAAAACTTTAGTTAAGTTTAATTTTCTCAAAAATGCCTCTAACGATTTTGATTCAAATATTAAGCTTTAGGAAATGTTCATGCTGACTGAAAAGCAAAATTGGAATCTTTTACGCAATATTTTCATATGTGCTTATGAGTTTTGCAAAACTGAACCCGTAGGATATAGAGAGAATCTCACTACTTAAAAAGTATATTCCGTGTATAGGAAAACATTTCTGAGATATTATCTCTTATTTATCCGAAATTTCCAATTCTTATACTTTTCTCAAATGGGAAGTAATTCTTCCTTTTCATGCAAAGAGAATAGAATGGAAAAAAAACCATCACATAGCGTTCAGCTCTTAATTTAACTGCAGGACGTGTCTTCTATTTTGTTCCTACAAACAAACAGTCAATAAAACTATTTGTACAAATGTCTATCTTGACTAATATAATGTAGATTTAAATATTTATTTATTTAGTGCCAAGCTTTTACATACGGATATCTGCTGGAGTTGGACCTAGCCACTTGTCCAACTGACGTTGAAAACTACATTTCTTATACTTACAGGTATATTTTATTATTTATAACGTGCTTTAAATATTTTTAAATTCTAAACACACAATGTCCAATTTCACTCACTACTTCTCTCAATCGATCATTTCCATTTTGATTTTACATAACTCAAAAATTCACCTAATTGCCTTAGCCGATTCAAATCAGTTAAATTTTACTTTATTGTTACAGTATTATTATCATCCATTTATCTCTAATTTTTTCCTGCATTTGTCTGTTCCTCTGCATTCCCACGTAATATGCTCTCCGGCTTCTTAGTCCCCGTATATCGGACACCAATCCATTTTTACATTGACCCTCTGACCTCTGACTTTCACCCCTAAACGGTACGACGCTATCGGTTCTCTTCCCCTTTTATTACAGACTTCTAAGTACTATTCTATTCCTAATTCTATATCCAACATCCTCAAAAAGACAAGTGATCCTCTCCCTCCCAGTTCGGCTCACAGTGCTTGATGATCGATGTCCTCAAATCTAGTTCTAACTTCATTCCATACTACGCGTGCTCTACATATGTGCATCACCTAATCCAACCATCCCCAACGGTTATTTTTCTCTTCTCAACCAGACATCCTGACTGGAATACTTTTCTTGAAAACTGAGGCCACCTTTTATCAGATTACCCTCTGATCCCGTACCAGAACTTAACCACTTTTTTTCCATTGACATTCCTTTCATACTTCTTTTCCCCATTTCTAATAGTACTCCAACATTAGCTGGAGTTTAGGGTGCTCCCAACATAGGTTTACAACATGCTCTTAATTCAAGATCCACTTTTATCCATCCATTATCAACCCCCCATATTTCTATGACACTGAATGTAGCCTTTCAAACTACGATATCTTCATCATGGGCGATATATATAGGCATTTTCTTAGTAAACCTATTGCTAAGCTAGAAAATAAATATTTTAATGTACAGTTTGTAGGAGAGCGAGTAGAAAATGTCGTGTGGGTGCACATACCAAACGTTTGTTTTTGAAGGGGTTTGTTTGAAAGATCTCAAAACGTATATGCTAACTTACAGAATGACATTTTTTGCAGCAGTGTGATGTTTCATTTACGATACCGAAACGGCAAGGAGAGTAAAAGCTTCTCATCTGTGCACTTTAAGGAAACACAAGTGTCTAATTTCCTCAATTTTAATTACACCACCTTACGACCTGAATGAAATTATTATCCTGAGGCACAGGAAAGCAAAGCGTTTATGAGAGTACTAAAGCCCGTATACATCGTTCTTTCCTTCTGAACTTTACTTCGTGCTGGAATGTAGGACGTGATGTTAAAACATCATGAGATTTACATTGCATTTCCTTCAACAGAAAACAAGCTTTGATGACGTTCTTAGAAAATTAAATCCCTCTCTAGGTATTCAAATAAAGAGCGGCGTCTCTTATAGTCTTGTTTTTATTACATCGCGAAATTAACATTTATAAGGTAGGTGTATTCGGAGGATGCAATATCATCTTATCTTTCTAAAAGCTTTGCTAAAAATGGAGTCACTGAATCCACATCTAGAGAGTTTTAGCTTTTAAGTGGTTATCCTGGTCAGTCATAAAACTTTAAGTCATCCTGCGGTATAAATATATTATTTTCGGCTTGGTATGACTCGTTTCTGATAGTTATGATTAATTAAAATGTAAGCTATATATAATTACATTGTTGTGCATAAAAAGTGCTCATAATGCAGCACAACTGTTTATTTGATACTAGCAAATCTAAAACCCTCCCTACCAACGGGATCCATTCGTCGAGCATGATACTGAAAGTACTCCTCCAAAATATGTCGAACTGGTTAAGGGTAATATTATATTTCACTTATCCATATTCTCGTTAGCTTAGTTGCTTAATATGGTTGAAGTTTGGAGTATAAACGAAATGTAATCCAAAAGAAGAAATAAAAAGTAATTGTGAGCTATTTTTCTATTTAAATGCACTTACACTTGCATTCCCATTTACATTATAATTTTGTTAATAATTGTTTCTTAACTGCGGTCATAACTTTAACCTTCATATTCATGTAACTAATGAGATCTGTCATTTAATGTCGTAGCTACCATTCAGTTTAATATGCAAACGGTTCATCAACCATTCCTCCGAAAGTCAAATTGTGTTGCATTTGCTTGGAATTTAGTTATGTATGTAACAAAAATGTTTTAATGGAGGAGGTATCCCAACCATCTCTTCATTTCACTTCCATTATAATATCCTTTATTTAGTTATATATATTTATTTATTTTATTGTATCTATCTGTCTGTCTGTCCGTCTGTCCGTCCGTCCGTCTCTCTGTCTGTCTGTCCGTCTCTCTGTCTGTCTGTCTGTCTGTCCGTCTGTCCGTCGGTCTGTCTGTCTATCCATCTATGTATTTATTTATTTATTTATTTATTTATTTATTTATTTATTTATTTATTTATTTATTTATTTATTTATTTATTTATTTATTTATTTATTTATTTATTTATTTATTTATTTATTTATTTATTTATTTATTTATTTATTTATTTATTTATTTATTTATTTATTTATTTATTTATTTATTTATTTATTTATTTATTTATTTATTTATTTATTTATTTATTTATTTATTTATTTATTTATTTATTTATCTACTCCCTGAATTGTTTTAAATTAAGAGACACGGAGAACTGATACCTGGATGGAGTCAAAGGTTGGCTGATATGACAAGCTTACGGAAGGAAAACATTATACCGACAGAACAATACGTCACTTTTGTGCATGTTGTAGATTAATCCTTTAAAATCATACCAATATATTAAAACTGCATGAATATGACAGTACATACTGATTTGAAGCTTTCCACAAAATAAAATTAATCCAAAATGCGTTCAGTGTAAAATGACATTCCTTCCTCTAAATTCGTAACTAAACTTTTGATTATTCAAAGTTGATGCTAAAAATGTCCTTTATTTGCTGCAACACAAACCTAACTACAATAGTTCCACAACAATGATGGCTTCAGTTTCCTCGAATGTAGCGTTTCAGATTATCAGTAGATCGAGGATTGTACCTATGTGCCTTGCCTTTTAGTGATACCGCATTGGAAGTAGCCATACACTATTGAAGATGTATTCCTTTATTGCAAGAGCGAGTGCTGAATTGCGACTGCAGTATGTATCTACACTCATCTTGAGTCGCCGTCTTTTAGAAACTACACCTCTTAAAATCCTGTGCTTAGCTTAACTTACCGATTCTCTTAGAGATTAATTCTCTTCCTGCCACCTTTTATAATACATGACCTCTTCATCGATTGTATATAAGCGTACTGTATCTTTTCATTTCGTTTAACTACTTCATAATCTCTTAAGTGATAAATTGTGTTTGCAATGGATGTCATTTTCAATATTGAATGTTACTTGAATCCCATATAACGATGTGTCTCTCTAGGATAATACATTTTTTTCTCTATAACTGAATCCATTTTCTGTGTTCTTTTGTAGATATTTATTCTATGCCTTCGACTTTTGTTTTACTGTGGTTAATTCCATCCATTATTCCCTTAAAGAGACTTGACACGAAATAGTTATAACAATTTTTCATATGTTATAACATTTGTGTTGACTCTCCAAATTATTTGCTAAAAGGATAGGCACATTAAGTCAACAGCAGCATGGATTCAATTATTACTGCTCTCCCTCTATACTTTTTGAACTTCCTTTTACTCATTTCTATTACTTATTTCTGAGTTCCATCAATTAATATAGCACATTACCTACCCTACTCATTTTTATAACTTATTGTGTTTTCGAAGGATCTGTTCTCCACTGTGTTTTGAAATTTTCGATAGTACTTGACGCCAGAATCACGAGAATGAAGTCAGCGTTTTTATACGATATATCCTCACTTTCAGGGAAACCTTTTCCGTCTCCCTCACACGTATTTGGTACCATATAACCATTTCTTTTCGTTTTAGATATACAAATGGCATGTTTCTTGCTGAAACTAGTGAAATGAGGCAGTGGCTAAATAAAAACTTATATTTGACGGTGGTTACTCTAAGCCCATGAATTACTACTTTTCTCAAAGGTGCTTAAGACAAACTTTAAAATGCTCAAGTATGATTTCTATCACTCAGTAAGTGTATATATCAATATATTAATATTATGAGATAAAATATTTTGTATATAAACATGTGTGTAGTGCAATGCGATGAATATAGGCTAATCCTGAAAACAACTCCACGAAATTTATTGGCTTTTCACTTCTTGTGGACATTAGGTATTTCATTTAAATTGCCTATTTTAATTTCGTGAATCTTTAAAACATTAGAATGAATTATTTAAAAAAAACTTGCACTTAGATACAAACAAATTTTGAATTTCAAAACTTTTCTTCCGAAGTAGATTTGACTTTAGTTGAGTTGTTACTAAACAGTGTATGCCAATAAATGAGATAAATGTCGCTGTAGTTTCATTCCCAGACAATGAAAAACAAACGAAAGTCCTATCTGACAGTGTCAATATATTTTCTTAATCCTTAAGCAAGGTATTTTTGCACTTTCAACATGATACCCAAGGAAAGTATACGCATCACCAATGCCTCTGTTGCTACAGAGGTGATCTGATCACGACAAACGTACAAGAGAGCAGTGGTCGGACTCTATAATGGATGAACGCAGGAGTAGACTATCAGCTCGATTTACCTAAAATGAGTTTGTCGCTGCCCGCTGTGTTCAGAACAGCTCAAGATTACCGGCGATCACACAGTTCACTTTCTTCCCGTAAAAGCAGAAGAAAGGGGACAGGAAAAGAACTTTTCACTTTAGAAGGGGTGGAGCAGAGATGATGGAAACGGTCCATCAGCCATCCCCCAATCGCTCAAAGCAGTGGCGGGGGGTGGTTGAGTTTTCTGTATGTTTTATACATCACCCTCCTAAGAGAATCTATTTGATCGACACAGGCAACTTCGACCTTCCTCAGGGGGAAAAAGTTATGCAAAGAATGGAGCAGATTTATTGGAAAGTCTTCGGAGATTTCTAGGAGCACAAATCGGGAGTTTTATTATTAGTGATGCAAACGTAATTCCTTTTTAGGTTTCTGGTGCGCTTCTGAGATACGCAAGCCAATATGTACCACATGAGAAGATAGGCACTTAAAAACAGTGATAGAATTTTCAACTCGATAATTAATAATTATATGGTATAATTGGCACCATATTGAAAAAGAGGTAGATTAGGTAATGGAGGCGACACCTAGTACTTTGACCCCCGTTTGGTTCATTTGTGAGTACAGCTCCGGATGAACGGAAGAGATCAAGCATCCATAGGAGAATAAGCGCGGAGTTAGCTTATCAGCTGCAGGTCAATGGCGACAGCAGGTGGCTCGACTTGCTATATGAAAGAGGGAGAAGAAATGAGAAATCACATACACAGAGAGAGAAAAAGAGAGAGGAGAGCTGCACTAAAGCATTTGTCTAGCCGAGCAGAAGAAAACTGTATAAAATCCGTGGAGAGAGTGGTTGGCCTCCAGGAATGGAACCATCATGTTACCTCGTAGTCATTTCGCTCGATATAAGCAGCAGCGGCACCTAAATGCAATCGAAATTTAGTTGAGGGATTATGTGTACGTGCACACAGGTAATAAAGCAAACAAACACGTATCGTTAATGTGGCACGACTGGAAATCAGTGTCTTTAAGGTTTTCCACCTATCATCTTCGATCATTTGAATTTGAACTGCCTGACGACTTGCACTGTTATTCGCAGTTCCTTCACATTATTGGCTTGTTCTCACTTAGCCACTATTTGCACAAGAATTTCAAGTAGATCACCATTATTTTAGTACAGCTCTTTTAATTCTGGCGCAGCAGATCTTAGTCTCTGACTACTACGTCGCGGCCCAAATCCATACACTGAATGTCTTGTTCATTCTGATGTTAGGAACACACAACAGCCATTTGAGAGAATAAACTCTGTATAGCTGCATCCTACAACCCTTTTACTCTTAGTATATAACTAACGAATGAAATATAATATATTTAATTGATACGTAGGAGTCAGATCAATAAAAAAACGAAGAACTACCAATTTGTGCAATTTCACACTTTGTTTCTGAATCTAACAGAGATCGAGATATGAGAGAGAGGGATATATATGTTTATCACATAGAAAACAGTAGACCTAGAGATAGAATAAAGACGCGTGAATTCATGATATCCAGATATTAGAGATAGACGAACATTTAGTTAACTGGAAGTCCCAAATTCAATTATGTGCGGATCTGTCTTTTAGCAAGGCGTCATAACATTTTATTCCAGAGGTTTGGATTTGTCATTCACCTGAAAAGTTCAGAAATGAACCCTTTAATTGAAATTACGATGGCAAAGCCTTAGATTCGCTTTCTTTACCAGCATCTTTACTAGTAAGTGCTATAAT
Source organism: Mantis religiosa (assembly GCA_030765055.1). Classification (NCBI taxonomy): domain Eukaryota; kingdom Metazoa; phylum Arthropoda; class Insecta; order Mantodea; family Mantidae; genus Mantis; species Mantis religiosa. The sequence continues at coordinate 125,983,002 of CM060953.1, read as the reverse complement.
GAGTGAGCAGAAAATTTATACAAGATTCATTTAACGGGACCATATGTCGAGAAAGCATCTTTAACCGCCAAAGCTAGAAGTACTAACATTTATCTATCTCTATGTTTGTCATGAAAAGAAAACGGAAGTTCAAAAATGTTACGGAGTGATTAGCGCTCTTTGACTGTCGCTTAAATCCTGCATTACTGTAATTCGCTTGTAGCTGTAAAGAATTTCCCAATAAGAGAATTTCAGCCTTACAGAATGCCCTATAGGAGAAGAGCAAAGTTGATTCCGCAAAGGCTGATCCTGTACAGATAACGTATTTGTCCTTAATCAAATAATTGAACAACGAAGGGAAAAGAATTTGGAAATACATATCGCATTCATTGACCTGGAAAAGGCTTTTGATAGAATAAATAGATCTAAATTGTGGCAAATATTAGAAAGGACGGGTTACCCACCACATATTATTATGCAATGAAAGGCATACACACAAATACAGCTATAAGAATTGATACTGGGGATAGGTCAACAGAACAAATTTGTACCAATACTGGACTAAGACAAAGGTGTAGCTTATCACCTGCTCTTTTAGTATATATATGGACGATATTCTAAATGAATGGAAGATTTTAGTAGACCCAGGAATCAAAATAAAAGAAAATATTTATATTAATAGCCTGCTGTTTGCGGATGACCAAATATCGATTCATCGGAATGAAAATCAATTGCAAAAGTCAATGTATATTCTAAGTACAAAAGTATAATTCTAAAATATCAGAAGAATAAACGAAAATTATGGCTTTTAAAGGAAATTATAACGTAAGATCAAAAATTGTTTTAGGAAATAAGATATTAGAACAAATATCGAGTTTTAAATATTTAGGATGTAATATAAGTTTTAGAAACAATGCTGATGTAGAAGAAAAGTAAACAAATTCCGAGCAATATGTGGGACAATCCAAGGAACTTTTAAAAACACAGTGAGAAGGGATACAAAAATGAAAATGTATAAGGTAATGGCTATTTTAACTTTACTATATGGAAACGAAACCTCGGTGCCACCACAAAAGGATTTAAATAAAATACAGACTGCAGAAATGAAATTTTTAAGAAGTGTTAAATGTTGTACAATATTGGACAAAATAAGAAATGAGGATATTAGAAAGGAATTAGAAACCGAACCAATCCATGACAAAATATCAGAACGAAGGCAACAAGGGCATGAACTTATATTAAGAATGGAGGATGGAAGATATGCAAATGCAGTATTAAACTATAATCCAAAAGGAAGAAGAGACAGAGGACCACCCAGGAAACGCTGGAGAGATCTATGAAGCCGGAACGGGCGATATGCCTAAACCATGGAGTGAAGAAGAAGAAGAAGAGAATTGCAACAAGTCATATGAATGTAACATTTGTACATGGGCGGAAAAACATGCAACGCATTCAAGGATTGGTTAACTTTAACAAAGGGTTATGTTAGAGATAAATATGTCATGATGGGCATCATATGATAACTTCATTACCAATACTATGACTCCTGGATATCCACATACTGTGCCCATGTTTCAATGAAAACCTAAATAGTGGTACCTGTGTATTATACCATTGTATAGTAGAGGCAATACCAAGTGGAAGTCTTCCTATCAATCAATTTTGTTTCTATACTCTTGTAATATAAGCGGTCTAGTGCTGCTTTTGAATATATAACCATTAGCATGACAGATACTATTATGATGATACATACGGATGGCTTTAAGTGCGAGGTGTATATACAGAGAGGTAAAACATGAATATTGACATCGGGGAAAACATTTTTACTACTGTCTCTGTGATCGAATTTTAACTTCTCAATCTAAGCGTTCTAACTTTGATATCTGCGTCCAAAGAGACAGCAGATATTTATCTTTAACCAGAATCTTTTATCATTCCCTGTACCCCACAGAGTCTGGAAATAACTTTATAGGAGTGAATTTTAGTGTGTTTCAAGTAAAAAAATTGCAGATCCAAGTTTAGTCCAAATTTAAGGAATCTTACGGTTTAACGAACAATGCCGTCATCAGTATTCCGAAGTCAAAACTCCTGATAGACCAAGAAGTTGAAGGTAAACAATTAAAAAATGATAATTTATGGTTTGCAGTATGCAGAAATCAATGCATAAGTCTTTTGGTCAAATATTTGTAACATCTTAAAATTTAAAATTATTTCAGTTAGATATTAAAACGCGATTTTCGGATATTCTTTTCGGAAGTTTTCTTAAAAACATATTTGGAAAATCGAAGCCACTATAGTCCAAAAGTAAAATAAATTGAGATAAGTAGATTTTTCTCAGTGATGTAACCTACAAAACTAGACCCATCTGTTTTTGAAGAACTTTTATTTTCACATGTTTTTATTTTAGGGGTCCATTGTAAGATTATTATCCAAGAAAAATGCACGTAAATGACAATTTTGCTCTCTCTCTATCTGGTAAAATATTCTCAATCTACTTTATGTCAGTCAAGATAAACATGTGGAAGACATATATTTACACATTTCGCTGTAGGTATACTGGGAACAGGTCGACACAGTGATGGCCGAAGTTATGGTCAAATAGCCGATAAATTTCAAAAAATTAGAAACCCTACAAAAATGTATCTTGCAGATTGGTGTTTTAACGAGTTGGATATTTTTGTGCAGTAAGATTTTGTGTATCTTTTGCGGTTTATTACTTGGTAAAATAAATTCAGAGTGAAGAACACTTCCAGATATAGCCAGAAAATTTACGATACATATTTTCTTAATCATGAAAATATCGCGAACTTATGTTATTTTAATCAAACTAGTTCTTAGATATATTTAAGGAAGTCAATTGTTTCGTAAACGTTTCATGTAAAGATTGACGTAAGGGAATGTTATTGGAAGACTGCATGTCCCATCCAAGGAAGATGAAGTTTAATCTTTGTATCAAATCAAAATAATGCTCCTATTTGCTTTAAGGACGGAATACAGAAAGTAAAACTGTCCACATTTTTCCCATCCTTACCCATATATGCTCATATAAAATGCGAATACTTGTCGCTTAAGACACTCCTGAATAAAATTCCCTTCATTTTCTTCCAACTCTCTACTTTGCCTGAATGTTATGCATGTCCGCAATGCAGTCACGTTGGAGAAGTTTTCGTGTAATCAGGGGTCGCAGAAAACAGGATAAGGAATTGAAATATGTAATAACAGTGAGTGGATTCATGCTGTTTCTCGATTGTGAGTGCAGCGAGTGTTGATGAATTGACGGGCAATTCACTACATCTGTCCCTTGAGTCATATGCTCATAAGCTGTCAGTCACTGATGTTTCGTTTTTCCTCTCTACCTTCTTGTTTCATTACCTGTGTCCACTATACCCATTGTGACTGGAGAATATACATATATTTAAAGTTATAACAGCCAAATAAAATGTATGATGTCTGATAATTAATAGGCAGAAACAAGAATTTAAAAAATCTTCCATGTTCTGGAATCCTTCAACCACTTTCATTTTATTGGCTTTGTATGTTTTAAAATCACCTTGTCATCTTATATACAGCAACATTCATTTTGTTCATTTGGAGACGACCTTTTTGAATTTTAAGAATATCAGAAATGTGTTTTTCGAAGTTTAAATAAACTTATAATGAATACTTGTGGTATTATATGATAAAAGCACCAAGGATTGAGTATAATGTTCAATATATTTATGGTTTCTTTAGAATAATCCATATAATAAGAAGGTAAATAAAATAATGAAGGTAAAATGGCTGACGTCCTACGTGATAGATTGTAAATTTATTAAGGAGATTTCATCTCTTTTACCAAGGTCATATAGTCATACTATGGGTAATTTAAATAATGAAAAATTAACCTTAGAAAATAAGCAGAATGGCAAACACCTGAAAGTACTTCGCTTTGAACATGTGCTTCCATGGGAATGTTAGCAGGTTAACATTTGTATGTTTTATCTGTAACTCCCGTCTCATGTTCAACATTGAATTATAGTAATAATTGGTATATGAATTATGGCTGATCACCCGTGAAGCCATAATCCATAACGCTCGCCGCGAAAGCTTCAAGTCTTACAGTATATGAATTATATCGAGAAAAAGAACGTTAGCACAATTTTAACCATAATCATAGAGAACTTTATTTTCATGTTTTAGTTTACAGGCATTCCTATAAAATAACAGTGAATGCTTTAATTAAACATGTAAATTTAATTAATGTTGCGTTCAGAGAGGAAAAATAGTTATGGAATGTTGTACATAATTTTAAAATCGATTAATAAAGTTGAGGGTAGCGACCCTTCGGACAGGCTAAGGAGCAGTATATTAGTGGTCCAGAAAGGGAGGGGTGAGGTGGGTGATATTTTACCATTTTAAATAGAACCAAGATTTAATTTTTGCATGTTATGGCAGCATTTCATGAATGTTCTTCTCCAAAATAAAAACTTGAAAATGTATACGAATGTATACAGAAATCTTTGTATTTAACACGCATAATGAAACATTGAATAATGCTCAAGGATAACGCAAGTCTCTTCTGTAACATTATGCAAAGAAGGCAAAGTAATTTAATTTGACTTATTTGCCAACGGATTACAGTGGGCCATAAGTACAAACAAACTTGATCTTTATAGACCACTACTATAGAAAATTTCACACACAGTTAAAAGCAAGGTATAAACATGTTATTGATGGTTGGATACGGTAATATCCATAATTCTACACTAGTTTGATTAATCAGTTGCATCCAGATATAAACATCCCTTTTGCGTGTGTAAAAGAAATTGTAAAGTGATTTTAAGAACTTACCAACTTTCTAACTTGAGTTCGCAAACTGCGGGAGATAAATAACAGTGTCAGTCAACAATATTTTTGTATTTTGATGAAATATGTTAAACGGTAACTATACTAAGCACAGCCTTAAATGAAATTAAGTGAGGTTGACTTGGATCAAAAAGGGGAATTCTATGAAACATTAACAAAGCTGACTATAATCAGGATACGAGTATTATTTGTTTATATATTTTAAAGCTCCCCTTATCAGATTCTGCTCCTTGAAAAAAATAGAAAATAGCTAATTAGTATACCTTTAAATGGATGTGCAGGCCAATAAGACATATACAGTTACTTTACGTAAACATTGTCACATTTTTGCATATTCATCTATAGATCTCACTCTTTTACTACACAGTTCTATGTGATATCGTTCACAGACTTTGCTAAACATGCGCGCTGTTGTTAGGTCATGATAATTTTTATTACATGTGGTACCTAGATTATCTATTCACGGCCTTAAGCATTTAATTTGCAAAAAAAAATAATCTTAAAGGGAAATATGATGTTACGATTAGAAAGCAAAGCGTTTAAATTAAATGATGTTTTTAAAGATCTAGCACATTTTTATTGGAAGGTGCTTGAACTATCCTTGCGGGTTCTGAAATTTGACGATATGACGTAACTGACAGCAGACGCTTTGTACCTGGAGGCTGACACGACACGTCAGAGATTGTGATTGTAAGACCATCTCTGAGTCTCTTTGGGTCTGGATGTCTGTTTCAGAAGATTATCATGCCATGGCTAGGATTACTTCAGTAGAGATAGAATCTGTGCTTATGGTTGGTAAGCGGTAATGGAGGTCTCATATCTAGGAGATAGGAACTTGGGTTAGTAACGACACAAATCTTCCCAATGGAGCTTCTATTGTATTTGCTTGTTTCACTTTCATTTAACATACACTGAAATTAAACATGTTCCGGGCAAATTAATCTGGCGTTCACACTTGTGCTTAGATTTTAAAGAATTAAAATACACTGTATTTCAGGTTCTCTGGGGTTCAAGCTAGATGTAAATGTAGTGATGTACCAACGTTTCGGGAGCATACATTGTTCCCGTCTGGTTAAAACTTTGAATAAGCGGGTTATCTAAATCCATTAAGCCCAACAGTTATCTACATTTTTGCGAGTTATATTTACAGTAGCCGGAATTAAACTTCGACTTACAAATTTATCGCGGAAAACTTTTACTACATTTGCGCGCAAATATATTTCTCGTGGGCTTTAGTAAAAGTTATTGTAATCTACCACGTCATCGAAGAATGATAACGTACAATGAAATAAATACATTTAGCATTTTCCAACGACCCAAAACAGTGGAAATATTTAAAAAAGAGACATTAAGAAACGTATATTTGAAGGAATAGCCATTAATAAAATTAATTATGGGACACATAAGGAGGATATAATACACATATTAAGGATATAATGGAAGAAATGCAGTTACAACTTGCAAATGCTCATACAGCATGTCCAGAATAAAAGGATAGTCACGTACTGCATGCGTTCAAGGAGAATCATATGCATTTTTCCGGATTGTATAATTTTTCACGCTGTTAAGTGTCGCTGCTATGACGTCATTTTAGTACTTATTTGTATTGGCTTAGATGTCACAACACGTGACTTCCTTTACTATGGGGCACGGGAGTTTCTTTAAGCTTGTGATACTCGGTCTACTCCACTATTGGTCACACTCCCAGAGCACATAACAATAACACAAACGATTTTTATGTAATACAACGAAAATTTCGCAAACATGTTACTTTGTAACTTCAAAAAGACAGATGCAAACCTTCGTGAACTACGGAACCAGGAAAATTTTTAACACAGAGGAGTATTCTCTACATATGAAATTTACAGTTGCGGGAATTAAAGCATTGCAATATTAGATAAATATAATGAGCATGATCCATATAATAAATTGCAACCTATAAAATTATTTCCGGGCTGAAATATGGCCTTAGGTTTGGAGAAGGTCAGTGGAGGAAAGAGTCATTGAGGACAAGCTGGTTTTTGACAAGACTGCTGTTCTCGTCAAAGCAGATCTTCCGATGGATTTAATCTCTGTGCTAGGTAAACCCGAGATATACCTGTCAATAGTGTATACCAAACAATCCGCATTAAACACCCAACAATATAAAAAACATACAAAGAAAGGAAAAGTCTGGGACGATTTATTTAATATTTGGATCATTTTTTCACTGAAGAAAATCTACATAACTGCAGAATAATATCTTCCAACTTGCCAAGATAGGTTTCCAGAAGTGAATAACATGCTTTAAGGTGGCACTTTCCGCAAGATGGACTTCCTGACCCTTTGGAAATGAGCATTTGGACGCAGTATTGCCGATAATTTTAAAGAAGAAGAGACTTGAAGTCATATTTCCTGGACCATCAGAGCTCATCTCTCTGCATTACTACTCCAGGGTTGCTTAAACTATATTATTTACTAGAATATACACAACAGGTTATACAACTGAAACTTGGAATCAGAATGGAGATGTATCTCATCCAGTTCCTAAGAACAAGGCATTGGCAATATTTTGTGGGACGGGGACACTGAAGTGTAAGTGCTAATCTGAAAAATGTGTTATTGTGATAAATGATACAACAGTAAATTAAAAATAAGTATTTGTCTTAGAAACTAACAATTTTCGGAAAGTTTTTCAGGTGCATTACTGCATACTTATTTCTATGGTTTATTGAGTGTGTTACTTATATCAGTAAATTTATTATAGCAACAAAATTTCATTTTAGACAGAAGCAATAAAATAATATTTCAATTTTATTGAGGTCTACCAGAATAACTATATTTTATACCGAGGTTATATTTAAAATACCCACCACAAGTGCTGCTCCTTATACTGCCTGGAAGACTTTTAACTCCGAAGAAAATAAAAAAAAATCTGGTAATTAAATTTACTGTTCCATTTGTAATTTATAAACAAATATTGCTTTTTATGATCAAATATATCTAGTTTTTCACTCTGATTAGTACTCTGGCTCAGGTATTAAAGAGCAAAATCCGTGATTTTAAATATTTGATTTAAATTTATATTGTTCGAGATATCAGACGGTCATGGATAACCAAGTCCTGGGTGTCCGCCGCTGTAGCGTGGAGACAGCTTGTCTTCCTGCCATTCAAGAGGTTCCGAGCTCGATTCTCACTTGGTTAAGTTATCTGGATAAGGTGTTTCTGAGAGAAATATTGGAAAGCTCTAAGCTCAATGGGCTTGAACTCATTTGAGCATTATTTCATACGTCGTCTGATGTGACTTAGTGTTAAAGGTCGTTAATTGTAAGCTGTATGTTCCTGAGTCTCGGGGAATCATGAAATTTCCTTTGATGTAGTGCCAATAGTTTGATTAGGTTAGTAAAATAAATAAACTACATCCTCTAAAACACGGAACATTATGTGAATACTAAGAACTTGTCGCCTTCTCAGGAAAGACTAGTGTTTATAGATTATTTTCCTCGTTTTCCTGTACCTTTGTTGAACGCAAGTGTATTTATTTTAATTTTTCAGTGGGATATTTTCTCATTGTTTAAACCTTACCTTGTAGACAGAAAGATGTCTTTCCATTTGGGCAATGGTAAAGTAAGACACTTGGGATTCTACTGGAAAGCATGCAGTGCGTGAATATCCATTTATTCTGGAAATGTTGTATGTAATTATTTACAAGTTCTAATTGCAGTTATTCCATTATCTCCTTAATATGTGTATGATCCCATTTGATATATCCTGCTGTGTCTCTTAAATTAATTTTATTACTGGTTATTCTTTCATATACACCTTTCTTAACGTCGCTTATTAATTACTTCTACTATTTTGGTGCCGTTGGAAAATTTCTGCGAAACTGCGTCATCGAAGAATGATACCGTAAATTGAAATAAATGAATTTACCCTATTTTAATTTTTTAAGCTTAATTTAACATGTAATATGAACTATGTGCTTGGGGAAAGCAGCAAATCGGTTCAGAATTTTACTGTTTAGATTACAATAAAACTTAAAAGGTATATTTCATTCTACTATTTCTGATGTTATAGATTAAATGAGCGTGCTTTTAATTTATTCAGATGTGTATGAAATTAATTACTCTCTGACTTAACAATGCAGCACCGAGGGTAACTAACAATTTAAATAGGTTTTGCGATTTCTTCTAAGGTGAATTTTACATCGTCTTTATGATCTCGTTCTTAAAATTTCGATGCTACCAAGTTATTAGTGGTAACCGTTCTGTTTCATAATATGTAATGAAAATAAATATCTACACACCTAATGTTCAACGGAAAAATACATTTGTCTCTTTGGTTATTAGAAACTGCGTTATAACTCGGCGAAATTACATGTTAAATTAAAGCAAATGTAACAAAGTGTGATGCATGGTAGTACCACAGAGTATTGCTTTACCTAAGGGCTTACTTTCTCAGTATATCATTATTAGTTCATTGCGGTTATAACCACAAAATATGTTTAGAGCATTTTGGGGAGAGAGAAGGGGAATGTCTGGGTGTAAATTCCCTTATTCGGTCTAAAGCGAACTTACGATTAAACGCTCAAATGAAGCAAACAACTATCGTATTCTACAGGTCTGTCTTTGTAGGAAATCGTGGAAAGTCCCCTTCAAGAAACTTATATAAACTGAGATTCAAACTCGACTCCTCCAGTTTACTAGATACACACGCTAACTTATTAAAACCAAAAATTGTGAATATGAATAGAGGCTTTGCGGCATTTCCGAGGTCACAAATTGGCTGTACTCTTATAACCATTTGTTGTTGATCTTCTGGAAAACAAAACCAATTTGGATATTGTGAAAAGCATTCTAGAGTGATGTTATGTTCTTTTCTTTCTCTAAACCTTACCTGCAGTAAGTACAGAACTTCCTTTTAATTCACGACCTCAAACGTTGTTATATCGAACGATGACTTAAATGGGTAAAAAATGCTCTAATGAACCCAGAGATCATAGCGCTTAGAGCGGACGTTATTAAAGGAGAGAGTGAGAGAGAGAGTGAAATAAAGTGGACAGGATTATTATATCATACATTGCTTAAATACTAACCTTCAGCACACTCTAAACATGAGAACCAACGATTTTCAAGAAAATTCTCTATTTCTCTATACGGACTTCATAACATCTAAACTATATCAATTATTAGTACTAAGTACCACAAGTATTTGTGGACATAAACGGTCATGAGGTACAAACAGTTGAGTCGGGTAAGGCCTGTGACTCCTATTTGGTACCTCCCGGCCACCTCCCTGACACATGGGTTTCCCGTGGTTTCCCCGGGTCGGCTGGAGTGCTTGTTTTACCAGCACTTTCTAGTAAACATAACCTTCTTCATTCTCAAGTGTTTCATTGTAATAGTGCCAGTTGACTGTTCAGCGGATTGCGGCTGAGCCCTAGTGTTCTTCAATGCCTGCCTTTGTGGCATGCCACGGGGAGACCGTGGGCGGGTCGAGATACGTTCGAAATGGGTACGCTGGGAATTCCCAGATCTAATCGCCCATTGCGCCTCTCTCCTCATCCCTTCTTTTTCAGGGAAAAGGATCGCGTGGCGTACTTACACTTCACTGCTCCAGGTTCTTATTTTTATCCATATCATTTCCATTTATCCGTCTTAATCTCGTAAGCTACAAATTGTGCAACGATAAATTTAAAGCTATCTTTAGGTCAATATTTATTATGATTATGATAATATTAGTAAAACATTCAGCTTGATAGACTTTTGTGATATATTTATAGAAGTTCTGAAATGTTATATAACAGATGGTGTTCAGTGGCTTATGCATCACACTAATTTTCCCTTAGAGATAAATGAACGTATCTTAACTTGAAAAGCAATGCAGCTTATGAATACAGTATTTTCATCCATTGTCTATGGTTCTTTAGTTCATTATTTTCAGTTTTAAGGGTATTAGTTCCTTTTTTTCTTTCAAAATTAATAAGCACTGTAGAGTTATATTTAAACTTCACCAATATCCTAGATAAAATGTTTTCGTTGACATGTTTTGTAAGTCAAAAGAATAAATTATTTGCGAACATAAACGCATCGTGTTAATACACGTAATCAGGACAACGGGTTCTATTGGTACATTTATAATTTCCAAAAATGAAGTTGCTGGGTTATATTGCGTTGTATTAAAGCAATAATTCAAATCCATGGAACTATTGTTATAAATCTAACGTAGGGTAATAGTTTTAATACCTGCATATTTCGTGTTAAGCTCACTCACATTTTAAAATATCTGTATACTATTTTTAATTTTTGTTCGAATGCGTCCAAATGACCAATAACTACTCGTTATGGAATCTTTATTGAATTTCACATAGGGGACCGATACTCGCTGCTCCCTTTCAAATTAAAAATTCGAATCATTTATTTAATTTTCTCTGGAATATTATTTTGATGAGTGTCATGCGAATTTGGTTAAAGAAATCAAGAACAAACTATGAAAGCTCCGTGGCATGGTGGGCCACGGCTTACCGCCCGACTGGCGCAACCCCCACCTAGGCGCGTAATGGGCGACATAAGTCTCTCCATGCCGGAGAACGCGGTCTTCGCAATCTGGAAGTAGTGAGCAGAAAACCAGTTGTGGAGAAGTAAACGACCTGAAGGCTGGTATGTGAATTCGAAAAATAATTATGTAAAATGAAGTGGAAATGGCAATGGAAAGGTGATAATAGAGCATTTGGTGAAATGAATGGCAGGATAAGCTGTATAACCCCAAAACAACCCTTCCAGACAAAGTTTCGTCCACCACACATCCCACATGCATTGGCCAAGAACCACGCGGAACCAAGGACACACTTTCTTGATTATTCCATTTGTATTACCCCTACAAAATCTTTGGAGAAGCTTTTACCTTTAAGTGAGATAAAGATTATGGCCAGCTGACTTCCGATTTGTCAGCTAGGCAAAACTAGCTAGAGAATAGGAGGGAGAGGGTAGATAATTAGGAACTATTTCCACTGATATAATGACGTAACATTTAAGTGCAAATATAGTGTTAGGTATAGGATTGTAAGGAACTGGGTATAACTAAGAAATAGGATGGTAGAGCTAAATGAAAGAGGGTGGGTAGAAGTGACACTTAAGTCAAAACCAAAATACTAAATATATCTAAGTGTTGTAAAAGCAGTACAGGGCACTCCCTGGATGTTGAAGAGATCAAGCGTGGAGATGAAATGTTAAATACATAGTGACATGGTTCACTCATACCTTAGTGGTGTGTTGCTTAGATATCTTCAGCCGGGAAGGATTTTATGGGGTACTTTGTTAGTGTTTATAAAGTAATTCTTTTTGAAGAGTATGACTATTTTGTTTGGCAATATAACTCTTGGCAGACTAACGATTATTGGAGTATAGAACATTTTATGTAAATGTGAAAAATGGGTATGCTAAGGAAATTAATTTTAGGAGACCTAAAATATCTTTATCACGGTTTTTGTTCTCTTTTAACAATGATGATGGCATGTTGAACAGAATCGAGGTTTACACTGCCTCAGAAAGTTGTGCGGGGTGCTGAACTTGTTGAGATTAAGCCAGTAATTGTGAATAACGATGGTCTGGAGGATATATCTATGTGGAGTAGGCCTTATAGGAGATATAGAAGAAGACACTAAAGAAGAAGAAATGTAAGGATACTTGATTAATCACCGAGTTTACCACCAATTTTAATATTTGTAGGAAAGGACAGTATTATAAAAATACTTTGTGGTTACAGGGACAGTATGCTACTTTATTGGATTCTGTAGGATATTCAGCCAATCAAATTTATAAATTTGGTGCAGATAATTTCTTTAAACAATTTTCTGATTATTATAGGAATTTGATATCTAGGTATTCAATGGTTCATTTAAAGACTTTTGATTATGTAATTTGGTTTCTTTATAGTATAAGTAGGGGAGCAGTTAGCTTTGGTGGATAATGCAATGGGAGTGAATGTTTGGATTGTGAAGCTATAGGACAAGAGTTAATTAGTGGTTTGAAATCAGAGAATAAAAGAAATGTTCTGGCTATTGTTCATAAATGGAGTGGGGTTGATTTAATGAAGGTAAATCCTAAGTATGTTACTATAAAATTAGAAACAAGTCATATCAGTTTCACAGCACTTCATAATCCTGTTGCTATAGAAAACATAAGAAGCATGAAGATAACAAGAAATGCAAAAAAGGAAGTTTGATTTTAAGGGGAGACATAAAAAAGCAATACATAAAAAAGCAATACCAGCAAATGTTGTAAGTACTTTGACTAATAAAATAATTTTTGGACTATAATAAATCAAATAGAATGCTCTGAAGCTGTTAAGAATATATAAAGAATCAATTTGATTCTTTAGATTTTACTTGTTTTGTGTATCATGTATTCACACTTAGTTTTATGTTTTATTTTAGTATACCTACTATCCCCTGGTTGGCAAGCTATGTTGGGATCTGTCGCACCTGGTTGTCGGTCTAGTCTCAAAAGCACTTTCAAATAACCTTTTGCAGAATAACCATCCACGAATGTCTCGGGGATGTCCTATCGAATGTTCCCTGAATAATCCCGCGCGCGCTGCCTTAATCAATCTTAAGTATGGTTCCTGCCAAAATGGCAGCTACAGCTAAATAAGCATTTCCCACGCTGGAGGAGCCACATAGACGTTTCCCAAGGTAGTTAAGCATTATTATATTTCTCCAAAATATTGTAGTTCTGAATCAGTGTTTACGTAATTGAGTTGCTGCTGATTCATGTATCCAGCCAACTGTGGATGGTTGACATGAGTCAGCAGGAAACTGATACAATAGTCCGAAGTACATGTTTTTGTCAGCCAGCAGAATTGAGGCTTTTTCAGCAAAATGCAAATGTGCCCAAAACATGCCACAGAAAATGAATGTTAAATAACAAGATTAAACTAATTTAAGTCTCGCTCAGCCTATATACACAACAATAGGTAGTAGTAAAGTAGCTTTACGACATCAACAGGCTGGCGAAATATCGAATAAATGAATATTTTTGATAAAGAGGAAATATCGAAGTAAGAACTATTAATAATAATCAATCTTATAATTCCACACTTCATCTAATAATAAATAAAACATAAATATTATTTTATACACAAACGCTTAAAATGCTGAATACTCTAATAATTTAAAGAACATTTGGTCATATTATGCTTTCCTGAAAATACCATTTTTCCCTACCAAGTACTGCTATATTTTCAACATAATTATTTCATACCTGTAGCCTCCTCTTGATGATCATTGTATTTAATTTCAGTTACTAGTACTTCGGTACCACAGTTACGTGAAATTCTGCACGGTTTAGTAATCCATAATGGAAGGCGTACAAGCTAATGGGTTGGCCTACACATCCTGTCATTGCGGATTCGGCACCAATCCTAAACGCAAAGTGTTGAAAATACTCTCTGTTGTCGACTTGACACTCAATTTTATTGAACGTAGAAGAACACATAGTATATAAGTATACAAAAATAATACATAATATTTTGTGGCATAATATTCCCTATAAAAGAGTTTTACTTCCATGCAAAACTTTAAAAATAGAACACAGAACTTATGCCCAATTCATTGAAAGATTTTTTCAATCAGTCGTTTAATACTGAACATTGCGGCAGTACTATCCCTCCGCCTCACGGCTGCACGTACCTGTGTCGACGTCGGGACTCCTTCCTCGGTCTTCACGTCGTCGTCAGCTGCTTGCTTTACGCTTGGCTCTAGCTGATTCTCTTTCATTGATTCTTTTTTGGGGTTCTCAGGGTGTTAAGGTTGATACAGCACAAACCAACGATAATCTCTGAACTGCTTTAATTTGTCCTTGCATTTGTGGAACCCGGGCACCCTTAAATAACTGCACTTTCGGCGGACATTTTATAATATATTTTATTGGACGCGACACTTCGTCTGACACATCAGACGGATACACTTGACTGCAATGAGCAATGAGCAAAGAACGAGTAACAAATGAGTACTGAATTGGTGTTGCTACCCTCTTATATACACACACCACGGCGTCACAAGGAAAAACTAAGAGTATATTGACCTGTATAACGGTACAGTAAAATAGCTAGCATTCCATTCTATTGTCTGACATCCACCCTTCATAGACTGTCGTCCGGGAGTGCAATGTTTCTCACGTATTTCTGCCCAGGTTCGTTACAATATTTTACATCAAAGCCTAAAATTTTACTTTTACTAACAGAACTGGTTACAATTCTCAAATATATGTATAATTATTTAAACATATTACATAATTAAATGAATAATTTATCCGAGGACCAAAGTTCCTGTTTGAACATTAAAGGCCGGAGGCGTGTGCGTTTTTCTATACATATAAACAACTGCAGTTTGGTATAGACTGAGTATGGCAGCCGCCTCACATCGAGAAGAAACAAAACAGTCACATTATACCACACCTTGACCCTGCGTCTGCATGCACCTGGAAGGCAATGCTTCACCCATACGCAGTGTGAGGTTACTTTATTTTCGACCTTTACACATTTGATGGTCGCGCTGTACATCTGACGTCATACATATTCTGTGTTCAGCTGACTTGAATAGAAAGCAAGCGCACATACTCTGGCTTTTACTGATTTTCATCCTTCGCTCAACTTCTGATTTCCTAGAATGTTCATCCCCTCCGTTAGGACTACATCGCAATGCATGTTCTGCTTCCGAACATTTGTGATATCCTCGGTTTCACAATAAAATTATCTTATATTTGTTTATCATTTATGTTTAGAAACACGTCTTTAAGAGTATAAAAATAAGGATCACAAGTTGAAGTGCATTTCAACTTCTTCGGGCTATACTTAGCAGAAATATTTTGATAATAAATATAATGCATTTTCTTTGTGCTTCATATGACCTCAGAATCTCCTAAATTCCCTTAACTCAAAAACAGATACCAACGCTGGAAATCTAGTCTTCGGTTTCTATCTCTTAGAACAAACATTTCGCAATAAAGTTCGGGTGTTCTCGTTATTTATCGTATATGTCCGCCTGGTGTAGTTATCCCTTGCTTCCGATCGTTCTCTTTTTTGTACCCTGAAGCCGGTGAAAGGGTTAATTTATTATTGTTATTTTTTTATTTTATCTCGGGATGGGTGTGAATTATTGCTTTGGTAGCGTTTACAGCACGAGATAACCGCCGGTCTCGTTAAATTCCATGCTATAATAGCAGGATGTGTGTAGAGCGAGGATGCAAAGCACTTGAGCTATCGGTGCTAAGGTGTATTTATGTAATAAATAAGAGAACAGGTGGAAATTGCCTTACTGTGTAAAGTAGTGCTTTTTATGTGGATTTGTCTTTTCATTGATAGTAAGACGGAATGAAGCCCTTGTCCAAAATCCTTTTGGAGATTTCAAACTCCTAGCCGTTTTGAAGCGAAAGATTTGTATTAACTTTTGTTAATCGAAACCATAAGTTTACCTGCAGCAAAGGAAAACACCCAAATAATAATAATAATAATAATAATAATAATAATAATAATAATAATAATAATAATAATAATAATAATAATAATAATAATAATAATAATAATAATAATAATAATAATAATAATAATAATAATAATAATAATAATAATAATAATAATAATAATAATAATAATAATAATAATAATAATAATAATAATAATAATAATAATAATAATAATAATAATAATAATAATAATAATAATAATAATAATAATAATAATAATAATAATAATAATAATAATAATAATAATAGTAATAGTAATAATAATAGTAATAATAATAGTAATAATAATAGTAATAATAATAGTAATAGTAATAATAATAGTAATAATAATAGTAATAATAATAGTAATAGTAATAGTAATAGTAATAGTAATAGTAATAGTAATAATAATAGTAATAATAATAATAATAATAATAATAATAATAATAATAATAATAATAATAATAATAATAATAATAATAATAATAATAATAATAATAATAATAATAATAATAATATACCTAAAGTTAGGAAGATTTTAAACTCAATAGCAGATGAATGTATGAAGAAAGTAAGAAAATATTTAGGAAAATAGTCAAAATATGAAGAAATTTGAAGAAAATGTCGAAAAGCGGTAAATAAGAGTAAAGATAAATAGGGGAAATGATAGAATCTTCCATTGTGTGCATTCAAGAATGTTAAACATAAGTACTTATAAGCAGAAATAAACAATGCCAAGAGAGAATAATAAATTGTGTGAATCTTATGTAATATTTGAAATACAATTCATTACCCAGGTAAGAGAATTCTGAAAGACAACGATTCGAAACTGGAAACTTATATTTAAAATGTGACACCAATATATTTATGGGTATTAAAAATAATCAGATTACAAACTCTTAAGAAATCAAAAGCCGGTAAAGATCTCATTGTCCGTATAATTATATTAGTATAATTCGCTTTATGGTATTTTGAATATTAGCTTCTTGAAAGGGCAGTCAGACTGAAAAATTCAATGCCATAGCCGGGATTTGAATCACGGATCTTCCATTCTTCGTCCGGCTGCTCTTAACCATTGAGCTACTATGGCCAACGTGCCAGCATGGCATTAAATTCTCTGACTGACCCGTATTTTTTCCGTAATTTTTCAGTCTGACTCTACCCTTTCATAGTGCGTCCTACACACGACCAGTGTGAAAGAATAACTAATTTCCATTAACCTTTTATTTTGAAATATTTGTGGCTTTCTGGGACACAAAATGGTATGATTCAAGCTAAAGCAGAATACGATTAACTAAATTGGATTGTTTAATAAATAAAATTGCGTCAAATAAATTAATAAGCGATAAGTGTGATTGTGTAATTGAAAGCTATATTATATATTTACAAAAGCTAAGCGAACAGGCATGGCTGGTTCAAAGGAATTGCGCAACATGGCGAGTTTTAATATGTTAAGCATTCCTGCCTGGATACAAATGTACCATTCCCTATGGCCGCTCACATGTTTGTGATACGAGACGCAGAGGATTTGAGCTCAATTCCCGCATCGGGCATGAATAATTTGTGCCCATAAATGTAGTGGATTCTGTAAATGACCAGAAAACGACAAAAGTAACAAGAAAGGAATGAAAGACAAACGATAAAAGGTTACTTCTTTGAAAAAAGAATGCAATCAGTATCTGCAATGATGCAGTCAACCAATCTAAATTGGTCGTTGTAAAATACACTATAAAATGAACAATATGGGCACAGCGTGGGTTGTCAAAATACATAACACTTTTGCAATAGTGATTTTCTGATTGGACATGTCTCTCGTCTCGTTCCCCACTAGGTAACCTTTCTGATAGGTAACCACTCAGATACATAACCGCTCTTAAGGATTGCACATACAATCGTATTGATGTGATGTGAGGAGAACTAATGAAGTATAATGGCATGAAAAACCGAAGCAAGTAAGTTAGTCGTAGACTTTACCCTGGAAGTGGCTCACCTTTAAAACATGACTGTAAATGGTGTAATAGTGTGCTTCATATGCATGCTGAAAAATAAAACGGGAAAACATCTAGCGGCTAAATATTTCAAGTGGTTCCCATATTACCCGTCTTTCAGAGGATTTACACATCAACCAAGCTGTTGTAGCTACGGGACACTGGTTTTGCCATGAGTAGCCCATGTGGTAGACAATATGCCGGATTTTGAATGCATCAAATACCGTTGGCACTTAGGGCTTCCAAAGTCCCAGCTGGAATTTTTGAGAATGTCGTCTTCTTAAGCTGTTATCAGAAAATGTAATAAGAAATAAAGTTCTGTCTTTTTAGGATTAGTGTTTAGCGCATTGTTTTATATACGCCTCTATAGACTTATAACTGCTAGAACCTCGAGTTTTCTCATTAAAATTGAAAGCTTCTAAGTGTTTGATGCACAGTTTAATCCGATGAAGAATTATTGAATTAATATGTAGATTAAGATATTCTGTTTCACTTCAACACTGGTTTCGATAAATTTCTGTAAGATCACTTAAAATTTACTGCTTGTAGAAGAATAACTTTTTGGAATCATTTTACGAGAAAATAGAGAACATTTATTGGGATATATAACCAAGTTTAAACCGCTAATATCAGATAGATCGATTTCCCTTGGAATTGTGTCCCTCTTCTGGTCCTCTGAACTTTAATGTTGAAAGCTCAAATTAAAGTTTAGAAATATGTTGTATTTTACAGATTCAGAGTTTTAAAATAGTTGCCTAAAAATTTAAGCCTATCGCTTACTCTTTTAAAATGATGTATTTCTGATTTTAATGCGTCATGATATATATCTACCGTAAATGTTAACACTTAATCAATCAGTATGGCAGTTGTCTTTATTGGTTTTATTGAGGATTTCGTAGATCATTAGTAACGTTTTTTCGACACTCGCGGTAACTCAGGGGCAGCTGTACAAGGCCTCCCTATTTAATTGGCCTATGCGCTATCGATTTTGTTTCCTTGTAATTTACGTCCTCCAACGTTAAGTCATATCGGACGATGAATGGAATGGGTGAAATGATGCTCAAATGAGTCCGGGGTCCATGGAGCTTAGAGCTACCTGACATTCGTCTTTAAGGATAAGGGAAAACCCCGGAGAAACCTCATCCGAGATTCAAACTTGGGACCTCTTGAACGTGAGGCAGACTTGCTACCTTCTACGCTACCGAGGCGGGCCTATGCGCCATCGATTAGCATTGATGAGTATGAGTATGTACTCTTTCTAACCGGTCATCAAGTTGCTTGTAAAAAAAATGTGCTAAAGACAAGCTAACTCAATTTGCACCCCGTCATGACGTGTCACCATCCAAAAAGATGGCGAACGCTTCACTTTAGCCTCTCATCGTTGCGTAAACTTTTCACTTGAGTCACTGTTACACACACTCCTAACAGACCATTGGTGACCCGTCGAATCGAATCAGTTTTGAGCTGCAGAGTCATAATTCATTACTGAAATAATGCACTCGACGTTTTCGACAATTGCATTCTGCTGAACTGTCACTATCATCTGTCTGCTTAGGAAAAAAGCTGGTAGGAGTTAGCTCTTTAAATAGGACCCAAATAAACACCGATGTTTCTGGAAGAGTAACCTATATATCATTCCAAAATAATCTTATGGAGGAGGAAAATAACACATATGCCTATCGTTCTCTAGGGGCTATACTTCTGAGGAAGACCATTAGTCGCGCCTAAAAGATGGCGGTCGGCGCCGTAAATGGCTCAGCGCCGAAGTGATGCTTCCTTTTTCTGTGCTGTTCGTTAGCACTACCATAGCGGGCTAGATAATCGGAGCGGAATGGGTTGGTCTCGAGGGGGCAGTGCGTTCCCGAAGCCCACGGGTAAATGGGTACTTCCGGCCAGGCCGCCAAGGGCCGCCCGGAGGGGGTAGAGGGTTGCCTCAATAGTCCCGGGTGCTAGCCTGCAGAGCTAGTAGAGGGTATGCTAGATCACCTTCGGCCCCACCGAGGTTATCGGTAGTCTTCCCTGCGGGGTTGACGCGCGTAAGTGGCGTATCCACTTCCATCCCGTCTTGACGTTGTGCTCAGCGGGGGGGGGGGGCTTTTTAAGAAATCAGATATTGCCCTATGGAAAGAGCCCCGGAGTTTCCATCGCTCCCGGGTAGAAGGAGGCCCGGGTCCTTGGTCCTACGGGTCCAGGACTAATGGGAGTAGAACTTCTGCGCTTAAACTGTACATACCCCCTGTCCTTGTCGGTTTGGATGGCTCAGTTATTTCCGTGCTGGCCGCCTAATCGAAAAGTCCCGAATTCAAATCCGGCACAGTCTCATGGCTTTTAAGTATGCTTACAGCAAGAACCCTATATCATTAGATTTATTATCATGTAAAAGGAATCTGCGAGAGAAATTCCGTCGTGTCGGTGGCACTGATACAATCCTGGAATTAACTTCGTGGTTAAACCTTCCCTTACAGCAACTTCGGATAAGACTTACATATTTCATCCTCTTCACCATGCAGTATGATCCTTGTGAGGATTGCTAACGCTTAGAGGGATCGTTTCGTCCACGTATGTAGGCCATTACAGCTCCAACGCATAACCTTATGAAATTTAGCTTGTCTTTCTTTTTGTTTAATTTACTTTCGCCAACGCTGTGACATCGAACGATGAATAACATGGATCAAATGATGCTCAAATAAATCCAGGGTCCACAGACCTCAAAGTTATCCAACATTCCTCTTTCAGGATAAGTCAAAATTCCGAAAATACCTTACCCAGGTAACTCACCCTGACCGAGATTCGAACTCGTGACCTGTTCAGCGTGAGGCAGACAAGCTACAAGTGACAAGTGTCGAGGCGGGCTGGTTTGTCATTCATACCCAGTATTGAAGGATTCCTTGTTATCTGGAAGTATAATACATACGGTCCACCAGGTTCACCATGCACTCGAAAGCTGACACTTATACCTAACGAGGGAGCTCCCAAGACGAAACTCCCTCGCGAAGACCAAGCGAACTGGTTCAACCCGATGGTATGTCGGTTGGTGAGCGAAACATAAAAGTGAAATCCTGACACCCAAGTCCTTCTGGGGACTTTACTTCAGTGCTTCTCCCATCGGCATGTTCGTTGTGTAGTTTCAGCGACACCCCGAAACAGCAGACCAGTTCTACCATTTGGTAATGCAAGAGCGTTGTGGGCTTCCGGGCCCTTAGGGTTTTCTTCGCGTTGTACTGTTACATACGTTTCCGAATTCCAGTCTGCGGTCCGCGACTTGCCGCACATCCATTATATATTTTTTAGTTTGTTAAAAACTCGGTCATTTTCCAAGTTTATTACAGGACCACCGGTGAGCTGCAGTTTCGTCCCGCAGGAGCTCTTTTATATTTCAGTGGGTATCATTGGGCATAGAAGGACTTTGATGTCTTCCTTGACCTATTTCTCGCTTCTACTTCTCCTAGAAGCGGCCAAAATTCTATGTGCACCAGCTACTCTCTCCTCGGATCTGCACCACAGGATCTATTGACATGCACCACCAAAACCACATCAACATTTGCAGTACGCTTTTTCATTTCAACATAGTGCACAGGAAGCACTTAATAGGCACGACTTTCTGACATGGCATCTGCATTGGAGCAGTCTTTTCTCTCTGATATTAGGGCGAGAAGTTGCACTCGTGGAGCCATTGGGCCCATTGCGCTCTCTAGTCCTTAGATTTTGAAGCTTAACAGCCAACAGCTTAAGGGTGGAGTGGTTGGTCCTCAACCTTCAAGTCCTTGGGTCATTCACTAATGTATGATGTTTAATCATCGGTCACATGTCTGTCACTTTCTTCGATAGCTTCACCGTCACCAGCATTTGCATCTTTGTTTCTGTTTCATAGTTCTCCATGGCGGAATGTACTGTCGTAATTTTGCTTCTCATCTTGTCCATCTACAACTTAAAATTTTGTTTCCATTCTCCATTCTCCTGGAATTTATGTTCTCTGCTTTGGTTTTCATGTTGATCACTTCACTTGATAGTTCTGGAAGTATTTCCTCGATTGTAATGGCGGATCCCATTCCTGACACCAATGTAACAAAGGAAGAAACCGTTTAGTGTCAAACTCTCTATATTTGTCACCTAAACATATAGCGTAGTGAAAATGTTACCTTTGAGACACTGTTGCAACATTTAGACAAAATACTTGTTCGAACTTAGTACAACTGAACTAGGAATAACACTAATTATTGTACTGCAGTCGGCACTCTCCACTGCACTCCACCAAATTGTCACTGTCGGATGTCTGCTGAAATGTCCTCTTCCTGGCACAACCTAGCTCCATATATAGGGCCAATACGTCAGAGTAACGTGAGAGTTCTCTGGCATTTTAAGTTGTAGAGTCTGTTTTCTCTAAAGGTCTCCTAAAATATTTCCTACCGTTCCCAGAATGTGGAATGAATGTATCTAGTAAATGTGACAAAAACTAACATTAAAACCGGCAATATGATGAGCTATTAACAGCATGAGTGTTGCTGAAGTCCAGTCAGAATATAAATCTATTGAAGTATAGAGTGACAACAAAGTATAGAATCGTTTATAATATCGAGTATATTTTAAATAGAAATCTAAACTTCAGGTAATCTAATTAATTTTCTTGTCTTTAGGATAACGAAGTAATGTACTGTTTTAGAGAAAGTACAGACGTGTGCAAATTATTAACCTCTATAGTGAAATTTTTAACATATACCATTTATTTTCCACTTATTTAACAGAAATAATATTACAAAATAAATTTTTCAACTCTTAGTATTTTGTATGCATTCCCTTAGCTTTTATTACCATTTTGATGCGTTTGGGCATGCTCTCTATAAGGGTGGAGCATTTTTCCTTTATTTCTTTATCTCTGTGCCAAATGCCTATCTGACCCTCAATAAGCTGAACTATTGTTGTTATTTTCAATTTTTCAGCCTCTGTTTAACAATATCCCACAGATTCTCTGTTGGATTTAAATCAGCGCTATTCCCCGGCCATGGTAGTACTTTTACATTGTTTACTTTGAGGAACTGTGTTACAGATTTTGCTCTATGGCAGGGAGCACTGTAATGCATGAAAACAAAATCACAATTTGGAAACCATTCTTTACTTTGCGGCAATAGTTTTGTTTCTAATACACTTTTATAGTATTTCTTCTCCATATATTCAACAACTATGTATAATCTTCCAGGTCCATGGACAGACATACAGCTCCAGACCATTTTTGATGTTGGGTGCTTTACTCTTTGATCGACACACTGAGGGTAAAATGCTTCTGTGTATGTCCTTCTCACATATTGGCTGCTCTCTTCACATACTTCAAACATAGATTCATCTGAGAAAATTAACTGAAACAGTAAAAACCTCTATTAATATAAAACAGTTTTAAAATTGCTCAAACATAGTATAACAAAACCAGCAGTGAGAGAAGCAAAGTTTATGCTGTTTATTTTATTTCCATAAAATGTACATGTACATATTTTAAATTTATGCTATATACAATTTTCATACTATTTACCTTTCTCCAAAATTCCACTGGCCCATTCAAAACTTTTTTTTGGCCATTGCAGGTGTCAGTTTAGCCTTTTTACGAGGCCTGCGTGCTGGTAAACCTGCTTCACATAAACTTCTGCAAAATACTGAGGCTGATAGTTATGTAACGTACTGCTTTAGTTGATTACTGAGATCAATGCTGGTTGCTCTTCTAGTTTGTTTTGCCACCTCCACAACTTTTCTTTGCATCCTTGGCGATAGCTTTCTTTTCCTCCCGCATTTTCTATCACTTTGTGAGGTCAACGCCTCACCGAATGTTAAAGCTTGATTAATGCGACTATCAGATTTTTGTGAAACACACAATTTCTTAGCTATTTCACGTTGTGAATAAAGAGTTTCCTTCCAAGACTCAGTTACAGCTACTTTCCTTGGGAATAAGTCAGCAGTTTTACCCATAACCTCAGTGAAAGCTGAGGAAAAGGTACACGATGTTACCTGGCTTGAGATCAATTAATACTAAATACTGAGGATATATTAGCCATAAAACACATTAAAGGCAAATATTAACAATCTTCAGTTACAACATTCACCAAATGAAAGCAATATCACCAAACAGTTGGATAAACAGACATGAAGAACATGGCTGCTCTTAATTCAGAGCTACTGCCATATTACTATAAGTAAAAGAAAAATACTCCGTCTATTATTAAGAAAGAAATTTCATTGAATATGCTTCATATTATAGCAGGTAAAAGAATTACGAAAAATTGAAATAGGTTACGGCGGTAAATAACTATTATTTTGAATGTTAAACTGAAGCAAATGAGTCTAATAATTTGCACACGTGTGCAGGTTTCAATTAAAAAATTGAAAAAGCCAGGTTAAATTAGTTGTAATTCAGTAAATTGTTCTTATAAGCTAATGGTTTGTAGTTTTTGAGAGGATCTAAATATATGCATTAGCGTTTCCAAACGATTTTGTAATAAAGCTTATGTTTCCATAATTAATTAAATCCTCTCGAGTCATAACATTCGAACCAGCAGAATACAAACAAACATGCTTAAATATTTACGAAATAGGTCATTTTATCCACTTGGTGCAATCTAGTGCTGTTAATTCTCTCACTGCTGGACCAGTGTTCCATAAACAGGTAGTGTTGTGCTCTGCAGGTTCAAGAGCCCTCTACATGGCCTGTTAGGGAATGAGAACTAGTCTGGTTTTTCATTTGTGCACTCGGGAAAAGAAGTGGGCAAAATTAAAATTCACGCATCGCTGGAAAGTTGATAATACAAATGGCGTTTAATCCGCACCATGCCACGGTCAACCAAAGTGCAATGGCAAATGTGGGCGGGGATTTTGGTAGCTTGATTTGCCATCGTATGACCGACTTTGATTTGGCTGCTACTGCGTTTTATTCGGGATAGAATAAAACGAGAAGAAACTTTTTTATTTTTT
Organism: Mantis religiosa; assembly: GCA_030765055.1. Classification (NCBI taxonomy): domain Eukaryota; kingdom Metazoa; phylum Arthropoda; class Insecta; order Mantodea; family Mantidae; genus Mantis; species Mantis religiosa. Next base: position 125,957,759 of record CM060953.1, on the reverse strand, counting down.
TGTATAAAATGGGTAAAATGTTTATTGGTCTTAATGGAGATTTCAAAATATTAAATGCAGTCAAAGACGGCTAATGTGATCTTTACTGCAACGTAAATGCTTATTTAGACATTTTTAGTAGTTCAGGATGGGATGAAAAGAAAAAGTATTTTGCAAGTGCATATCAGAGTTGTGTATTGTAAATTCAGTGTAAGACACTGCGGGTAAACACTAATAGACTTGAAGGCTCGTAGCAGTAAATCAGAGAATCTACTCCTGCGACAGAAAATATATAAAAAAGATTAACGTGCCACACGACTGTCTGTAGTCGATATAATTTAATCTCATAGCTGAATTAGTACATTTCTTTACGACATCATTTTGAGCGTTTTTGTAAAATAAAAATTAATGTTAAAATTCAAGCTACCTCCAGCTATAAAGAGTGCGTAAATTAAACTTGGGAATGGTAAAAGGGTATGCTAAATTGAAGGACAGCATAAAAATGAGACCAATTTTGGAAGCTACCGATAATGAAACTAATCTAAAGATATGATTCACATGTTGATATGTTTCGAAATTTACAGTTATACCGTAACTGTTAGAATCCTGAAAAGTTGCACTATATAGTACTTTATAGGTCATAAATGTTTTCTCTCCTCTTTGATCATTAAATTGTCATTATTTTTACGAGGTGATTTAAGGGTAATGATGTTTCATAAAAATTTCATATAAATAATTGTCAATACAGATAGACGGCTTAGTAGCGCAACTGTGTTCGCAGTAAAAATTTGATTAATGCGATATGTTTCTCTATAATTGTAAAAGTACCTTTATCCTTTATTTTAAGCCCATTTTGTAAAGCGCTAAAACATTAAAAATGCAAACAAAAAATGAACACCCGTGATTTAAAGTAGGAAGGATGCTCGTAAAAGCTCCAATCAATTAAAATGGAAACAATACACCCCTTGGTTACTTCTGCTAAAGGAACTACAATACAGTCTCCCTGAGTTTGTCCAACTTAAACAACGAGGTTGTAATTTTTTGGCAGTTTTTGTGGCAGTTGTGTTTTACCTTAGAAAACGTGTAACCTTCTACAAAAGGCCCCGCAGTCTTTTTTCCCCTTGTTCCATTTAACTCCTATGGTCATATCGGCGGCCGTTCTCCTTTGGAGCCTACCGAAGGTGTTAACTCGTTATATTTGGTTTTTAATTATTAGATCACGCACACATTCACACTCTCATTCATACTTCCAGAGTCTGGGGAAGATGGGGAATTATCTTGGTCGGAGAAAAATCCGCACACCCACCGCCGGGAATCGAACCCGGGACCCCTAGCACGACAGGCAGGTGCTCCACCGACCAGCCACGGGGCCAGCCACCAAGCAGATTTTGTAACTGTGCCAGATGGTAACTATTCCGTGTGAGATTATAATTTGCAAACATAGATTGGCTTTCTTTTTACAATATGGTTAGCTCATTATATACCTCAATTCAAATGTAAGCTGCACACACACTTCAAAAATTAATTCAATCCCTATTTTGCGCTGGTTACACATTTTTATTAAGTGATCTATATGCATAGGGCATCACACACTACGCTCGAGGACGCAGAAAAAACATACACTACCTTATGATGTGGAAAACTAACTTCTGCCACATGTTTCAGCTACTAATGTAGAAGCGTTCACCGTTTAACTCACCTGGGCATAAGGCTGTACAATAATAGCACTTCAAAAGTTGCCTTACAGCTCCCGAAAACTTCCAAAACGTATTTAAGTTTGAATTTATGAAACACTATGTTTACACTCAGTCTTCACTTACTTGTATAATTGAAACGTTTTCAAGATCATTCGATCTCATCCTCAGCTGTTTGGTGACTAAATGCACCTCCCTCTTCTTCCACTACTACGGAGCTCCGATCACTCTGCCATCTGGTGTTAGGAGCACTAAGTTTTAATACTTCATTTAATGCCGGGATTTCAAAATTTATAACTTTATCACGGTTTTTGTTTATGAATATTTTTTCCCAAATATCCAATTCTGTGGGTGTACTTAAAGATTTTAACAGTTTAATGTTGTGGCCAATGTTGTGGTTTTCTGTCCAAAAATGGTGTGAAACTGCAGATTTTTCTGTTTGTTTCAACTTAATGTTCCTCTGGTGTTCTTTTTGCCTGGTTAACAAGTTTCTCTTAGTTTTTCCTATGTAGCTTTTTTCAATTATACAACAACAAGTAAGTGAAGACTGAGTGTAAACATAGTGACTCATACATTCAAAATTAAATAAGAAGAATACTTCACTGTTAATAATGCTTCTGCTTTTCATATTTATTCCAAAACGTATTTTAAATACTGTAGTATCCTGGTTTTCTGTATCAAAAATCGACTATTTTTTATCAAAAAATAGGTACATATGCATAAAACTACAACGTCAAGACAATCTGGACAAATTTGTGTACTTTGGATTGCTATTATTACGAGGGGATTCGGCACCGAAGCTGCATTTTATTGTACTTAAGCCCCAAGTGCAGCATCCCAGGAAGGAAGGATGAGGCGAGCGAAGACAGAGGGCGTCTGATCCAAGGAGTTATGACAGTGCAGAGGGCAGCCTCCCTTCTATTAACTCTCGGCAGGCCATTACGACCGGCAACCCACCCGCCCTGGTCCGGAAATGGCCCATCAGGTTGGCGCAGGGACCGGAAAACGTCCTGCCGAAAGAGGAAGTGATTACCAGGAGCATATTATCCTGCCATGCTGCGCCGACAATGGACACTTGACAGTCGCCGACATTTTTACGCGAGAGAAACTACCACGTGAGAGATGATAATGTAGATAAAACGGACAGGAAATTGAGGGGTGCAATTAACATACCCAGCATGCCCTGGCGACCCCGGAAAACCCCCGAAATAGCTAATGCGTAAGGTAGGTCTGTCACAATCCCAGGGCTCCCGAATGCGGGCCACATACGAAACCACCTGACCCATTCCACTAGGTTTGTGAGCTTAACTATAGTGCGATCCATATAAACCTGGACCATTTCAATAGGCCATAGCTTTTGAACCAATAATAAAACGCACGTGCAACTTTGGGAGAATATAAAACACAATTGGGAGATTACATTACACTATTCACATCTCAGAGAAAATGTTGGAAGTATCCTCCACCAGCATCTATACATGTTTCCACTTGTCTACCATTTTCTCTGAAGTTTTACGGACAGTATCTTTGCCAATGTTACTTATTTTGATTCGAATGGATTCCTTGAGAACATCAATTGTCCTTGGCCTATTCCTGTGTGCTCTATTTTTAGATACCCACACAAGAAAAAATCCGGTGAGGTTAGGTCAGGGGATCTGGGGGGTCACAGAACTTCTGGGATTATTCGATTATCAAAGAAACTGGTTACTAGTTCCGTAGTGTCATTAGATGTATGACACGTTGCTGCGAATAACCTTCCCTAAATTCGATATGTCCGTAAAATTTCAGAGAATATGGTGAGACGAGTGCAAACACGTATAGATGCTGGTAGAAGACACTTCCAAAATTTTTTCTGAGATGTAAATAGTGTAATGTAGTCTGCCAATTGTGTATTATGTTCTCCCCTATGGCCTATTTAAGTAGTTCAGGTTTATATGGATCGCAATATACAAGACTCACGGGAAAGTACAGGTTACCTTAAAAATATTTTGTTATAGCATTTATATAAATTTATCTAACCACTGTTATACTCTTTGGTATCTTCTACAAAACTATTTGTAGAAAAAGCCAAGTTTTCTATATACTTCATGTTGATCCAGGTAATTATTTGTCGTAAGGCTTCATTTCACATTTCCTGGCAGATAGTGCTAGTGAAGTGTTCAGAGGGGCTGTGTAGGAGCATTTATGTGGGATCAGACTTCGCCGAGTGAACATCACAGGTTCGACTATTGGAAGAACACCGGACCAGCGCACCTTCGCGGCCATGGGGAAGAAAAACGCCGGAAAGAAGAAAGCCAGCCAGGCAGCAGCGCAGCAGCCACCTCAGCACACGCTTGCCGCCTTTCGGGCAGCGTCTCCCGATTCAATGCAGGGCTCTGCAGATGAAGGGGAGCCGCACGATGGGCCTGCCGGGAGATTCTGGGCTAACACCTCTCCTTGGAGGCGTCGCACTCCCCGAGCCTGCGCCTAGCACTTCGCAGCTAATACCCCTCCTTGGCTCCATCAGGCCAGACCAACCAGCTGCAGCAACCATGCGGCCAGTGGTGCCTTTATCTCCATCTCCAGTGGTACCCCTGACCTACGGTAAAGCCGCATTTGCCGCAAACCGTTGCCCACCCTCACCTCCCACAGCTTCCGGGCCAACAAGGCTTCATCCGGGGAGCCCTACTCCACATCACCGGGCCACCTAGCCACATTCAGCGCCGTCATCCATGGGGCACCCAGGAACGTGCCAACATGGTTCATACTTAACGGCGCCATACTCTGGTGGCCCTCTGTTAGAGAGCCTCCCGCATCAAAACACACCACGGAACCTCAAAGCTACTCCGACTGCACTTCTCTGACATCACCGCCTTCGAAGCCGCCTTGACCACGGGCCTGCCCTTATTAGGGCGGCTGTTCAAAGTCGAGGCTGGCCGAGCGGTACGCCAACTACCATGACGGCAATGCTGCAGCTACGGACACGTCCACGAGAACTGCACTGCCCGACCCAGGTGTCACTATTGCGGCGCCCCAACGCTTACTGGGCAGTGCAGACAGCACGAACTCCGCCGCCGCCACCGGTACTGCGCCACCTGTAATGGCCACTTCACAGGCCAGTCGCAGTGTCCACTCTACCCGCACGAAGACCACTGCCTGATCGCGGACACTACGCCTCCAGCAGCAACTAATCACCTTTCCGCACCTGCTACAACAACCGATGTCCCTGGAGAGGACCTGAGGGACACCCTGAGTGCCTTCCAGCGGGAAACGCAGAACATCGTCAATCGACTGACCGCTATTGAGGCAACATTCTCCACAGCCAACTCAGATACCAGGAATGACCTCTACAACATACACACTGAAGTCGTGAACATCGCACCCAGACTTGCAGCGCTGGAAGACGCATCACCGTCAGTCGCCAATCACCACCGCAGCACAACAGACCAGCTCTAAAAACACGCTGAACTCCACACCAGTAGCACCACAACCCTCACAGAACGCCTAGACCGACTGGTACAACTGATACAAAGCGCACACCATGCCGAAACCACAGCCTCTATCGCCAGGAAACTGGCTCGAAGAGAGAAGAAATACATCCAGCTTGAGAGCAAAATTGCACAGATCCATCACACCGCCACAGAGGACATACCAGCTCTACTCCAAGCAGCCAACGCCAGCCTGCAACACATCACATCAACTAACTACGCTACAAGCTGCCCAACCACTCTCACTTCCTTGACGACTTATACCTGACGCCCTGCAGCTGCTGAATTCCATTCTACGGAAGACAGAGCTAAGCAATGCTATGATGCCCACCCCAATGCTGCCTGTCTGGCAAAAAATACGTGCGCCTCATGGCAAGAGGCAGTCCTTAAGAAACTCAATAAAGATACACACTTGATCCCGGTATTCAACTCCTCTCAAAAACCCACGGTACCTCCCGGGCTGCTGTCAATGCCTTGGTCATGGCAGCAGGCCGAATAGTACCGCACTTACTTTCCACCCGTTGGGGAGAAGTCCATTAACGTACTTCGGGAGTGCTCAGCGGAATTCCAGTAACCCTCCTAACTTCTCGTTCTAACCCCCGTGCACTACACATCCTTATGTCCGCAAAAAAAAGACATTTATGCTCTTTGTATGTCATTATGCAGAACAAGTATACTTTCAAAGTATTTTAATTACGCAAGACTCTGTTCTTCCTTTTTTTTTTATTTGACAAATTTACAGAAAATTGACTCCCGGTATTCTACATGATACTCGCAACTCTTAATAAAATATTAGGCCGTAAACATGTTAAACATAAAGTAAAGAACTAAATTATTAAGTGGATTTTTTGAGAAAATACAAAGCACCGCAAACTCTTCCCGTTAACGGTCTTTTGTATCAGAATGTTAATAGATTGAATGCTAAATTTGATATTCATACCCTATATTAATAAAAATAAGCAGGCGTGGGGATGCTTCTCTACATTTTATGTTTTGATGTAGGAGATGCCAAAATATGTATTTTTGGCTAAACTCTATACGACATTTTAATTGAACACAATATTTCCTGCACACAATGCAGGTTACGTGAAGAGGAGTTAAGTAAGTCTGTGTCTTAGGTTGGAATAAAGTTACACATACAAACTAACCCCCTAGAAATAAACCAATAATACTCAGGTTACGTTATTTTCAAATTTAAAGGACGGTATGGCGGAAATATTACCGTGTTTCTATTGATCAAACATGTCAACATTTTATCTTTTGACTCCCATTTCGGTAGTTGTGTTTGAAATATCAATTCGACATGCAGCTATCTCTTATCGTTGAATTTTCTTCTACAAATATTAATTTTGCCCTGATTTCCTGTTTATAAAGTAGTCCTGTGTGTACACGAACCTAAGCTCTTATATCCATTTTTGTCGGCGTTGGGAGCGATGGGCACGCAGTCTCTATGTATACATTTATTTCAGCGAACAAATATTGATAGAAAGCTCGTATGTATGTCACATCCTCACACTGCCGCTCGTGCTGTTGCAAGATTTAACCCCCTAGCTTATGGATGCGTAGCCCTTTTCTCTCACCAAGTGATGGATATTTCCCCATGGTGTATGAGGTCTTGCTCTCCATCTGCAAGGTTTTGCTTTTCTTTCAAGTTGTATCCAAAATGCGCAAATTTTATTACCTCAATAAAATAAAAAGAAACAAAGGAACCATAATGATTGACAACAAATTGATTCTTAAATTTTTTTCATACTTCCAAATATAAATACAATATTTAAACATTTAAAAATACTCTTTACATTAAAAAAATTGGGAACAAATGATTAGAGATGAAGTGGTAAGAATTATTGACTTGCACATGCAGAAGTCGCATCATTGGCTTTGCCCAAATCCAAATCTTTAAAATTTTGAGAGAATATTTTGATTAAATCCTAGGACAGAAAGTAAAACTATTTTAGTGCATCACACTTTTTCCATTACCACAAACTCTGTTAACGTTTTAGGTCCGAAGGTTTAGCAGTCTTAAATCATGTAAATGCACTTCGGCCATTAAATGTGACACGCTGAACAAACTGCACGTGCAAATGTATTTTTAATGAAATATTTCAATATTGAAGTTAATCTCGCCCTGTCTGGTATCCATTAGTGAACATGAAATATTCATGCATGCTGTTGACTGGGCCAGTCATTGTTCTCGCACACGGCACCTCATATTACTTAATAGTGTTTGATTCTGGTGCATTTACCATGACAAGCTCGATTAACTCCAATTACTGCCGTTGTTTGGGACCGTTTCATTGCTCGCCAGTCCGGCGGGCCATAGGTCGATACCCGACTGCTATGACGAGGCCAGTTGATTCTAACGAGTTACATTTAGAGGCATTTAACTGCTAAAATTGAACTAAAGCGATTCCTGTTTTACTTTAAAGAGGATTGTAAAAAAATCAGATTTCTTTAAAACGTGGTAGTCTTAGGAATTGCTTATAAGTCCTAGTGCAATAAATGTATGATGTATAAAGTACTTCGGTAGCATTATGAGAAAATTGCACTTTAGCTTGAGCATTATTACAGGTGCGTAGTTTAACATATTTGAAATAAATGCCACGAAACACTTGAAAAAAAAAGCCACACGTACTATGTTCAGAAACAATATTTCAATAAACTTTCCTTTGTTACAGTTTTCTTCATTACAAATATTCAAGGAGGAATAAAGTGCTATAATTTCATAAAACTTTAATGCAAAGCTTAAACTCTTCTATTGTACGACTGCAATACTTTCATTGCTAAGTCACACTCTTTTTGAGAGGTAATACTTTTTATATGTTCTAATGCAAAGTTTTCTTTGGTAGAGATTTACCTACTGCCGTTCCTACGTCAGGAGGCATCACGTCATAATGAACTCTAGCTATACAGGGTGTTTCAGATTTCGAACGAAAAGTTTTAAGGGGTTATAGAGTAACTGTTTAGGCAACAGTTCGAAATACGAGACTTATAGTCCCAGATGCATAATTTTATGAAGTAAATTTGAGCCAATACGCTACCGATACCAGTGCAATATGTGTGTAACTATTGGCAGAAAGGAAAAGAAAGCCGGGCTGGATTTTCGAATGTGGCGCTTATGGCTTGAGAAATCCTTACCTCACCATTGAGACGCACATCTACACATTTTGGTAGTGCAACAAATGTTTGCATATATCATTGAGGTGATATTAATGGTGTACTCGCTCAGATTTATTACACAAAAGTATGTGCTTACGGATCATAAGTGTCCCATCTCCAACGCCCCTCTATAGTCACTTAGTTTTTCGTTCGTATATTGAAATAACCTGCATATGAAATAATAGTATAGAAATAAAATTGGAATGGAAAGCGTTCCAGATGTCCCCTCCGCATATTCCTTTGGTGAATATGAAAATGAAATTCACAGACAGATTCCTCAGCATATTCCACAAGAACGAGCAAGAGAGAAGATTGAAACGAACACGACAAACAGATCTACTAATTTAAACCAAATGGAAGAGTTAGGAATGTGAGATTTAAAATGTCTAATGGCTGGCCCCATAGGAGCTAGGGGCTGGCTAGGGTCCCGGGTCCGATTCCGAGCTGGGGATGGGGATTTTTCTCCAACCAAAATGAATCTCCTTCTCACCCAGAGTCTAGAATTATGAATGAGAGTGTGAATGTGAGCGTGACCTAATGATACAATCCAACGATTACGAGTTAACACCCTCGGTGTGTTCCAAAGAAGAACGGCCGCCGATATGACAACTGCAGGAAGAAAAATAATTGTCTAATACTTTGTTTGTAATTTTACATCCTCCAACGTTGTCATGTCGGACGAGGAATGGAAGGGGCGAAATGAGGCTCAAATGAGCCCAGTGTCCATAGAGCTTAGAGTTACCCAACATTCGTCTTTCAGGATAAGGGAAACCCCCGGGAAAAACCTTATCCAGGTAACTCACCCTGACCGAGATTCGAACTCGGGATCTCTTGGCGGGCTGTCTAATACTTAAAGCAAAATATACAACATATTTCTAAGATTATTGTTTTTCTGTTACTTTACCTTAATTATTAATTTTGAATAAATAAATATTATTTGGGTACCGTTGTAAAATAAGCCTTATAGTAGTAATTCGAAAACAAGCAGCTTCACTTGCAAATTGCAATTTGAGGCGGATCTGTATCGACCTTCAGGAATCCCCATACTTATCAATTATATGCTTACACATACAAAACTTGATGTGAGTAACGTAGATAATGTATCGCTAAACAGCAAAATAGTAATGCATTTAATTGCCAGTTAAAATTATATGAAGTTCCTTATTAGGAAGCATTAAAATTACATACATGATTAAAAATCGGTTTGAATTATAGCCCTTTTTTATTTTTTCTGGCCTTTTTCTTTTATCTTCCTGTTTATTTTGAATCATTTAATTTATAGAGCACTTACTTTTTGTATCCCATTTGGCACATTTCAACCTCTGTTGCTTTATGAAGCTGCAACAATGGTTTTTGTTCCCTAACTTTAATCTCATAGTCATTTAGGACACATTTTCTTGTATAATGTCAGATATCAGTAAGAAAAATTCTCTATAAAATGTAATGTCAAGTACGGTTATCTGAATTACCTATTTATTTTTAAGTTTATTAATTCTCTGACATATAGAAACATATTAATGCTTCCAGATATGTGATGCTCAGTTCTTTAAGAATTACAGTTTGATACATTATATGAGTTATTAATGTAGACATATTATACTTACTGTAAAATAGTACACCGCAAAATAATACAAAAGTGAAACGAGAAGATATTGACACATTGCTTCACTCACACTGTTTATTCACCCATCAGCCTATAACAAATTCCAAAAAATCTTCTCAAAACACAACATAACTCTTGCACCTCAAAATAGGTTTAATATCAGAAATTTGTTAACAGGCCCTCCCAAAAATTCAATCACTACCAAAGAAAAACCAGGAATCTATGAGATCAAATGTGAAACCTGCCCTAAAATTTATATAGGAAAAACAAAAAGAAATATTAACATCAGAACTAAAGAACATCTAAGAAACATTAAAAATGGTGAAACAGAAAAATCAGCAGTAGCTTTTCATTTTTTGAATACTAGACATGACATCAACTTGGAAACATCTCTAATAAAATATGTTAATTACCCCATAGACCTTTCCGTATGGGAAAAAATATTCATCAACAAAAATCGTCATAGAGTCATGAATTTTGAAACTCCACCACCGGACATCTTTGACAAGTACATTACGCCATCTATTGACAAAACTGAGAAAGAGGAAACCACTACAACTTGCACTAGTCGAGTATCAGCTGATGATAGGAGCAAGAGCTCTTGAAACATGTCCTGTGAATAAACAGTGTGAGTGAAGCAATGTGTCAATATCTTCTCGATTCACTTTTGTATTAATTTGTGCTTCACTGTCCCTACGCTTCTTCTAAGTTTATACACGCAAAATGCCTGACCAAGATTGCCTGTAAATATACAACACTGAGTAAACACTGCATGAGCAATGCATCTTCCTAGAGATTTCACCTCGCTCTGAAGATTTCCACGGCAGTTGTGGATGAAACGTTTGGAACATCTGTCTCAGCAGACCACAGCGGAACAGCCCGGGAAAGGATTTCACTTATATTGATACCTATATTATTAGTAAAGGCATCATAGATATTGCACATTTTAAAACTCTGTGGTTATAACGAGCAATGAAAGCGTTGCAGAATAAAAATAAACGTTCCTGGAATCAGAGTGCCTGATAATGGAACATGTACTTCCATAACCATCATCCTTTGTTTTACCTATCTCACAGTTACTAAAACCATTAAATCCACCTTCAGATATAACTTGATTCCGTGCTTTAACATAGCAGAGAAGTGTTTAATGCAATCCCTTGAACCTCGTAAAATATTTGAGCCTCTCCGGAAGCCGCTCATTTCTCCGAACATGCCCATAAATCTTTGTTCCAAACCTGTGCCGCAGCCACTTTCCTCTGCCAATGCATTATATTTCATCGTTGGCTGGGCTCATCAAAATTCAGGATACCACGTCTTCAGAGTCGATTATATAAATCGATTATTTAACCTGATATACGTGACATCAGAGAGGAGATTCCACACTCTTTGGCGAAAAGAAAATTGAGCGTCAGGGAAGGAAAGCTCTCCTCTCTGGATGTCTAATATCGGGTAAACAAACTTGTGTGCTGCTTTAAAATCTCTCTTGGTAACAGCTGGTGCGAAAAACTGAGCACAGACTTTATGCACGTTCATTTTCTTTCATGATGAGGTTACTCTGTCACAAGATACTTCAAATCAAAATAATAAGGATAGGAGTTTGCATACAAACGCCTTTTATTTGTGATGTAAACAGACCGCTTTAATATTTTTAGGAAACTCATCTCATTTTCCGAAGCATTCTTTCGCTTCCTTTACCGCGGATACGCACTTTAGTTTATTAACTTTCTTGTTGCGTATGCGTTTCTTTCTGGATGCGTGTTGCTTTTGTCGAAACATATTGTACATTAGCAAAGTAATGGCATTGTTGATGATGTTGGAATAATCAAGAGAAATTCAAAGAATTATCTAATGAAACAAACTTGGATATTTACTAAAGACTAAAATATATGGAGCTAAAATCTGGGCCTCTTTAACTGTAAATGAAATATTTAAGTAACAAAACTGAAATTTCTAACGAATTCGAAAGAAGTGCAAAAAATAAACAAGTAAACCAACCAAATTTTGAATGAGAAATGAGTTAACTTTGAAAATATAATTGATCTGATACTAAGTGAAGTATACACACTGTGCCAAGTTTAGGTATTTGCTACTGCACCAAGATTGGCAAGACAACGATTACGGAATATGTCCGCATACCAGTCTGTAGGGGAGACCGTCGTATCAGACTTTGGGATGCTTCGAGTGTGTATATGCAATGTCAAAAGGGGATTTTATCTTCTGAATTCTTGTTATTATATGAGTGTATCTTTGGTTTTAAGCATTGATATGTTTTCAAAACTTGGCTTCATGAAAAAGCATGTATGTTATAAACTGCATTATTGAGTCTTCCCTTACAAATATTTGTACTGTAATATGCTGTTAGAAATCACCTACTAAATTGCCGCAGATAATTAAGTATTTAATTTCAATCAACGTTAGAAATATTGCTGCATAATCCTTTTTTCCTTCTACTTTTAATACTATGACCATCAATTACTTTACGCCACATTGATGCACGCTGCCGACCAAGGGTTGTCATATTGATGCACCTTATTTTTACGCTGTAAATTTTGAAGCTTGTAAAAAGGGATACCCACTACACTTAGTTAAAATTATTCAGAATACAGAAATACGAAATTGTTAATAGAAATGGAAGGAGAAATAGCAAATGAATTTGAAATAAACAAAGGATTGAAACAAGAATGTAATCTATCTCCATTATAATAGAATAAAAAAAGTAGTACATGAGGGGATTAGGTTAGGACAAGGAAGAGCAATAAACGCTCTTCTATTTGCAGATGATATAGTTTTAATCTTTGACGAGGAAGATAGACCACAGAAAGGAATATATCAACTAAACCAAATTTGTAAAAAATATGATATGACAATCTCAAAGAAAAAAACAAAAGTAATGGCATTCCAGGGAAAATACCCAATAAGGACCAAAATTGTAGTAGAGGAAACTATAATAGAACAAGTATCGCATTTCAATACCTTTGCTGTGATATAATCTATGAATCGGAAAATCAGGATATAAGGAATAAAATACAAAAATTCCAAGCAGTTTGCGGAACAATTAAGAGAACCCTCAGGAATAAAGCAAGGAAGGAAGCTAAAATAAGATTCTACAGAGTGATGGCAATCCCAATACTAAACTATGGAAGTGAGGCATGGATAATAAGGGAAAAGGAGAAGAGCAAAATACAAGCTGCTGGAATGAGATTCTTACGATCAATCAAAGGATGTACAAGAGAAGATCATATTAGGAATGAAATTATTAGAAAAGAATTAGAAGTACAACCGTTATTAGAAGAAATCCAAAGATATAAAAACAAATGGGTCGAACACCTTAATCACATACCAAGAGAAAGAATACCAAATCAAGCCTTCAATTATAAACCAGAAGGACGAAGATAAATAGGGCGCCCCCTAAAGGGATGGCGTGGATATGGGAGTAGCGATGGTTCTAATGACACTGGAATGCAAGTTTCGGACTGGTTTAATGACTGCTTCCTTTTATCATCATATCAAACTCGAAGTTGCCGACCAAGGGTTACCAATATATCACTGTTTAGAGTTACCGTGTGTCAAATGCATATTACGCGATAGCACTTAATTCGTTATTTACGTAGGAACCGACAGATATCTTTTCTCATCGCTTCTGGTCTGCCTTCGCTCAAGACAGAACCAGTGGTGTTTGTTAATGGACCTCCAGCCCAGTTCTATCGTCCTCACTTCAGCTGCGTGTGTCTTTCACCTCTGGAAGCCTGTCCTTATTCGTACCAAAATTCCTTTTGGGACTCTTGTCCATTGTGATCATTAGTCTCAGTTAGGCCATTATTAAGGGTCCGAACAATGCCTTTTCAAACGGAGTCAAGTGTTACTCACTTAGAATCCCTGCTATGAACCCTCTTTCTTCCGTCTCCTTTTGTTAAACAACTCAACCCAACTGCACCTGTTCGCGTTTTAACAAATACCATGTTTCTTTGAAATCCATTACCAATCTTTATTTATTGCATCCCTTAATTTCGGTATCAACCACTTACCTATAGCTCTATAGTGTGCACCTAATGTATGTATTCTGTTAAAAAGTTCAACATGTAAATGGTCCTGGAAGTACGTTTTAAAATCAGAATTTATCAACATTTTCAAAAAGATCCAACTGTAACGGTGTCGTCTAATGAACGCATCTCTGTCTCTCGCTCTCTGTGTGTGTGCGTGCGTGCGTGTGCGTGTGTGTGTGTGTGTGTGTGTGTGTGTGTGTGTGTGTGTGTGTGTGTGTGTGTGTGTGTGTGTGTGTGTGAACAGCATAACTCAGAAAGGTAATCTTGTACAAATAATATTTTGGTCAGTATATTACCAAATTGGACACGAAGATTTACTAGAGAATATTCACTTACACGTAGACTATTTGTATTAGACATGACATTGGTTTGGAAAACAGCTTGCTTTGTTTTTCGTTTTCATTTTAGGCAGTACCACCTATCAATTTTGATTAAAATTCATAACGTTTAGCCTCTTTGCATAACAAAATCTATAATGAATTCTTAGTTAATTGCCTAAATAGAAATTAATTCTGCATAACTTTATACAACTGGTAAATTTTAAGAGAGGAAGAGAGAGTCAGAATATTACAGAATATATAAATATCCACAAAACATGTAGTGTATAATTCTCTGTTGTAGCATTAAGTTTAGATATTCTTCACTATCGGTTTGAATTGTATGGTATATATTGAACTTCTAAGTCGCTATTCGTTTTTTTTTCCTCACAAAAATCATGTAATTTAAAAAATTTGACCAGCCTTGAAATTATTGCTTCCCTTTTTCACACAAAACGAAATATGCAATGAAGAATTTCTGCTAATCTTTATTTTGATTAACAAATTGAAATAAAAAAATGTGTTTGTAACAGTAGTTTATATATGAATAAGAAAGGATATCTGAATGTAACTTATGGATATTTTAGTAGCCCTGTACTTTGAAACTAACATATATAACAACTTTATGGCTTAATGATACAATTTGAATGTACATTTACGTCGTCACCTTTAAACTGCAACACCGAATCTCTCAAACGATGATTTAATGTTCGAATTATCATTTCTGTAAATACAGCTTCAGTCAGCTTCTTGTTGATAATGAGCTTATCATTTCTGCTGCCAGATGGTGCTGATGTGCTTAACGTCAGGGTTACAATGTACAGATATAAATTCTCAAGAACCTTAGAGTCAATGTGAGCATAAGTCTGTATAGTTTATTCAAAAATTAACAGTCGAAGTTCATTTTTTGATATTTTACCAAGTTCTATTTTACATAAAGTATTTTAATTAAACAGTAAATAAACAGCCAGAAAGTAATAACTTTGATACATTATATAAAGCTATTACCTTATGTGATGCATTAATTGTGTTTATGTTTAACATTATACTTCAAAATAATATTTATGATTAATCAAAAATTTGTGCACACAAAGCAATAAGTTGAAGTTGAGGCCTATCTGAAAAATTTTGAAGCCGACAATGCACTATAAGTAATTAAGCTTTCCTTGTATTTAAGATTTCCTTTAATACATGAAATAATGGGCGCGAGTAATTCCACCGCTTTTAAGACTGTCTATGGTCCATTTTAAAATTATACTGACATCGCAACTGGTTTTCACAGCAGTAACGTGGAACCAGCTCCTATCACGTTATTTATTCACTTTGGGAGGATATTCTAATGTCCCTGATTGGCTAAAGATAGATAAGAATTGGTGTCTGCTGGATGGAAAGGGTTAAAAGCGCTTAATATTCTTTAACAAACAGAATATCAATCTCTACCTGCCCGCCTCGGTAGCGTGGTGGTAGCGAGCCTGCCTCACGTTCAAAAGGTCCCGAGTTCGAATCTCGGTCAGGGTGACTTACCTGGATAAGTTTTTTTTCCGCGGTTTTCCCTTATCCTGAAAGGCGAATGTCGGGTAACTCTAAGCTCTATGGACCCGGGGCTCATTTTGAGCATTATTTCACCCATTTCATTCATCGTCCGACATGACTTGTAAAATTACAAACAAAAAAAATCTCTGCCTGGAGCCAACCATATGGCATGAGCTAGTTTTGCTTTATTAATGTGAAAAACTTAGTTGCGATGTCGGTCAATCATAAAATGGACTTCTCTAGTTTTTTTTTTTAATTTACGTCCGCCCCAACATTAAGTTATATATGACGGTGAATGAATTGGGTGAAATTATGCTCAAATGAGTCCAGGGTTCTTGGAGCTTAGAGTTACCTGACATTCGTCTTGAAGGATAAGGGAAAACCCCGGGAAAAACCTTATCTAGGTAACTCACCCTGACCGAGATTCGAACTCGGGACCTCTTGAACGTTAGGCAGGCATGCTAGCACCTACGCTACCGAGGCGGGCAGTTTCCCAATTTTCCAAATTGGTCATCTCTCAAGAATTCATTTAGATAAATTACCAAGGTATAAATATTTTGGCCTACTCTTATGAAAATTCAAGAAATACAATAGGAAGTAATGGTGGAAAACAAAGCTGAAAAGGAATTCGAAACACTGATAATTCAAGCGAACGTTCAGCATACACCAGAATTCACACAAACTTGTCATTGTATTCTTGATAAAACTGGTCTCAATCTTATGGTGTATACTTTTGGACAAAGACCATTAGACAATGAAGATCGCCTATTCTCTTTCTGGAGGGAAAACATCGTTTTATTGAAGGTATCAATCTGACTGTTAAAAAACGAATACTAAATGAGAACTTTCAAATAACTGTCCTTATAACATTTAAGAATTCCCTATATGAAATTGATAGATATATTCGCGATCACTATTGCCTGAAAAACAAGCGAAATAATTTTGTAGGCATAAATGCTTATTTTCGATTGTTAAGAAACTGTTTATAAAAATATAAATCAATATTTCTTACATGTAAAGTGGAAACAAAGTGTACTTATTTGTTGAACAATATGTACAATGCAATGTATTTTGAATAGGAGACATAATACTTATATTTTTGTTTTTTAAGTACATCTCGACATTGTGCTAGTGGATTCTTCAATTGAAATTGAAATTGTTATTGAATTAATTGAAATAATTACTCGTTTGAAGTGTTCTGTTCTCGTATTTAATGAATTATTATTATTATTATTATTATTATTATTATTATTATTATTATTATTATTATTATTATTATTATTATTATTATTATTATTATTATTATTATTATTATTATTATTATTATTATTATTATTATTATTATTATTATTATTATTATTATTATTATTATTATTATTATTATTATTATTATTATTATTATTATTATTATTATTATTATTATTATTATTATTATTATTATTATTATTATTATTATTATTATTATTATTATTATTATTATTATTATTATTATTATTATTATTATTATTATTATTATTATTATTATTATTATTATTATTTATTATTTATTATTTATTATTTATTATTTATTATTTATTATTTATTATTTATTATTTATTATTTATTATTTATTATTTATTATTTATTATTATTATTATTATTATTATTATTATTATTATTATTATTATTATTATTATTATTATTATTATTATTATTATTATTATTATTATTATTATTATTATTATTATTATTATCGTCATCGTCATCGTCATCATCGTCATCATCATCAACATGTATAATAACAATAACAATTATAACAATTATAATTAATAGATGTCGCTGTTATTGTCACAAAAAGCCATGAGATATGTGCTTTAGCATAATATCTATGTTAAACAATTGGATTTTGTCTATCTGTTGCGGTTTGCCTGTTCTACAAAAATAATTCAGATTATAGAAAACTTCATAGGCTATTTCAGAACAATAGAAACATTTATTTTGTCCTCTAAACATCTTAAACATAGGTAGATATCTATCGATATCGTTGGAACTTACACGGCGCTGGAGCGGGTTTTCTCCGGGACTTCTGGTTTCTCCCGCCATCTCATTCCACCGGTACTCCATCTTCATCTCATGTATCATCAGTGTCACCGCCTACGGTGCCATATGTAGTAAAAGCGGGCGTTAAACACTACACACACACGCACACGCACATGCACACGCGCACGCACACGCACACGCACACGCACACGGACACACACACACACTCGGAACTTTTATGAGAAAATAGTAACAGAATAATATACTCTTTGAAGACTAGTTTAAGGTGTAGCTACTTTCTTGAAGATACTCAAATACCAGTTGAAGTTTCATTTGAGTCATACTGCTTACGGGTTCATTCTCGCACAGGGCTTTCTCAAAATACTTATTTCTTGTTGTAGGCAATCGTAAAACATGTATTATGGATGTATCAAATTTTCGGTGGTATACAAGATTTCCTTTCCTCAATTAAGTTGCAGAAATAGTAAAAAGGGAGCATTTTTTATTTAACGACCAACGTTGAATTTTGAAGTAGATTTCCGCAATATTGGGGTTAAGGTAATGCTGAAAGTAGGCTCAAAAATATTGAGGGTGGTGCTATTCCGGAAATTAAAGCAACCGTAAGCGAAATTTCTTTTGGAATGTAATAATAAACTTAAAATATTATTTTAAATAATGTTTTAATGAACTTTTTCTAGGTTAACTTCGTTGATTTATGAATACAAGTTTTATTAATCCGTTCTTTTTTATACAGTTATGATGGTTTTGAAAGTATACAAAGTTTTGAATAGCCTCATACAGAAAATGGAGAGCGTAACGTTTTAATTAGTTCTAAAGCTACAAGACATAGAGTTTTCCCGCTTTGTTTTGGGAGAGGGTTATGATTCCTGCAAGAAGGGAAAAAGTTTGTCAATGCACAATAGCACGCAAAGTAACTGATCGACCCACACAATGACCATTGTGCTCTCGAAATGGTACCCGGATTACTCATCCTGATCACTGTCTCTTTTATGTCACTTCTACCTCTTTCCCCCTTTCTTCCTCCAGGCTATACTTTTATACTTCTTCGATGGGGGCATACCCTTCACCCTGCTCCTTTTAACTCTTCCGTTTTTCCAACCCTTCGCATGCACACCAAAACATTACAAGGGGTTGAGTGGGACAAGGATATTCACTTTGGGAAAATTGCTTGCGCCCTTCATCTCCGAACTTCTGCATGTGTATGTGTGGCTAAAATGTTGATGGAAATGAAGGGAGCTGAAGCCATGGTATGAGAAATAGGAGAAATCGGGAAGATAATATGCGGAAAATCAAATTATCTTCAATGCTTCATGTAATGAATGTCAGACATTCTGAACTGAAACGTGTCCAATCTTGATTGAACTCAGTTTGCTGAGGTGAACAGAAGTAATTTCTATATAATCAAGTTGTCATATTACTTTTATAAGCGTTTTCGCTCGTTGTGTTTTGTTTTTATATTTGTTCTTATTCTCACGTCAGTTTTCTTTATGTGAATTAAAGTAAATGTTTTCAGAAATTGTTTTTAACAGATTACATATTAGTTACAAAGCAGACAGAAAAGGTGTAATTAATACTGGAAATTTAGACTCACGTAGACATCTCGAGAAGCAACAAAATGATGTTGAAATGACGCAGATCAATACTAATAGCAAGAACATCACCAAAGTGTTTCCCATTGTAAATAATTGAAGTAAATCCTGTATTTTAAAAAGGTGTAATTTTGTTATTATTCAGTTTCTTACTTTTAACTGTAAATGAACTTTCGTGGTAATTTGATTTTAAATTTATGATTTTGAAAGTTTGTAGAGAGATTAGAGAGATTAGAGATTAGAGAGAATAGATGGTTTATCAGTGCACAAAATTCTTCCAGATGAACAGGGTTTTAGATGCTATACGCAGAAAACTTTAGTTATAAATTTTAATTTTATGTAAATGTTCCAGACATATGGACTTTTAAAGACTACTTTTGGGGAAAGAGTGCGAAAGTTATTCCATTTTTATAATGTACGCTCTTACCTCATAGAATACAATCGGCTGTAGTTTTAGTGACACCTATTTAATTTTGGCATTATCCGTTTAATTAATTGACCATTTATAATTTTGTTCTAAATGGCACATGCATAAGATTTTCATGACATCTTCAATTTTGAAAATGCTTGTGAGCTCTACATCTTATGAGTGATTTTCCTGTATTTGGTAATCTGTAACATCTACACAAAATCCTGCTAAACTCAAACATTATAATTCTTCGTTAAAAATACATTTTTGTGGAGTTAACGATTTGAAGAAATGCAGTGAGAAAGTGTGTGTGTGTGTGTGTGCGCGTGTGCGTGTGCGTGTGCGCGTGCGTGCGCGTGCGCGTGTGTGTGCGTGTGCGTGCGTGTGTGTGTGTGTGTGTGTGTGTGTGTGTGTGTGTGTGTGTGTGATTTACGTTATCCAACGTTGTCACATAGGACCATGAATAAAATGGGTCCATGAAACTTAGTTACCCGACATTTGCCTTTAGGATAAGGGAAAAGCCCGGAGAACTCCTTATCCAGTTAACTCACCCTGACCGAGACTCGAACTCGAGACCTCTTTGAATATGAGTCAGATAGGCTGCCATCTACACTATCGAGGCGCATGCGCGTGTTCTTTTATGTGGTTCATACTCATTATCCACAAGCTTATGTAACATTTTTTTAGAAATTGCTTTTATTTTATTTTTAGTACTCAAGACATGAATTTCTGGTGAAATCTTGACAGTGAAGAGTTGAATAGAATGTTCTCTTCTTACTATAAGTACTTGAGAAAAAATATAAAGAAAGAAAAGAAAATGAGAAATATAAAAAGGTTACATTAAGTAGTCTCAGATCCCAAATAAAGCAGTATTTTCTCTCAAATATCAAAATTTGTTCTCTTAGTCAGCATACTGATACCGGGTTGGACTCCTGGCTGATGGGTGGCAGTTTTTCTTTAGCGAGGCTTATTTCTCATTCCCGGTAGGGTGTGTATGTAGAGGGAGAATGTGAATATTGTTTGAATTTGATGTAACAAACAAGTAATATATACCCACAGATACGATAAATACTGATGTAAGCCGGTAAATATCACTGCCACTGTTATCAGCTTAAACGTTAAAAGAAGATTTATGGATTTAACATTAAAGTAAACGCATGTTTGGAATTGTTTAACGGCGTAAGTTTGAACTGAATGCAAGAAAACAAACTTCATGAACTGTCATGCATTTATTCCAGATGTATACTTATATTTATGATTTCTTAAAATGAGCATCCGAACATGTCCACAAAACTGTCTTTATAATTCTTCAAGTGATAGTACAGAATTTGTTCGTAATTTAAAATTATATAGTTGAAAAATATTTTGAAGAAACATGAGACAATCTTCTGTAGTATTGTTAGAACTGGGCATCAGTAAGGTTCTAGCTGGTGTCTCAAATCCCCAGCTATCCTGCAGTGCTTTAAGCGTTTCCTAGCATGAATTTAAACCTCTTTTTTCTTGGAATAGAATAAAAAACAAAGAATGATCCTTTTTCTGCGACATCTTCCCTTTAGTGCTAAGCCCTACAGTCAAATAAAGTGTCCGAATCAATGTGAGAGAGAAGGCTGGAGAATGAACTTGGTGTGATTTTGGAAACTTGGCGATCTTGATAGAGCTCGTCATCGGCGCTGCTGACAGGTTCAAATGCTCTCCATCTCCGTCTCGTACCCTGTCATCGCGGTGCACCGTTATTCGTCTTCATAATTCACACCGGGGGTGTTACAGCCATAATTCATGCAGAGCGTCATCTGGCCCCGTCGATTGCCAGATAGCCGAGGTAGGTACAACTTCTGCATTCAGGTAGCATTTGTGCTGCGGTCCCATTCAAAATGCATTCCGCTCGGCGTTTCACACAGTGTGTCCAATTCATTTCGTACAAATATGAATAATAAATATCGTCCGTTTCCTTCGAATTGCAAAATAGTTATTTGCTTATTTTAATTGCTGTAGTTGCAATTTTAGTCTTTATGCCTTATATTTTTGTCTTAAAAGGAAGAAAGAAAAAGAAAACTGGAACAGTCGGAATTTTCAAGTATACTTCATAGAAGCGCAAAATTTAGAAATTGTAATGATGTGGTATCCTAAAATTTGCAACACTTTTATTTTTAAACACTGTGTTATATAGGTTCTTAAATACGCCTTTCTCCCTTTCTCTTCTCGCTTTTATGGTAAAACAAATTTACTAAAAATGGGAGAGGGTAAGTTGTGCCAGTAGATAAAATAGCTCTTTATTTTTACGTCTTATCATCCATTTTATTCAACAAAAAATTGAACTCTTTTTAATAAAAGTAAAACAGGATATATTTGACTCTGTTCAATGTATCTTAGTGCGACTTAACCCACTATTTATGGTAATTTATTCATATAGCTCAACTTCCGGTGAGCAAATAGCTTAGCTTAGTCCGTTACTTCAAGTTCTACTTTCGTGTCCCTCCACTTTGTGTTCATATTCATTTTATTTTCTTCCGCGCTTTGCGGAGTAACAAATACGATCCAGATAGCCTCTTCTTCCGTAAGATATATTGTTGGTGAGTCATAAGCTACAAGAATTCCCTTATTCTCTGCAGTAACAGAATTGATTACATGTCACCATAAAACTTGCAAAGGCTACTTAAAAACAGACTGATAACTACGCCTCGTAAATACATACTTCCTCACCTAAGTACCTCTTCATGATGTACGAGAATTACAAGGGTGCTTAGTTATTTACCTGTTAAAGTTTTTGACACAGTTTTGGGACGTTCTGTAAGGTCAAAATGTTCTAGAATTTGCTGATAGCGCTTTCCTATCTACGCTGGCTGAACGGGCAGCTATCTGTTCAAAGGGCCTCGCTTATCTTCGATAACCTGGCCATAGCCGGTGCATCGTCATATTATTTGTATAGAAACAAGTTCTTACACTGTCCTTAAGCTATTCACTATATTATTTTAGCTAGGACTGTTCTCCAATAGCTTTGGTTCGTTTAACTCAGTATTAGTGTGTTAATGCAGTGGTAAGCTATGGCCTGTTCATTAAATGTAAACAACATTTATTTTTCATTTTTTGTCATCGAAGTCTATGTTTTGATTATTTCTGGAAGAAAATAAAAGAAACCTTGGAATTCTATATAGCTGTCACGTGACAGTTTGAAGTGGGAAAATTCAAAGACTTAGGAACAGATATTTCACAAACGGCCTGTAGGATAGTAATTGCAATAGCATTATATTGAACGATGAGAAGATGATCTCCACGTTATCTCGAAGACATAGGTTGGGAAACCATGGCTATAGGATCAACCTTCCTCCTCATAGAGGGGATGAAGTTGATGTCCCAGATTGAGAAGACGCCTGGATCCAAATTTTAGACAGCCGAAGTTCTATGATGTCTCAATTTCTCCCGACGTTCCCCGTAGCTGCTGCAGTCGAAGCATGGAATTAAATTACCCCAGGCGTGGTCTCGGACAGAAAATTCACGAATCTAATTTTACATTAAATTATGAAATAATTGAACAAACTTTTGAATTAACCAAAATGGAATGAAATATATTTTAAAATTCAATCACAATGTAAAATTTTGCGTCGTATCAACTCATGTTCTTCCTTAATCGCTTCCCGATACTAAGTATACTTTTAATTTCCATCTTTCATCACATTTCAATACATAAAACGCATTGAAGGCGAATAAGAACATGTCATACACCTCTCGTATCCGACACTAAGAGACACTTTGTTCTCCCTAAACGAAGTTTATTGATTTTTACCATTGCTATGGCAATTAAGCATTTTCTTATTGGCCACGTCATTCTCAACGACCAGTAGTCATGCCATTTTTGGTTAACTCTATAATCTTTCTTTTTAAAACTTAATTTAAACACTCCAATACTCATTGCAGCTTTAAATAATTTTAAACTTCTGATAACATTGTTTAAGCAACTTAACACTATTATTTTCTTCTCTTCATAATTCACTCTATTCCGCGTTTTTATTTCACTCGTTACAGAATCTCGTTCACTTCACTATCAGTTCAACTGTTTATGATGATTTATTTTTATAGATTTTTAAAATTATAAAATTAGTATTAATAATAATAACAGCAACAGCAAGGTTTTAAGTTTCTTAAGCTTTTTACCTGGGGTTTTCCCTTATCCTGATAGACGAATTTTGGTAACTGTAACCTCCATGAACCCCGGACTCATTTTAGCATCATTTCACCCATTTCATTCATCGTCC
Source organism: Mantis religiosa (assembly GCA_030765055.1). NCBI lineage: Eukaryota > Metazoa > Arthropoda > Insecta > Mantodea > Mantidae > Mantis > Mantis religiosa. Next base: position 125,933,676 of record CM060953.1, on the reverse strand, counting down.
GATAAGACTTAATTTTGGAGGTCGTAAATTACAACAACAAAAAATCACCACAGGCCTCACTCAACTGGCAATGAATTTCAGTAGGTTTCATATTACAAAAATGGAGAAAACGAATGATTGCACGCTGTTTTTGCAATGAAAACGTCGCCATTTTAAGTATAAAGAACAGTCCCAACACTCGTCGCTGCCACTGGAGTTCTATGCACAATACAGTGCTGCCATCTCTGTCATGTATTCACAAATAATTCACGTATTATTGAAAAAAATCAGAAGTTCCTATCTGGTCCCAGTACTGAAAAAAAGGTGTAAATTGAACGCACCTTATGAATGCCGGTTTTAGCTACACTTTCAACTGTCGGAATGCCAAAATTGTAAGAAATGATCTGAAAGCTTTAATTATGAAAGGTAGTATGATTGGATCAAAGGCAATTCATTTCAGTTTCATAGGCAGTACCTGGAAATATCCTATTCATTAATGCAAATCTTTCATTTTCCAGCTCTTTGTCAAAACTAAACTTTATGTTGTCATTCTTTTTAACTGTTCTTTATAACACTGCACTTGACTAAATGAAAGTGGTAATAAGGCCTGCCAACAAAACATTTCTAGTAATTTGTGGAAATGTATGGTCACTTATGTAAGTGGGAAAGACTCATTATATAATCTGTTACATCACAATACAGCCAAATACAAAGGTCTGTAAAGTTCAATTCTGGATTTTACTTGATCAGGTGTAATGAATGTGTACATGGTTTCGGCATACATTTAGAAAGTATGTAATTATTGTCTAGAACCTAAGCAGTGTAGTACTTGTTCATACTGCAGTGCAACCAATCACAATGGCTGCAAAATCTGTAGTTGTGTTGCTAAACCAAAATTAAAAGCCATCTAGGTTGTAACTCAAATGTTTCGAAGAGGATGGATACCATGTGTTGATATTTAAGTTAATAAATCAATGTCAGAAAAAGCTTTATTTAGTGCTAGGGTCTCTGCAATATTGTGGGCGATACAGGTTACACAAGAGAAGAAAGAAGTAAAATAAAGTATGGGAATAAGATTTTGTTAAAAATGTTGATGGTGCTCAAAATGGTTCCGCCAACTTCCACACACTTTAAGCACTGCTCATGTATGTGAATGGCAAACACAAATGATGCTAGGACGTAAGTGTCACCAATCTTGAAAATATGGCGAGAGCTGGGTGATGCCTGTTGGGGTAACTGTTGTTAGAGCCAGCAAAACTGTTATGCTTTTTTACACTCTGAGTAGATGAGAAGCACGTAAGAGCGCTCTTCATTTGTGTACAAGACCGACATTGCTCATTCCCACTTGACATTTGCTAAGCACATCAATAATATAAAGTATGAAACAGTTAAACAGATTAATCCTATAACTCTAGGTATACTGAAGGACTGCTGTGCATCATGTAACAGCGAATGCAGTAGCAATGCAAACAGCTCTTAACTGATGAATGCGACGTCTACTGCTTGTCACAGAGTCTACGGCTTGTTTGACGATAGTAATCCCCTTCCCTCCCTTTGCTCTAGACCCTAATCGAAGATATTATGTAATTATGTTGGAGATATTATGTAAGGCTTTTATTTTTGAGTTAAGTAATAATTTTAAGAACAAAAAGCAACATTAATATGACTATTCTTTCTTTTGAAAAAATAAGAAAAACCAGCACTAATATGACAGTACATATACAAGCACGGCAACGCCTGCTTTTCAAAATGTGGCTTCTAAGCGTGAACATTTTGCAAATTATTCCAGATTGTCTACATATTTAATTTAGAAAATAACGTGCTACTAATATAATAATCTAGGAATTATAAACATTGCTTTGAATATTACAAAACGTAGTTGTGCGGAAAGTTCAATTAGGAATCAGTTGCAGTGACATTGGCTAGTTACGCAATTTTTTTTTTCAAATGCATTTATAGCTATTGCAGGTTTCTAATTTTGTAAGGTAATATTTTTTTTACATTAGATTTTTAGGAGAATTAATAACACTTATTTTTAGGTTGAAATTGGCTGACTGGCCAGAATACCAATCCATTCTTGGGTACCCGGGTATTAATTTGCGTGCTTCAAAGACTTCTATAATTTTATCTAAAAAGTAGGTAACTCTTTAACTAAATTGGTAAGTTTAACCATTTGAAGGAAACAAATTTATTTGTGTCAAGATTCTATTTATGTGCATAAAAGCGTGCTTTAAGGAGAGGGCTTTCTTATATTAATGCAGGTTTGTTTATATCCATTTTATAGTTTTTCATGAAGGATTCTAACTGTGAATGAGGAATCAATCCAAAACTTTGTTGAATAATGTGAGGGATCTTAGATGCTATACATAATAATACTTCTTTGAGTTATGTTTATTAAAATGTATTACCAATGACCTTTCTTTTGTCATTCCCTTACTTTCTGTGCTTGTCCTAATAGTCAATATGTGAAGTAGGTATTATACAGGATAGTAATCTATTCAACATTTTTTCCACCTCAGATATTTATTGTACAACTTATTGGGCTAATTTTCATAATGCACCCAAATATTTCATTAAATAATATGTGTTCTTATAGACTACAGTACACAATTCAGTTTCCTCTATTTAAGTTATTTCTGTTAATTATTGTATGCTAAACTCTATAGCCCAAAGGAGCCAAAGAGCCCCGACTATTTAACTACTGCTCTTAGTTTTTTATTTCTATTCTTCCGTAAGAATTTATTAAGAAATGATCAAGTGTATTAAGAAATTTATCATGAGGTGATAAAGTGCTATGGAAATTAAGTAAATGCACTTAAGAAAAATTAAAGTGGGTTTTATTAATGTCTAGCTACTTACCTAAGCAATTCAGGAAAATCAAGGGAAGAATAAAATATATCTGAGGCAGGATTAGAATCTGACATGTCATAATTGCTCCTCCTTAATCCTTTCCGGAGCATCATCTCATATAAACTCATAACTAAACCCAGATAATATCTTGGCCGAACAATGTGAAAACATGCTCTATTAACAGTAAATGTTATTACAAATACGTTTTGCAGGTATTTCCTCTAGATGTGGGCATATTCTGTAGCTTTTCTTTATGACTTCAGTCTAGATTGTAGGCTATAATGACAACGTTGAAGATCTTGGCAGCTACTCCTCATGTACATCTCGGTATTTAATGAGCGAGGTATAATAAAACTCAGAAGTGGCAATAAAGATTATTTGGCACAGGAAAAGAAGGCGGAAACGCGCCATAAAGGCACGAGATTATTTCTTGGTCCTTTGCCAAGTTCATTTAACGCGTTATAGCGGGAGTAGCGTGGGACGAAAAGCCACAAATAATTGACTTTTAACAGCCGATTTACGGTCTTGCGTATACGCAAAGTTAGTTTTACGTACCCTGAGTGTCACTTCGTTGTAGCCCTGAGAGTTTCCTCAGCTGCGCAGTAACTTTGTTTGTCTCGCCGGTCTTTTAATTCGACGTTATTACCCGATCGTGAAAAAAAGTCAGGGTAATTTCACCTAACACGGGAGAGTAAAGTTTTCACCACAGGGAATACTCTTATCTGGGGGGTTCCCATCTCTATAACTCCTACGTGGTAAAGAAAAGTAACGAGAGCTGGTTGGAAACCGTTAGTCAATTTTATGGTTCTAAATAAAGGGCCATAAAGTGTTCAAAAACTCCTGAAATGCTTATTTGCAATTTTAATGGAGTTTGGATAATGTCTCGCTATTTCTTTCCGACAGGTTTTAGTGATGTTCTTGCAGTGCTTCCCAGGATTATGACGTCCATAACGCTGAAGGCAATCAACGAAGAAAAACTACCACACGATACCTTTCACCTCCTTTTGATAAAGTTATGTGCTTTCTTTCTCGAGCTTAGATCACTTTGACCTGGTGTTAAAAATTTATGATAGCAAGCCATCCTATTTCGTTCTTCTTTTTCTTCCTATAAAAGAGTTCCTCAAGTATTCCAGTTAAAACTTGTATTAGAAGAATATGTGGAGGATTCATTAGAATTTCGCTGCGTTCATCATTATTTTTAGAGAAGTAATTATTGAAATGTATTATATTTACGGAGCAATAGTGTATGTTATTCGCTTTTCAGTACCCCCTTGCAGAGTCCCGAGAAGCTCCGATACGGAGTTCCATTCATTTGTCGATAGCTTTTGAATTATGAAAATTGGTGTAAACCATTTGCAAAAAGCATATCAGAGCTGCATATGAATTCTGCTATTTTATGACAATGGATGTTACGTGAGAGGTACATTCTACGTAATAAACAATTTTTGGCTATGAATAACATTAGTTTTGGAAAAGTAATTTTTAGAAAACTTCTAAAGTTTTCAGAACAGAAACAGAGACAGAAAATTATGGATAGGGGTAAAGGGTAAGTTAACGGACTTCAAGCCAGTGACATATGAATCAAAATGTTCAAATAAAGTTATTTATGATGTTTATTTGCTCATATTTGTTTATATTCAATGAAGGTATAGATAAACTTAATTTTTTTAACAATGTAAGAAGTACAGTTATAGAGGGATGACTTTATATATCATGCTTGTTTTTCATTTCAAAACATAATTTTAATTTGTTAAATAAGGAGGTTTAGGTAATATGTTAGAATTTGCACATTATGAAGGATGTTTAAAGTCATAGTCAACTCCGTATTCGGTTACACACTCCGTCCCTGCTACTTCCAGTTTGAAAATACAGATGACTAGCCAAGATACCAGTATTTCAACTATCATTCATAATTAGTGAATTCAATTCAATTGTCAATCAGAAATTGTCACCACTTTTAAACAAAGACTACGTTTTTTACAGTTATTGTTTTATATAACTTGGAAACCATTACCCTCCCTTTGTTACTACATCCACACCTTTGGTAGAGTTGACAAGATTGGGTTATTTCTCTCCCCACCCCCGAAAGAAAACTGGAAAGGGTATTAAATCGGTTATTGAGTATTGAGTATAGTAGATTTGTACACGTCAAAATCACGTGATGCTGACTTCCAGCCCTCCCCCTCCTTTTCTGCCATAGAGAAGGATACAGGTGTTGTTTGGCTCATTACAACCTCCATGAACCTACTGGAAGTACAAAATCTTCACCGCATGCACAGTGTACAGCTGAGAGGGAGAAACGAGAAGTATCCATCTGGTTCTCTTACATAGACAAATTTCCCATTGGCCTGTCGAAGCACTATTAGGGCTTTATCTATGCCTTTCTAACCGAAACCACTGCATTTCCAAAATATCTCCATGTGGGGTAGTAGCCAAAATATTTTGTTTCAGTTGTCCTGTAAACTTGGGTTATTGTTATTATTTGACAGAAAAGAATGGAGTAAAATCACGGATTGTTGTTAGAAACTCTCTGAAACGTTCTCAAATACGTTAAGCGTTTACCTAGCTAAATACTTTATATCTTTAATTTCGTATATTGAATAGGTTGTAAGTTGAAATTTTCCCACAGCCAGCTTTCCACATTCGTTAGAATTTAAATTATATCGGGCGGTCATAATCATGGCAGAACAATGTACTAACAAATTATTGCATTTCCGAGACCAAGAATAGAACATTTTGGGGTTCCAATTTAAATTTGAAAGTCGGTTTGCGGAGGTGTAAATAATAAAACGAATTAACAGAGATTTGTAGCTTCCATAAAGGTTGTTTAAAATTTAGAAAAAATAAATAAATATTTATTTGGAACTTTGGATGCTTTAGTAGTCATATTTTCCGGAAGAAGTGCTATATATTAGATTGTTGTGTACCTTTAAGATGATACTACAAATATCCAATGGAATAAGCAGTTTGCAGATTTGCAAATTGAACGGAATTTCAAAGCCCTCACATATCAATCAACTCATAAAAAATTAAAACTTTTTCTTGAGTACTGTATTCTATTCGTATTATAATTACAAATAAATATGTGTTAAAATCACTTTTGTATAGCTTTATATAGCTAAATGTGGAGAAAATAAAATAATAAACTTTTTGGAATGAATTTGGTGCAAAAAGGATAAAAAAGTTAGCAAAATCCATCATATTTGTTTCTTAATTTACACTTTTTTTTTCCTATCGAAGTTCATGTATATTTACGTGCAGAAAATTCTGTTTTACCTTTTCCAATAAAATTACAAGGACCGCACGTTGGCATGGTAGCTCAATAGGTTAGAGCAACTGGACGGAAACCAGGAGATCCGTGGTTCAAATCCCGGCAATGGCATTGAATTTTTCATGTTGACTCTATCTATCGAAAACCTTAGCCTATATACGGCCAGTGTGAAGAAGTGATTAGTTTCCATCAATTAACTAAAAAATTATAAGTATTTAAGTTTAGATATAATTATTATTGTCTGTTTGGAATGCTCAAATCAAGGTAAGATATAAACCTAACATTTTCTATAATTAGGTGATAGTCTTATTTTACAAAGGGAAAGGACTCCGTATTTGATAGGTTCTACGTTTGATTCCCAACAATCACTAAATCTGGTTTTGGTTTTTGATTTTCACAAGTTGGTAAGTGTATGCTAGATAGTTTTCGATTTGTATCCCACCATTACGTTCTTTTTAACATCTTTCAAGTGTGGTTCCAGTTTTTATTTCGGATAGTGGTGCAGGACAGATTGTTAGAAGAAAAATATGCTCACCATAGACATCAGAGGGCTGTTTAGTCGATGGATAATACATCGCCCTCTCTAGATAGCCCTTAAGAGCTAGCTGTGTAGTCAGTATATAACAATCTATTTACATAAGTGTAAAACGCTTTTGGCGCACCTATATTCTGAGAGGCTAAACAGCAGACGATTTTACACTAATAGTGCTAATATACCAAATCTGCTTTAAGTCTGTCAAACTGATGCAAATTGAATGTGTTTTATCCAATGCATTTTCCTCTTAGAAGTTTCTCGTTTCTAAAATTGTACACCTTCAGATGGGAGAGCGCGGCCCCTTCCCTTTACTAGTTCTTATTGCTTATCCCAGCACTTCAAAATAACAGAAAATGGATTTCATCTAACCCGGGTGACCGAAATGGTTAAAACACGGACTTGTGAACGGAAAGTCCACTGTTCAAATTCCTTTAATATTGTCCTCTTTTTTCACCCCCTGGCAATCTTCAAATATTGGGGCGGGGGGTGCTAACCTGGAACGCCAAGTTTCTCTTCTTAATTATCTTTCTTTTCATCTTCCTATTAGTGCTGCCACCATGTCGTGTGATATACAGTAAAACCTTCCATTAAATGATACCCAAAATAGGAAATTGAGAAAAATTCTATTAATATTATTATTTCCAACATGGGGAGCTATGTCGATTACAACCAGTAAATATGGTATAAAGGGAAACTACGGAATCCTGTGACTGTTGCACATCAAATGCTTTTGAAAGCGAAAAGATATTTTAAACTTCCATTCAATTTAAGATTCTAAATTACATTACTTGAGCTACCTAATCTTTACCGTGGTAAAGGTTGTCAGTAACGTGAGAATGAAAGTGGGGGAAAAAAATTAAGGGGGAAAAGGAAACAAGTCAACAGCCGGTGATCACGCATGGTGGCGCAAGTATAAACTGTAAAGAGAGGGATGCATGCACTTGATGCATCAGGAGGGGACGGATAGTAAGATAAGGGGTAGCGGGTTGCTCACATCACGTCACGTTCAACCCCCAAACAACCATGTAATTGATTTCTGTAAGGGGGGTATCTCCTCCACTCTGCGGCCTGTAACCGTCCCTTCAAGTGATGTTTCTGGACAACGTCGTTATCGTTTACTACACAGGCTGGTTGTATTTTAACGAGCATCCTAGCAACAAGGAACTATAGAATATACTATGTCGTATTGCAATATTGTTCGTTTCCGTTTGCTAAATTACTACCTCTTGCAGAGGGTGTGTCGTCATTTAGATTACAAGTGTTAGTGCAATGGCGTCGAATTTCTACTTGAGATGGTTTCTAAAATCTTCGAATGTGAAAGAGAATGAATTCCCAAGTTGGGTAGCTTTAACCACGAGAAGTTATGAGTTGTGAAATTCTCTTACAACATGAGTAGCACGGAAAGAGAACATTGTACTTTACAAACATTTCGATATTGATATTCGATATTCCCGAAAATATTTGTTTTAAGGACTCTTGAGGGTATGTGCGTAAACTGCAGCTATCTCAGAAATGAAGAACTTAATATGTAAATAAATGATATATATGTTAATGTCTTGCAAATATCCGACATTAAAAATTAAACACCTTTATACGTATTTGTAAATAAAATCTAACAAGGGAGTGAAAAAACCTCCAGTTACAGGAAAATCGCTACAATACTCTATTGACACAAATAGAGTTTTGCATAGCATTTTCACATTTAGAAATACTCAAGTTTTCCAAAGCTGAAGATTAGATTGACTGTCACTATGAATATTTTCATCTATCAAAGTTCTTCACATGATTTCGTGGCAAACATGAAATGAATACAGTTTGGCCGGCCGTTCTCCGGCTCTGACATTTCTCGAGAGGGGGAAGCCAGTTCTTTAGAGAGAATTTCAAGCACAGGAACATACGTATTTTAAATATTTCACGTATTTACATAATTCACGAACCAGTAGTCATATTATTATACTAGCGATAATAATAGGACTTACGGACACTAAAAGTCGGAGTTCACTCACGCACAACCCCGCCTCGGTAGCGTATATGATAGCATGTCTGCCTCACGTTCAAGAGGTCCCGAGTTCGAATCTCGGTCAGGGTGAGTTACCTGGATAAGGGGTTTTCCGCGGTTTTCCCTTATCCTGAAAGACGAATGTCGGGTAACTCTGAGCTCTATGGACCCTTGGCTCATTTGAGCATAATTTCACCCATTTCATACATCGCCCGATATGACGTAAATTACAAAATTGGAGGACGTAAGTTACAAAAAAAAATCACTGATAAAGAGCAAGAAGCAATGCTTTTGTTTTCGTGTCTGGTGCGTCCCAATACCAACTTTTGAGGTTTGCACAGCAGTGGTTCCTGCGCTGCCTAGTTACAAAATAATGTAATATTTAATGCTGCATAAAATTATACTTAAGAGAATTTCGAAGCTGCGACACCGAAATTCGGACTAGTTAAGTTCTAGACTACGCAACGGCTATATTCATTCGGTGTCGTTTCGGAAACAACCTATATATTATGAATGTTACATGTAATGTTAAAATGTCTACACTTAAGTGATATTCGGCCCATAAAATATTGTTTCATCCACGTCTTCGCACACTGTCATCTTTTCATGATCTAGGTAGGACTGTAATAATATTCTAGATTTTGTTTCACATTCTGTGCCAACATCTGAATTAATAAAAGGAAGTACCTTCTTTCGCTCGAGATTTTACGGTAATGCACACTTTGAGATTACCTGAACCAGAAAAATAATCTACTGAGTCTATTAATGTGTGAATAACGTGAATGAGAGACCTTATGCTAGTTAAATAAGTAGTTTGATACTTGAATAAGAGACCATTTAAACAACTTAGACAAAAATATTCTTATATTCCTGCTACTCAAATTTCCTCTTACGCATTTTAGCTATTTTTAATCAAAACATCTCCGTCAAATATAGGTCATGTACGGAAATTATACACAAAGTATGCAGTGTTGAATTTTTTTAAGAATTAACATGCTGAAGTGTTCATCATTTTGAATGATTTTTTTATAAAACTAGGATAGCACATATATAGCGCATTGTTGAGCAAAATATGTAGAGTTCAGAAAAAGTTGAGCTTGTGTTGAAAAATTTTGTCGTAGCAATAACTATTTGAAAAATATTAATTAGTGTGCAAGTTTGGCAGAAATCCTTTGCCGCCGTTCATTTTAGATGCATTCTTAAAAATAAAGAATACAACGTGCAGTTCTGTTGAGAATGGCTGTTTATCATTACTGCATGTAGCAGTAGGAAAAATGCAACTTAGAAAACTTATGCATGCTTCAAATTCTACCTGCAAAACATAACAAAAAATCTTTTATAGGAATAGTAAAGTAAATAATGAATAAAAATTGATGTGGGCAATGGAGGCCAAATTTTTGGTTTAGTTCATACTTCATTGTATGTGAAGTGACATAATTATTGTAGTGATATAATGAGGATTAGGATTACTAGCTACCAGTCTTCATCTATTGTACCTATGCCCCCAAGTGAGTCATCCCTGAGAGGAAGGATGTGGTAAGAGTAGACAGAGGGCGGCCGTCCCATGGAGCCAAGACAATGCAGAGGGCAGGGTCCTACATTTTAGATGAAATCTACCGCGGTAGGCCAGAGCAATGGACATCCCCTTCTGTGGTTCGGAAGCGATCGCAGCAACCGTTTCGGAGACCGGCAACCTAACTACCGGAGGAGCAAGTGATTCACTCAGAGCATATCATCCTGCCATGCACCGCCGACACTTCCTTACCGAGTCCACCAGATGAGAGACGATGTGAAATGGTAATGGAGATGAAATGAGGGACAATAAATTCGGGGATGTATTTAAGCTACCCAGCATTCGCATGGCGACCCGGAAAAACCTCCGAAAACCCCATGGATCAGGTAGGCCTGCCACGGTAATCCTAGCTAGGTCTCCCGAATGCGGGCCACAGACGAAACCATCTGGTCACAGTGATATTGAATATTTTGTTTCTACTATCGCTTATTTTGCTGCATGTTCGTTCTGCTTTAAAGCGTTAATGTTATTTTGTTTACATAGTCATTACTTTTTTGCAACAAAGTCTAAGGCAGAAGTGTCGCAATGGTATGTTCCGGAGAACTAAGAACACATTACACACCTCAAACTTGCAGCAACAAGTATGACCTACGGCAAGACGACCTTTGAGATGGCGCTTGGCATAACTTCTCACCGCGGCTGGGAGCACTAGGCCAGGAAAACATTTTTGAAGCCGGCTATATCGTTAAAGATGTAAAGGATAAACTATGCAGGGGGAAACATCGCTCTCTGCGTACTACATATGATTTATTGGACCTGACACCACTCCATGCAGTAGTCCCTAAAAGCTGCCTAGAGTTCTGGCGCCAGGACCCGCTTGCACAGCCACCAACCTCTGAGTTCGATTACCCAGACAGGTTACCCCGGCGCTGCTTTGCACGTGAGGCAGGACCTCAATGAATTAGGTAGGTCACATGTAGTTAGCCGTTTCTCACTGCCCCTCAAATGTCCTAGCTGTCAACAGGCCCTTAAACAGCTCACTGACTGACTGACTGACTGACTGACTGACTGACTGACTGACTGACTGACTGACTGACTGACTGACTGACTGACTGACTGACTGACTGACTCACTCACTCACTCACTCACTCACTCACTCACTCACTCACTCACTCACTCACTCACTCTCTCTCCTAAGGGTTCATTATAATACAAATATTTAAGTAACTTAAGTTGTCAAGGGAATGTGTGAATATATCATTAGTAGTAGAGATGGTCATGACTCATAATTTCCATTATCTATTCTAGTATTATCGCGAATCGTTTCTATTATCTTTTCCTTGTCATTAATTTCGCTGTTTTTTCTTCTTCGCTCTATAGACGATTTTTTTAATAACATAACATATTTAAAAGCGAGTATCACTGTTTTATTAAGTTATCAATAATGGTTTTTGGCATTTTATCGTATTTTGATTTTGGCCCCTGCAATTGAATAGACCTCGAAGTTATTTAGAAATTAACTCACTTTGGCCATTCCTAAAACTATTTTTAAAATGCTAGATTCACTTGAAGTACGCCCTGTTCCATTCGTATTACACGCATGCACTGCTTCCAAAGGAAAACGATAAATGTCAACAGATTTTGATTGTTTATAGCTACTATTTCATCCAGATATCACTTCCGCAGCTATAGTTTTAAACACATTTTCCAGAAATCGCTTTGAAGAGGCTGGTTATAGCCCTACAAGGGTGTGTAATAAAAGCAATTGTTAATGGAATTTACTATACGCTTAATTTACTGAGTTTTGATATTAGCTAAGTAAAACTTCTGCAAAAGTCAAAATCTAGCTGTGCTGCTGCTTCCATCGTTACGTTTGGTACAAAACCAAAAATAAATGAATTCATTTAATGGTCCCCAGAAATGTGAAAGACCATAAAAGGAGAAGCTTTTCCACTGGGAAAGGGGAAGAGGAAGAGCATTGTCACGTATTTCTCGTCCGATGTAAACTCTAATCTAATGCATTGGCACATTTTCTCCCTAGTTGCCAGTTTGTCGTAGTGTACATGCCCCATTTTGGGCGTGTACTGCGTCAACAGAATGGCATTAAGCGGCTATTGCCATGTTCAAAGTTGCTGAGCAAAAATACAAATGCATTTTCAGAGCATTACATGATGATATTAGCGGCTTTATTCGTACTGCCCTCGCGCTTGAACGGCCGATCCTGTTTTACTGCCTTAATATCTGTTGCATCGCCATAATCCTTAAACAATCCTAACTCGAGGTAACATTTGTTGCCACTTGGGAAATTCGCACTTACACGGTTTGTTCTAAGGTGCACGAACGTAGGCAGTGTTTATGAGACATAAACCGTGATTCTGTTACTTCCCTCTGAAAGCAACAAAGGAATGTGCAGCGACCACAGTACTAATGCCTGATAAGCCTGCGTATGTGTTCGCCATCTTTAGATTATCTGAGCTGAATACGCATCATGGTAGTACTAAAGAGCGTACTGGTGGCCTTAGACCATAATATTTTAGAATAGGGCTAAAATAAGAGTCCATTTTGTCTATAACAGGACAAAAAAGAAGAAACACAAGTATAAAATTAAATAATAAGTCGTCAAAGCAACACTCTGTAAAGTAATAACACTACAAATGGCATTACATGAAGGAGAAACTTTAAAAATGAATAAGACAGACAGAAAAAGAATAGAAACGTCAAAACGAGTGTTTTAAGAATAGTGCTATGATTTATCCTTTCGGACCAAAAATTGAAGAAATTAAGAAATAAATGAAAATAGTAACTGCTACCAACATACACTGAAGTTCAGAGAAAAACAAATAACATACATTACGTAACATACACAAATACAATCTTCCAAGGTCGTTGACCACAAACAAAAGCGTTTACTTTCAAAACGCAATTGCAGGCACACGATACTCAGTTCCGATTACGCTCTCATTTCGACTCCATTTACGACTCTGACACACACTGGCAATCACGGCTCCTTTTTATATACCTCTTCATGGTTCCAGAAAATAGTCGAATGCTCTGTAAGATGTCACCAGACAAAACACGAACGTTCCAGACACCTAACTTTATCTGTTTCGGCATGCCTTTATCTCCGCGCTATCTTTATCTGTTTCAGTAATCTCTTTATCTCCGTGCTACACTATCCATCCCTTATCTCAGCGCGCCTAACCCTTTGTGGGCGTCGCCGCCAGTCGCGACAATATATTTGTGAAGGTTAAGTAAGAAGAAGACAAAGTGCCATATATTATTTCCAACGCTTCTGTTAATTCTTAAAGGTGCCATCAGACGTTTGCAAACCTTAGCAGGAGGTATGGTTATGTATATTTTGGTTAGGTATACTCAGCTCTAAAGTCTCAAAAAGCACACCCGTAAGCATTCTTTGTATTGTTTATATGTGAACACCTTAACATAAAAAGAAACGATTAAATGAATATTTAACTTCATATCTAAATAGATTGCCTGTAAAAGATGTAGAACGAAATTGTCTACCACTTGGCCAGACCATCGCTAACAAGCCATCCTTTGAAACTCATTTTAAGCCATCATTAGAACCCTGTTTATTACTTTTTATTTCATTTATTTATTGTACGTCAAATTTTCGTTTCTGAACCGAAAGGTTACTATGCAACGGCAAATGATTAAAATAGATGACATGATGTTCAAATTAGCTTGGATACATATACTTTGATAATAACTGACATTCATCTTCAGAAATCTCTTCCAGGTAACTCACCCCAATTCACATTTTACTTTGAGACCTCTTGAAATTAGAGCAGGCGCCTTACCATAAATCTGTGCACGTGGACTTCGGCTAAGAATAAAACACGTAACTTTAGTTTTCTGCAAACAGAATTTAGAGACATTTTTACAGATTTTTTATAATGGAAAACCGAGGGAGATAGAACGTTGTACCGAAAAAGCTAAAGATGGCTTCTTGGCTCTCTAGATAAACACCTGCATTCTGTTTCAAGGATTTTAGTTTCAATCTGGTTTCGAAATATTTTTCTTTCATAACGGATTCACAATATGCCCAGAATCTAGCATGAACATCCGTGATTGCTCTAGCTGCTTAATAGCAACTCAATTTTTATTTGGTGCCTCAGAGCATGTCTTGCTATCGTATCTTACACATGTATCGTCATAGTGAGCACATTAAAAATGTACCGCCAACATAGCTGAATGGGTGTAAACGATAAGAAAATAAATATTTTAGACCTGGCAACGTTGGGACTGCAATTATAAATATTTGTAGCATTAACTCTTTTAGAGTCTACTAGTTTCATTTTACATACTTACATATTTTAAGTGCTCATAAAATTATGCAATTTCTTTTCAAACATTTAACTGTCATCTCTGCTTGCTTCATTCTGAGGTGCACCTTCAACGAAATATGTAGTAATGAAAGCATTTCTGTAAATATGTATGTTGATTAATATGAAGAAAAGATACTGCTTTCATGTGCCAGTAAATGCGTTGATCACGAAATTATTTGCATTATTTCATCGCCACAGACAAACGTATTACAAAGTTCATGAGACTTAAAACATATAATCCACACCTTTGTTTGTTTCCTATTCATCTTCTTCAACAGATTACTCTCCTCTTACACCTCCAAGAACATAAACCAATGACTTGGCAGTATTCTGTCAAGTACCAAGCAAACTTTCGGTCACAGTAGGTATATGCAAAGTGATCAGGTCAAAAATGAGGAAATGAAATGTAGTCTTTAAAGTTCATGACACAGGTTAGCTTTTGTGTCAAATTTTCCATTCCAGCACTCGCCTAACAGAGAAAAAAATCGGAAAGAAGCCTTCGCTCAGGTGGTTATCCTCGGTGGCTTGAACCCGGTACCTCATTACACGCTTCCTGTACTACGTGTCTCAGTATATTTCGTTGGTATCAAATAGAATCTTACTAATATAAGGCAGTTGTACTCAGGCGACATTCTTCTAGACCGAATCTGTAAGAAAGTCACGTAATTAACAAAGTGAGATCCAAAAACCTCAATTAATTTCATTGTTTGTTTCTTTATTTTCGGTTAATTGGACACTTAAGGTCTGGTAGTTTGCAACAAATAAAATATACCTGTGTCCTTCATATCAATGGGATTAAAGAAAACACCCTCAGCTTTCCTGTTTCGAAGTGTTTGGAAACATCTGGTAATGTATGTCTATCCGGAAGAACACTGTTTATGAACTGTGAACTTAAAGTTCGTTGAGTGATTTTCGAGATGTTCCCGCATAAAAACATAACTATAAATAAGCTACATGCACAGTCGTCAAACGAAAGTGGTTAGTGACATCTCAGTCAGAACCGAAGAGAACCAAACGTTGCTAGTGAAGGAAGACAACGTTCCTCCACTTCACTGGAAGCTAGCATTGGTGGAACAAGTACATCCAGAAGATGACGGACTACTTCGAGTTGTAACTATTCGCACTAGTGGATCATTTAAGAGGCCTATTGTAAAGCTTTATCCTCTTCCTACAGAAACAAACTTGTGATTTTGTTTGTAATGTTTGAACATTTTTAGTTAACTTTAGTGCTTTAAGATTACTTATTTCTTGGCTGTCGTGGTGTAAGTTGTGGCCGTCAAATTAAAGCTCACAACCTAAATGGACTGTATTGCACAAGAATCGGCCAATTGTCGGGAGAAGAAAATGTTTGACGCTTATATTGATGTATTTAAGTTGGTTTCTCAAAGATAGTATACCATCATACTTATTTACTAAACACGTATGAAGAACGTTGACTAAGTCTATTACTAGTTTCAACACTAAAACATATTACAAAATAACTAACTGCTGCAGCTGCCATTAACATACTTCATGTTTCTTCATACAGCGATTCTCTACTGTCTTTCTTTTTAAAAACAGGTCCACCAACTTCCTTGTATGCAATGTGACCAACTGTCACTGAACAGTTGCCGAAGTTCAATGATGGTGATAGTCCTATGGACATTGTTAGCAATATCTCTGTATAGAAAAAAAACCATGAAACTCAAACTGCTTAGTAAGTACCTATTCCATTTTTTCGATAAAGCTAAGCATTCATAAACGGAAACGAGTTTTAGAACACTCGCTAGTAATGTCGGAATGAAAAGTTTTTTCTGTACATCTGCTATAAGTACTTTTAATGTGCGTTTCTGCAGTTTTCAATTATTTTGCAAATTCACAGATAGCAAATTTTCCAGGTCTCTAGCAATAGTTGAGCGTCGTTGTCATTTTCAATTGCAATGTTGCTACTCGAAGGTTTATTTGTTCTCTTGATGTTCCACTTTCCCATATGGTATGTTCCCGGGTGCTAACTTTTGATTAAAACTGACATAAATGACTAAAATTCATTAAGGTGCTGTAATTAAAACTGAAAAAGTAATTGTGCACCAGAGGACGCAGGGGAAGTGAAAAACAATAACATTTTAAATGAGTAAAGTCATCTGGCGGCCCAGTTCCTAAAGCGATATCGTTTATTGAAAGTTATTATCACATAATGTACGTAATGAACTTACATGGAGCTAGCAGATTGGCCTTAATCACCTGCATGGCGTGCATGAACTCGGTTCATGCTTAATATCACAGGCATTATCACGCTCACTGTATTGGATAACGCGATGAACATACTTAGGCATCAATTTGCACAGTATTAAGGAAATGTTTGGTTAGCAAAGTGAACTTACACTTTAAGGTGCTTCAAAGATGATTGGATTCATTTTAATGAGCATATAATTATCTAGGGAAACATATTATTTGAAATAAAAGTTTAGGATATGAGTTCAGTTTTCACTTTCTTAAACTTCATTTCAGTTTCTCAGATAGACTGCAGAATACATGATTTAATACGCTAAAAGTGTAGACCCGTTCAAGTAAACAACAGCCGGGTTCAAATGTGGCAAAGGGCGATGCATCTTCCTCTGCGTAAAACTCCTTAGCCATACCATTTAAAGAACGTCCATAAATAAAAACTCAGTTTCAATCAGAAAACGCTAGAAAAAAATAAAGCATCACACCTGTTCACTAAATGAGTGAACAATGGAACACTTTATAAAGCATTAACTGATGCTACATACAGCAGCAAATAGTCAGCAAATAGTGAAGGTAAAAATAAACCAAAATGACACCAAACATTTCTTTCAAGCACTTGATTTATTTGTAAATTCACGCTAACTGAATTTAGGTTCACTTAAAGCTAAAAAGGTTAGGGTAGCCTGTCAAACAGTGTAAGTGCAAACGAGCTCACTGACCCTTTATCCGACAAAATCTCACTCTTGCAAAGTATTATCAGATTAACCATTACAATTAGTCGATACACGAAGCATTGCTAAACGGCTAAACGGCTCATAAATGGAATGACCGAATTTACTGTTCCTCTCTAAAATTGCATGAATAGAATACATTGTACTCTGGACAGTAAAAACAAAGTGTATACAACCAACTAACGTCCAGTACAAGCTCTCGAACTTCAAAAATCTCAAATTAAACGGGTTAATTAAGTCGAATGTATTCCCGGTGAAGTTGTGTCTCACATTCAGTATCCCTCAAAGTTCTTATCTCCTGCTGAATCGTTAGGACTTGCCCGTAACCTTCCTTTGAGCTAATCCAGCACTTCACTTTATAGGGGTCTTGAAGAAACTCGGCGCAAATTGCTGTTGAAAGCAGATATTCTGCCACCTAACACAGCGAGGGATTTACGCACTGCATAATTACGGTACGGTTGGCCACACATGTTTGTGCAGGTAATTTATATGCAGATGTTGGCAACGATGAATGGCTGGAGTACAAGGACTTGCCATTGAGAGATGGGAGTTGCATCCTGGGACCCTGCCCATATAGACTAGATCAATGTCTTGAGCAGCAACTGTTTCTCCAGAAACTGACGTATGCATACAATAAATTGTACCTTCAACTCTCAGATTCCATATCCTGCTTGTTTCTTATCTGTCTTTTCCCCGCTTCCTAAACCGTTAAATCTATGTCTTACTTGTCGGTTTTGATGTTCGTGCGTCATTTATCTTCGGAAGTTAGTTAATTTTGTGACGGATGCATTCTTCACTTGTCTATGCATTAAAATAAGTCCATACAGACTCAGTGGACTCAGTGTGGTAATGCCCGTTCACAGTAGTGATGATGATACTACTACTACTAATAATAATAATGATAATAATAATGACGATAATAATAACAATAATAATAACAATAACAATAATAATAACAATAATAACAATAATAACAATAATAATAACAATAATAACAATTATAATAACAATGATAATAGTGATAATAATGATAATAGTGATAATAATAATGCCAGGAGCATGTCAGCACTGCCAGTGCGCTAAAATTACACATAAAATCCATCGGCTGTGCTCGATCTTGTATAGTGGATCTTGATCAATTGACCAGCAGCAAACCGACTGAGCCACCGGCATTTCAGAAGAAGATGAGTGAGTTTTGAGGCACCAGAGGAGGTACGAATTGTTAATCTGTTCTCTTAGTGCATTTGTTTACCACGAAATGGTAAATCGTCTGCATCTAAGAAGTAGGTATCTGAATATTCCTCTTACGAAATTAGATTGAATTAGATTGTTCGGAGGGAATTCGGCACCTCGTCCAGAATAGTCTTTTGTACCTATGTCCCAAGTGGGGTACCTCGTGAGGGAGTATGAGGTGAGAGGAGACAGAGGATGGCCGACCCCAAGGAGCCACTGCAGTGCAGAGGTCGGGGTCCCTACACTTCACTAGGTAGAAACTCTGCTTCGGTCCAGGTCAATCGTTATCCCACCTACTTCCCGTAGGAGGAGGGATGCGTCCCTTTCAGCTGCCAAAGTGCGGGCGCTGCGGACCCCTAGCACTCGTACCTCTGACGTTACTAGAGGAACCTCGGGCCGAACATGCCGAGCCCCTCCCTCTGGGAGCTGTTCGGATTGGGTTGGACTCGAGGGGGCAGTGTGTTCCCGCCACCCACGGGCAATTGGGTACCTCCGGCTAGGCTACTGGCCGCCCGGAGGGGGTAGAGGGTTGCCTCATAAGTCCCGAGAACTAGCCTGCAGAGCTAGTAGTTGGTGTGCTAGATCACCGGCGGCCCTACCAAGGTTTTTTGGTAGCTGGTTCATTAAGGACCGGCACGTAAGTGGCGCGTCCACTTCCGTCCTGTCTGCCGTGTGCAGGCGGTGGGGGGGGCAGTTTATAAAATAGGTACTGTTCTACGGTAAATATACCCTAGAGGCCAGGGTTCGGGTCCTACGGGGCCAGGACTAATGGGAGTAGATCCTCGCATTTAATTATCCCACCTACTGTGGCCCGAAATGGTCACGATACGGTTCGGAGACAGAAGGCCGCCCCCAGAGCAGGAAAACTCCAGCCAGGCTTGCAAAACCGGCATTCCGCCAGCCGCGTTCCTGAATTGACCCACTAGGCCGCCTCGGAGGCCGGAGTCCGACCCGCCGGTGGAGAAAGTGTTCATTTAGAGCACATTATCCCGCCATGCACCGCCGAGACTCGCACCGACACTGCTATAGCGAAAGAAATTTCCTGATGAGATATGATATGAAATGATAATGGAAGGACAGGAAATTCGATGAATGTAAGTAACCTACCCACCATTCGCCTAGCGACTCAGGAAGAACCCGGAAAAAACCATTGGTCGCCCTCAGGAATCGAACCCGGGCCTCTTTAATGCGAGCCACAGATGAAACCGCCTCAGCTATCCCGACTTTGAGGAATATGACAACAGCTCTAATGTTTTCTGAGTTAGATTGGGCTAGCTTTCAACAAGGCTTAGTTAAAACGGTCTAGTGCTAATAATGCTGGGACAGCACCTGATGTAGGGCTAATTGTTGTCTTTTCGCTTCAATTTGTTGCTCTGGAGATATTTTGTATTGTTTACAATTTCCTAAATGATATCGTCACACTTCCAAGAGTTATACAGGAATACTTTATTTAATACTAATCATACTTACCTACTTTGAGAAATAGGTGCATAATTATACGCTAAATATTACATAAGCGTGTGTCCTTACAGGATCTGTTTATGTTACACCTATGGTTCTAGTAAGTACATGACGGAAATAATGCATGGAGCGTTCAATTTAACATCGATTCGTGATATTCTATTACCATACACTTGTGTTGCCTGTATATGCTTATCCACAAGTAGGCTATATTTTTTCAAAAAATCTGGCAAATTAAGCTTTAAGGAAAGAATGTCTGCTGCGTGCCACAACAGCGACCTCTTTACAAAATGAAAATTGCGAAAATATTGGATTCCGGCTTATATAGAAAAAATCTTGGCGCGGAGAGATATTAATATTGCGTTCTGAACTAGATAAAATAATCTACACGGGTCGTAAGACCAGAATATTTCACTGCGCATTACACGCATAACTCTCGTTGTTATGTTTAGAATTTTGTGATTCTCCTACAGATATTTACGCAATCATCTCTGTTGCACATATAAATTATTGCCCAGATTACAATAATCGCTATGCCTATTTGCGATGAAAGTCCTCGCTTTTGTTGAACAACACCACCGTGTTATTGGCCCACAAGATAGATATATCTGTGTTAAGTACATTATTTAGCGCCTGCATTATCACACGCTTCGAATGAAATCAAAGCATCACTGCGCGATACCATTTTATGTAAACAAAATAATCTTGTTCGGAAAAACCACACTAATTAGCTCCAAAAATACGCAACTTTCACCACTCGCCGAATTACATTAAAATTTACGGTTCATTTTTCAATTAGAGTAACAACGCAGCTAAGGTATTCATAGCAGTGAAGTGAAACTAGCTCTTGTCACGTTATTTACTCCATATGGGGAATACATTGTGATGCCTGATATTGGCTTAAGGTATATGTAAATCAATTCCTACTGCATGGAAGCAGGATAGTAAAGAACTCTAGTCCAGCCAGTGAAGGATACGGCCGCAGATCGAGTCACAGAAATGCACAAGAATGTTTTGTAAAAATGTATTTTTTCTTTGTAATACTGAGTATCAAAACTTGTGTTTGGTGAAATATATGGACATTTAGAGTTGTGTACAACGCTTCCTAATATTTTTGTGGAAGAGAACGTAGAAATAACTATTTTCTTATTCCTAATTTTCTGCTATACTTTACATTTCCAGTTGGTGTGACCATCTTTTATTTTAAATCCCTAAACGTTATTTATAGTTCAATTTTGTTATTTCAAAATTATAAAGAAAAGAATTCAATGGAAATTATTTAAAAAAGGAACTTCAGTGAAGGAGATTAAGAAACAATTGAAGGTAAACTTGTGATTGAATATGTAGAAACAAAGGAAAAAGAATATTATTAATGTGTTTAACGATGATAATAGTAGTCTAAAATTATAAAAAAAAGTTGAGTATAAATTGTTTAAATAGTATTTAAACAAAAGATTATGTAAATTAACCAATATGGTAATGATAAGTGGATTACGTGAACCAATGAGAAATAATGGAACTGCCATAGAAACGACCATAGCAACGGCGAATTCAATAAATTCAGATTATTCAGAGTTAGCGACATGTTTTATTTGGATGTCATCAAGTAAAGAGGCAAAATCATTCTCAGAATTACAGAGCTTGATTTCAAGTTATATTGTGAACAGCTCTGTTACGACGCTTTCTGTTAACTTCATATAGAATTAAATATTCGAATATTTAAAAAAGAGTCTAACGATTTTTCGTTTCATTTATTAAATTATTTGCAATTCCCATGAGAGACCCAACCAGAGGTAAGGGGTACTCATGCTTCGACTGCAGCAGCAATGAATAACATCTAAAACGGAATAGCTCATCCTGAGTCACCAGCCCCAAGGACAGAACGTAGCAGCAATTTCTACTGCTGGACAACATCCCAACCCTGAGATTCCGTCGCAAATGTCGCCTCAACGTGGTGTATAATCGCATCATTCCATTAGAAAACTTGTCACATTGGTTAAAGTGAAACAATAGATCATTCTAGCGCAATAGATCGCAGAAAAAGCTAGTCATTAGAAGAGTCTAAATAATTTCAGTAAGGGAACTTGAATGGTACCGCTCAGCTGTTGATGTAAATAGCAATATAAAGCCGCTGAAGAGAAACTAGAGCTGGTTTGAATACACTCTTCCAATATTGTCCGGAATTTTACAACGGATTCTGCACAACAACAGGCTACTATATAACCTATAAAAATTTATTGAAATTTACAGCGTTAGCACTCAGGGCGCTTATAAAGTGCTGTTCTCATCTTCCATATATCTTGCTCGTTTATTCTCTTCTCTTGGTGAAAGTTTTCCTTCTGCCTTGAACTAATAATCAGAAGTTTCTTTTGTTTTTCTTCCTTGTTTACGACTAAGCTTTTTTCATGTTTTTATCTCCCCCCCCCCTCTTTCTTCTGGTCATTAAAAATACAACGTCTTGTTTTTCCACGAGCAGGCGTCACATTTACGCTGGAGTGAAGAAATCCCAAGACATTATAATGTCTTTCATTTTAACGACAGATTACTAAAGAAAATATGCAAACTTGAAAATGAGATAATTAAGTAGAAATATTAAGTATTACGAAACATCTGAACAATGAAATTTAAATTGAGGTGATACAAGAATCAGCCTCAGAGAGGAGGAATGATTCTATCATGGACCTAATTCCTTAAGAGTAACTAATTTAGTGGAGGTAGGTGAGGAATGTTCCAAATGTAAACGGTATGCGAGATATCTGTAGCATTTAACTTGAGGTTTCTTTTAACGTTTTCTTTTGCGTTTGTAGTCCTTTCTCTCCAAAACATTTGAATGAGCAGCAATTTTTCTGGTCTCATTTACAGTAACCCATTACTCTTTGTTAGATCACGAACTACATTTGGATGTATTATATGGGTAAATACATTTTAACTTTCTGATTTCATTTTTCACAGCACTTCATCGGTAAACTTACTCATTATGGTTAAATTCCTTAATTTACATATATTTTTTCTGCTTTCACATAAAGCTTATTGTGAGTTCATCGACACCAAGAGAAATGACATTCCTAGAGTTGGGTAATACAAAATGAAGGGGAATGATAATAGAGAGAATACTGAAGTTCTGGTATAAGTGTATTAAACGGCAGAATGGGGAATTATTGAATCTGTGCATGAAGCAACAGAAAAATCATTAAGAGCACAAACATTTGGTGGTCGGAACTGTAAAGAATGGTATCGAAGATAAACATGGAAAATATATAGAGAGCAGAGGAGTAATATCTTAGTGGTTTTTGGAAGGAAGTGAGAACCAGGGTACAAGACATAAATAGGCGGGAGGTGTGGGAAAGTAAAACTTTGAAATTGTATAAGCAATTAAAGACAGAATGGGGTAGGGAAAAATATATAGATCAATGTGACAAAACTGGGAGAGAAGGCATAACATGAATGAGAGTAGGAATAATGTATCTAAAAGGGTTGAGAAGTAATGAGGTAGATATATGTGAATTTTTTGGAGATGAATAGAGCACTGTTCATTACCTGGTAGAATGTAAGGAGTTAACAAGTTGCAAGAGAAACATATGGGATAAGAAATAGGACAGTGTAGGCAGAGAGGTAGTGGCGTTACGCATGTTAACGAGGATGAGTGAAAAGAAAAATAGATGTGTAGATGAGAATTCTGATAAAGGTTAAGAGAAAAGTGGATTAGGGTAAAAGAAGCAAAGGTCAAGAAAAAATGACAGCAAGCTTCTCAGGAAAGCCAAAGGCTTATGGCCAGGTGATCTGAGTCAGCGGTTACATATTGGGTCAATAATTTTAGGTATTTGTACAGGATGTATAGTACGTCATGTACGAATTATAAACAGAATATTGAAAAAGTGTGCATAAAAATAGGAGCCCCTCCACGGGCATAGTTAAATTAGAATACATTTATTTGCGGAGCATACAATAACTGGCTTTGAAAGGACAGCGTTAATGTTTCATGCCTCTAATTGGCGTATCATAGCGAGAGCAAGTCGTTCCCTTTAACAGCTGCAGAAAACCATGTATACTTTGCAGAGAGTAAGAGTTCAGTGTACGTTAGCGGTCTGGAACAATTTACAGTACTGGATAATAAACTGTGTTGTGTGTTAGCATAATAGCCATAACTTGATTTACTAAACGTATTAAAACATACAAACAGCTTCTAGAGATCGAAATTATTAAACATACCTTGAAACACTATTTTAATGGCGCATAATGAGATCATATCATATATATCATGCATTGAGAGGAAATATATCAAAGATCACTCTTGAATGAGGTTAGCAACTTTCTATACATAGGTATTTTTTCTTCAATCTAATTAGTGGCTCTCTTGGTCTGAGGTAGATTTGCATGGAAACCAAATTACTTTATAAAATAAATATAATAATATAAATGTAATACACTTATATACACCAATCTAACTTTTCTAAACAGAATAGCTTTATGGTATAAACAAACTGAATTTCGTAGAACTGAGTCTCGACGTCGAGCCCAGGTACGTGCACAGCGTGAGGCGGTGAGCAAGTTCAGAAGTTAAGAATGTATAAAGAAGAATGTACCCAGGTGAATAGGAACAATAAAAGTTTAAGATAATTCAAAAGTTGCTATGAGTATCTTTCCATAAAAAATGCGAAAGTATAACAAAAAATTTCAAACAACAAAATGGCGTTAGTAGAATCTTCACAATTAAAGATTGCCAAATAATTCGAAAAGCTCTAGAAACATAAAACAAGTAGTAATGCACAGTTTTATTGCATTAACTGGTACAATTTTGGACCTATGGGAAATTTCTATAGACACTGATTTTATTTTTGTCCTCACTTAGCAGTATTTATTTGTTTTATGTTATTTTTGTTTTATCTGTATCTGCCTTCGAATGTGATTACTTTTGTTTTGTTTTTATTTTTAAAGTATAAACTTTGTGGAACTATGGGGATGACATGCACCGAGGTGTAATTTTTTTTCTGAATTTGGGAGCATATCCTGTAGTAATAATAGTGTCGCACCCTACATTAGAATAGATTTAATATTTACTAGCTTTGGGGGGGAATCCGTAGCGGTAGAGCTAAACCATCTCAACAAACACTAGTTACACCACGCGGTAGGGTGGACATGTTATTTTACTGATAACTAGCTTACCTGTATGGTGGTGAAAGGTGGAAGGTCCAGCGAAGGAAAACTCACAAGTGCATTTTAAAAAGAGGTTTAATAATTCCAGACAACTTACATTCAATGAGGCTTGTGTCCCGGAGGGTTGCTACAAACACATCCTCTCGCGCTGGTGGCGGCCGCTCGTCTGGGGGAAGAGGATATGCCATCCCCCCCCCCTCCCCAGCGCAGCCAACGAACAAAGTTAAGCCAGTCGCCAGGTCTGACAACCCATACAGGGTTGCCACACCTCCCCCCGGACCACAAGCTGTTGACCCAGGGTCAACAGAACAATTAATAACAAATGAAAAGAAACTCGCTCGAGTGATGGAACAAAAAAAATTAGCATACAAACATCACAAACAGTATTATACACATAAATCTTGTCTCTTGACGTTACACATTCGTTTCTTTACTCCAGTGTCTGTCTATAACTTTAATTAAAAAGCCCTAAAAGAAAAATAAATGAAGTTCAGCACTTTTCACCACTACTGCACCAAGCAAAAAAAGTTTCACAACCTGCCTGAACAGTACATTCCATTCCCACTGGTCTCACAAATGTAATAAAAAAAAACTTGAAGCTTGCACTGCAGTCACTGATGAATAAAGACCACTGAATTGAGCACAATTGTACTTGCTCTACACTGAATAACAATGTGGGGCATTAATAGTTCTTCTGCCCCCAACACAGGTACGAAGTGACAGCACTAATAGCTGCCAAAGCTCTGACGAACAGTGGTCATAAAGGGCGGACCAGAGCCCGATGACACAAGGCAGTGTGGCAGGTTTAGCACTCCCATGGTGCAAACAGTTCGGTAGGAACAGTGTGGTGCAGCAGGAACGCAGATAAATAGGGCTGACTTGATACGTATCATCATACTACAACATTATTTCCAAAAATATAAGTGTACGTCAATTACAGAAGACAACTACATCATTAAAACAAACTTCGCTTCTGAACAATAATAAATAATAAAAAAAAATTTAGGTGCACCCCATCTGGGTAGCAAGATACATGATAAAACTAAGATAATTTCCATCACTCGGCAATATATAGAGCTTACAAATTTTGACAAGATAAATCAAATAATCTTCACAAAATAATCTTCACAAAAGAATACATAAAACGTAGGAATGTCACAATCAAAACTTTACAAAAACCCCTTAGGGTAGAAATAATACAATACACACAGCACAAAATAATTTGACCTTCCAAAACATTGAATAAAAATATTACAAATTTTCAAAATACCAAAACTTACAATTAGAGGGGTACCCCAAAATATTACACGTGGCCATAAACTTTTTAACAAAAACTGACGTGTACACTTAAACAAAAATGAGCTCAGTTTTTCTCTTTGTTTTACCATTATAATTTCAATCATATTATTATGTGCGCGCACTACTTAATATCATCAGTACTACTACCTTTCAAATCAACAAAACTACTTACAATCTACCAACATCAACATTTTGCATGCCAACAAAACTACTGTCACATTACTACACCAACAAAAAAAAAAAAAATCGTTCTACAACACAATACATAGAACAAAACTGAAAGAAAAATTAAGTTCTGGGGCCTCAAAATTTCACATCCTAGATACACAAAAGAGAAAATATAGTATCATGTCTTAGCCTATTCTAAAAACTTTTGTATACATTGAAGGGTACTTTTGCTTTTCAACATAAAACTTAGAATTCAATAAACCATTAAAGCATACTGGTAATCACACAACTCCAAAATATATATCACTCTTAATCCAAAACAATTTTATCAAAATGTTCAAACTATTAGCATCCTGCAATAAAGAGACAAAGTAAACATCTGTACTAGTAATGTGCTATCTCACAAATACCTGGTAACTATGGCGAGGATGACAAACAGAACATCCCCAGGTCTCAGCTTCATAACAGTCATTCACAAACCTCTCTGTGATTCAGGTTTTCCTCATCATCTTAGCATGCACATTTCAGCACCAATGCTAAACAAAACTCAAAAATACACTTAATTACTTGCATCGATAAGCACATTTCAGCCACTTTATCGAGCCTAAAACACTGGATTAACGGGCACATTTCAGCAACCCCATTAACCAGATAAACTTTACCTCTACATCTTTCACATAATCACACATAATTTCATTCATCCTTCTTATCGAGGTAGCACAGCACTATTCCAGAATATAAACTTAAAATTAATAAACAAAATTTCAATTTTCTAATCATTGCAAAATTTATCATAAAATGAGGTTATTCAACTCAAAACAGTTATTAGGGAACATATACTTTTAATATCAATTAATTGTGACTTTCAATAATAACAATTGTATGTTCAAACATCTATCCAAGTATTGCCATTTGCCAATAATATACATCATATTCCAAAACAAAATAGCTTAGCACACTATACACTAAATCTCAAAATTCACACTCAGAAATCAAGGGACAATATACTTTACATACAACCTTTTTACATTTGATGTGACACAAAAGAAAAGCAAAATGCATTTACAGTCTATATGGTCCCACAGGATCAAAATATGGGAATATCCTAGAAACATGTACTGATTGTTCCTTAACTCTAGGAGCATTTGGTCGACGAACCACATAAGTAACAGGAGTAATTTGTCGAACAATTTCAAAAGGCCCAAAATATCTATGAAGCAATTTGGTACATTTTCCCTTTTTCCTAATTGGAGTAAAAATCTTAACAAGCTGACCTACTGCAAAATGAGTATCTCTATGCTTAGCATCATATCTTTCTTTCTGTTTAATCTGTTGCTGATTAATATTATGGATGGCTACTTCACGAGCTTTCTGAATCTCTTCCAAAGTTTGCCGAACAAATAAATCATTTGAAGTGGCCTGAAGTTGCACCTGATTTGGTAAGGAAGGTTCACGACCATATATCAAATAGAATGGTGAAAATTTTGTAGTTTCCTGAACAGAAGAATTGTATGAAAAAATCACATATGGTAAAACATTAGACCAATTGCGCTGATTTGAATCCACAAAATGACTAAGACAATTTAGTAAAGTCTGGTTAAATCGTTCAGTAAGGCCGTTGCATGCAGGGTGGTATGAACTAGTAAAATGAGGGGAAACTGACAAAGCTTTCAAGAGTTCCTGGGTTACTTCACTCAGAAAGACACTACCACGATCAGACAGTAACATGGCAGGGGCCCCATGCCTGCAAATAATCTGATGTAAGATGAACTTAGTAACCTGGGGAATGGTAGCCAAAGAGAGAGGGGCAGCTTCAACCCACCTAGAAGCATATTCTGTAGCAACTATGATATACTTATGACCCGACGTAGAACGAGGTAAAGGGCCTAACAAATCTATTCCCCAACGTTCTCCAATAAAGTTAACTGGAATAGGCTGCAAAAGACCAGCAGGTTTTTGATTCTTAGGTGCCTTCCTAGACTGACAACTTGGACAAGTTTTCACAAAATGCTCAATATCTTTTTTCATACCTATCCAGTAGTATCTTGAATTAATCTTACTAAAAGTTTTAGAAAAATCTAAATGACCAGATAGTGGATCATCATGACATGAGGACAAAATTTCATGCTTTAACACATCAGGAATGACTAGTAAATGCAAGGGACCAGTAGAACCCGAATTTTTCCTGTACAAGACATCACTTTTCAAAATATAGGTAGAAGCTTGACGTTGAACCTTAGCAGGAGCAGATTCAGGATCCTTAAGGGCATTAATAATTGGAGTCAGAACTGGATCATCATTTTGTTTCTGAGCAACCTCAACTGGTGATAGCAAACAGGTAATTAGCTCATCAAGTTGTTCAATTTGATGCTCTTCAGGCTGCAACACAGGGAACCTTGACAAAACATCTGCGTCATTATGTTTCTTACCAGATTTATAACATATATCATAATCAAATTCCTGTAACTTTAGACTCCATCGAGCCAACCGGCCTGTCAAATCCTTTAAATTGTTCAGATAACAAAGGGAGTGATGGTCTGAAATAACATGCACTTTATAGCCATACACAAAAGTCCTGAAATGTGTTAAACCAAAAACGATTGCCAAAAGCTCTAACTCTGGTACACTGTAATTTCTTTCACATTTTGACAAAGTTCTAGAAGCATATGCAATAGGTCTAAGATTATCATTTACTTTCTGTAGTAAAACACATCCTATTCCTAGACCACTAGCATCAGTGTGTAATTCTGTATAGGCTCCAGGATTATAATGAGCCAACACAGGGGCAGAAACAAGAGAGTTCTTTAACTGCTGGAATGCTGTTTGCTGATCCGGGCCCCAAATAAAACTTTGACTTTTCTTGGTCAGCTGAATCAATGGATGGGCAATGTAAGAGTAATTCTTAATAAATTTCCTGTAGAAATTGAACAAACCCAAAACTTTTCTCACATCTCTAACATTCCTTGGGCGTGGTAGTTCTTTGATCACTGTAACTTTCTCAGAATCTGGGGAAATTCCATCTTTAGATACTTCAAAACCCAATAACTTTATCTTTTCCATAGCAAAGAAACATTTCCCAGGTTTCAGTTTAAAATTATGCATTTCCAAACGTTGAAAAACAGCTTCTAAGTTTTCTAATAATTCTTCAAAAGTTTTGGCAAAAACAACAATATCGTCCAAATATGCTAAAGCTTTCTTAAATTTCAAGTCTCCTAACAATTTCTCAGCAACAAAACTGAAAAATCTTGGTGCATTAGCAAGCCCAAAAGACAAACGTTCAAATTCATACTGCCCTTCATGAGTAACAAATGAGGTATACTTTTTACTATTCTCCTCTAAAGGAATTTGAAAGTATGCTGACAACAAATTTAAGGAAGCAAACCATTTAGCTTCTCCAAGGTAACTAAGGAGGTCATCAATAAGAGGCAAGGGAAAGGCTGAGTTTACTGTAACCTTATTCAGTTGACGATAATCTACACAAAACCGCATAGAGCCATCTTTTTTCTTTACCAACACCACAGGTGATGACCAAGGTGACTGAGAATCTCTAATAATACCAGCATTTTTCATTTCCTCTACTTGTTGGGAAATAATCTCTTTCTGCTTATGAGCTACCCTATAGGGTCGTTGCTTAATAGGTTTTTCATCCTTTACCTCTATTTTAAATACCGCTACATTAGTTGAGCCTAAATCTTGCAATGAAGTGGCAAAAACATGTTCATATTTTAACAACAGATTATGAAGATCTGACTTTTGAGCTTCAGTTAAGTTGGTATTAACATTAAATTCAAACTTTGGAGCGTTCAATGGAGTAACATCCTTAGGTGAAACTGAGTTACTTTGAACAAATGCAACTTCATGAGCATTAGCTAATACAGTTTTAGCAAAAAGTGTTTGAGGAACAGCTGAATTATTATGTACTGGTATCACAAAGTCCTTTGAAGATTTGCAAACTACAGGTGGAATAGAAATATTCTTCTTATGCATAATACTGGTAGAAGGCTCGAACATAACCTCATTTGTAATATCAGCTGAAGGCTGCACTGCCACAAAACAAGTAGTAAGCGGTGGCAATTTAACATCTTTTACAACAGAAACTTTATTAACTATCTGTACCTCATCGTTCAATGGAATCACAGCAATATCTGTAAAGGGACCACCACATGTTGTTTCAAAAGGAATGTGTACCATTTCTCCCTCATGAGTTTGAATCTTAACTTCTGCACAAGAATAATCAATGGTAACTTTATGTGAAGTTAGAAAGTCATTACCCAAAATGAGATTATGTGCCAAGTCTTTTACCACTAACACATCTTCCTGAAAAACAAAGTCATTAATTTGAAATTTCAAATTTGTTTGATAAGGCGCATCTAATAACTTGTTACCAGCTGTTTTAAGCAAAATCTCGACAGGTTTCATTTTAGAAATGTCATTGATATGAGCTGCATTCACAATGCTAACTGCACTTCCTGTATCCAACAAAATTGGAAGTTTTGACTCCCCAATGGACCCCAAAATTTGCAAAATTTGACCTGGAAGAGAAACAACATTAGACACAGGTGAACTTACTTTGGGTACCTCTAGGTTATGTCGTTGGAGGCTGGGCCTCTCGAGTTTTTTGAACCAGATGGTGAAGTCCAGCAATTACGTGCCATATGACCACGCTTGTTGCAATTGTAACACACAATAGGTGCCTGCTGTCTCTTTTCATGATGTCTTGGAGGCTTAAGTGGAGGTGGCTGCACAGTAGATGCAGCAGCAGTGAATTGAGACTGAAGCTGTTGCATTTGGGTAGCAAGTTTAGTGACCTGTTCACTCAATGTGGAAACAACATTAATAACTGGTTCAGAGTGATTTACACTTTCAAACCGTGATAAAACAGGCGCAGATGACACAGGTGGAGAAGTGTAAGTTGATGTTTGTGCTTGTACTAAATGTTGTCTATGTTGCACATAAAAATTAGCTTTATCAACGCTTTTAATAATTTGTAAAACCTCCTCAACTGTTTGTGGATTTAATGGGAGCAAAGCTTGCACATACTGAGGTTTCAATCCTTTCACTAAGTTTTTTACCTGCTCCATTTGTGTCATTGCAGCGTTAACTTGGTCACACAAGGATAATACATCATAAATGTAATCTAATACAGGTTCATTTTCTAATTGTACCCTCTGCCTAAGTTTAATTTCCAACAATTCATCTTGATTGGACATTTGAAAAGCTGCCAAAAACTGTTGAGTTAGAAAATGCCAATCATGCTCAGGGTGTCTATGGCAAAAAGTTCGGTACCACAGTGCTGCTGTGTCTCGCAAGTAACATGGGAAAAACTTCAACTTATGTACATCTGACCAACCATTTGCTGTAGAAACTAAGTTAAATTTTCTCAAAAATTCTGAAGGAGATATCAGTGCTATCCTGTCAAAACAGGGTGGATCAATAAAAGGCCGAGAAACTTGCATTGTCTGAGTCTGATTAACATTAGGTGCCATGGATACTTCTAAATTACTAGGTACATGTGCACTTTGATTAGCTAAAGCAGAAGTCGAAGCTATTACATCATGTGAATCCATTGTAACTGGCACATTGGATGATTGCCGCGTTTTCTTAGGCATTTTGACTTACTTTTAAGTAACACTGGACACCAGAATAAAATAAGCAGAATTACCAACTGGAATGAACACAAAAATGAAGTGCATACTTCACAAAAACACCAAAAAAAAGAAACTATTTACTTTGAATTTTACTGCCAAAACTCACACAGCGTCCCTTGAAAATCAGCACGTGACCACGTGGTGTCCATTATCAATTTCCATGTAGTTATAAAAAAAATTTTAGCACAATATTATGAAATAAGTTTACTATTGAAGAAATCAAATAAAAAATAGACCAAAAGTTAAAGGATTACGAGACGATGCCCAGATTAGAATTTCTAACTAATTGAACACCACGCGGTCGGCCATGTTTCCTCCATCTTTCACCACCGTATACATTCAAATTTTTTTCATAAAAACCGGACTAAAGCAAGGAGAGAAAAAAAAATTTGAGATCTTACCCGCGTCTCCACCAATATGTCGCACCCTACATTAGAATAGATTTAATATTTACTAGCTTTGGGGGGGAATCCGTAGCGGTAGAGCTAAACCATCTCAACAAACACTAGTTACACCACGCGGTAGGGTGGACATGTTATTTTACTGATAACTAGCTTACCTGTATGGTGGTGAAAGGTGGAAGGTCCAGCGAAGGAAAACTCACAAGTGCATTTTAAAAAAGAGGTTTAATAATTCCAGACAACTTACATTCAATGAGGCTTGTGTCCCGGAGGGTTGCTACAAACACATCCTCTCGCGCTGGTGGCGGCCGCTCGTCTGGGGGAAGAGGATATGCCATCCCCCCCCTCCCCAGCGCAGCCAACGAACAAAGTTAAGCCAGTCGCCAGGTCTGACAACCCATACAGGGTTGCCACAATAGTAATAATAAAATTCCTAATATAAGAGTGCAACAATACACCTTTACACGGTTGTGAAAACAGTGATTGTTGTAAAAGTCACTTGAGCAGGTTGGATGTAATTAATCACGGCATATTATTCAATTCGTGTTATTATTAACTCAGTTCCACAAAGCAATGGGCTTTGACGTCATATGGTTTGCTGAAACTCCACACATACAAACACACATTGCTTTTACAGTTGTGAACATACGTGTTAAACTAAATGCCGGTCATTGTAAGAATTTTCCTAAATGAACAAAATAACCCTTTCCCTGTATGAGTAATATCCAGTGCAAACTCTTAGTTGTCAGCAGTAATAATGTCCTGTGAATGTTGTACCTTATGCAAAGGCTGGAGTGTACTTGAAACGAGTACACAGCCACAATGTTGCCACATCGGCTACTAGTGTAATGCTTATTGCCGTCACCTTCAGCAGGCGAGTTTGTTTTGGGTTTCATGCAACTACGTTAATGCTGTTTATTTCATTTGTATCTGCCCCCAAGGAACCCAAGGTTCAAGCTGTTCCCTACAACTTGCTGAAATGAAAACAAGGTTTAGAGTTGGGAGAAAACAAACAGTAACCAAGCAATCAACGCCGAGGGTAGACCGAAGACCCTAGTTTTAATTACCTCGGTACGTTGCAATGCCAAAGTGCGGCATTGATTGGGCTGGTACTCTCAGTCCAATGGCTTTACTGGAGCTGTTTATCTTCCGGTGGCAGCTTCACGTCACACCAACTTGTGAGATAGGCCAGAACACTGTTGCGCTCTAAAGTGCTTAAGTTTCCTTTCGTCCATGTAATTTGACAAGCAACGATTTTTTCATCGCTTTCCTTAACATTAAAGGTAACGAATCGGGAAAAAAGGGAGAACAGCATGGAAATGACTTATGGCCTTTTATTCTAAAATTTCCAACAGTACATAAAACACTTTCTCTTTACTCCTTAAATTTCTTGCTGCGCAATAATTAGTGCCGAAGTATTATGTTACACTCATTCGCATTTAAAATATAAGTACTCGTTATAAAACTATTACGATTATCATGAAAATTGCGTCCTACCCTGAGGAGGGATGAAACATCAATGCCTTTTAACAGTACAACAGTTATAATAAAATAACATATTCGTGTGCCACTTCATAAGGTAGCGTGTTGCCGGAAACACTATTATGTGTTTCAAATGGGAAGAGCTCTCGCCTGTAGCCAATCAGATGCGTTAAAGCCTTCACCGTTGCCACCTCTTTGTCCCCATTCTTTTTATATTTCCCTTTCTCTCGCACATTTGCGAGTGTTGGTGACGCTAACGCAAACTTAATTTTCCAAAGTTTTATAATAATGCAGTTGTTGAAATCACAATTAAAACCTGAATATTTGTATATTATGCAAATGTTTTAAATATTTAGTTTAAAGTTAATTATAGTTTATGAATTACTTATTTTTCTAATCCAACGAAAATACCAGCAGTATAGTTGTGAATGTCACTTACTTTAAGAGATAATTCGCCATTGTCATTTTCTTCAACGTCTGAGTACCGCAAATTTATGATGATAAGTTCCAAAAAAATTTTACGTGGCATTTCTTTCCAAAAGTCGTCTTCTTGTAGTTTATCTGATGTCTCAAGCAGTATTCCCAGTCTTGTTGTGTTCTTTATCAATTTCTTCGTATATAAGTTCAATGTCAGTTTAAAAAATATTATTTCTGTTTGCAACATAATTCGAGCCCACATTAACTCAATTGGATAGTTCTAGCAGTAATAAGGGGGGAAAGGTGGATCATGGCTCCAGCTGATATACTTTTTCATGGAAGAATAACTAAATAATGCTGCTTTGAACTCTCTAGAGTAAATAGAGATTACGAACCATTCATAAACAAAGATATAATGTGACCAGACACGTTCTGTCAGACTAGCAAGAAGTGTTTCGTTTCCTCTCACCGAATTTAACAAACACCTTGGCTTATTCAAAGTACACATTTCCTTTATCACGTCACGTCAAATGTTTACGTTTCAGTTCTGGGTAATTTCAAATATACGTTCACGCATACATGCCAACCAATAAAGCTGCTCAATACAGTGCTTACGTCACAATGCGTTGTTATAATATAATGGTATCTAATTTACTTATTTGTATTAGGAAAACTATTGCAGCTAAAAATATAGGGTTTTTACGGTTATGTTAGATACATTACTCTCTCCTTCCTCGTGGATGAGTTTTTGCAATATCTGAATTTTTGTCTTAGCGCGAATACTATTTATTAGAGATTGATTAGTTCGCCGCTCGTCACACACCACTTAGCGCGAATGCAGTACAGCACCGCAGGACTCCGATTGGTTGCTCATCTAGTAGCGCTCAAGGACAAAGGCCTTCACAGTTGAAACCCATAATAAACTCTTTTCAATGATTTGACGTTATATATTGTACGTCGTAATAAATACAAGACTGTAACCCTCTAAAGCTTTTCCAAGTCAGGAAAATTGCTGAAAGTACTCCACTGAATATGTATTATAATACAATTATTTTATGTTCAGAAAGACCAGTCTACAGAGTCGCTTATTGGACTATTAACTACTTTTCAGAGTGCTGATGCAGACGTCTTTTGGTTTTGAAATAAAGTTTCTGTTCTTTTTAATTTCAGTATAGTATTCAAAATTAAATACAAACACCTTTAAAAGAATTGGTTTTGCCCACAACCTCATTGCACATTCTTAAATATGTACCTTCATATTCTTTTCATTGCAATCAGACAATAAATCTTCCGTACATAATTAAAAGTGTTGAATATTCTAAACACATTTCAACACAACCCGTATTTCCTTCATTCAGAATAGCTGTTTTAATCACTTCATTACCAACAAACGGGTTTCTCAGATATACTTTTTATTGGTTCTTTTATGATACTCATTGTTGGCAAAAGGACAACGCAGTATAAATGTGCATATTCATGGACTGCACTATCTCACGAAAGGGCGTTTGAAAGGCAACGGCATCCAAATTGTCAAAAACATAAAATGAATTACAGTACGCAACAAGAAACATAAATAAAAACGACAGCATAAAATATGTTCTCTCTTATTTCATCGCTTACTTTTTCTTTCTTTTTACCTTTCTATTGCCTAGATCGAGACAAACGTTAGCAGAAATAATTTCGTTGTACTTTTCTAGGTACAAAGAGGAAGTTGAAGCAGTAAGGTATTTAAAAAGTTCGCATCTCTCTTATACCACTTTTATCACGGAAATTAAGGAACGAGCTGTTCTAAAAGTTTGATTCAAGCGCTGCAAATTTCAAAACCGAAACGAGTACGACTAGCCCACACCTAAGACGGTAGAGCACATGCCTATTCCGTGAAGCGTCTCGGGTTCGATTCCTGGCTGGAGAGTGGAAATGTTTCTTTAGTCAAGATTATTACCTATGCACTCCAGAGTCTAGAAATATTAAGTGTCTAGGCATGTTATCTAAGAACTCCTACAGAACTTAAATAATAAACTGAAGTATTCGAATTACTTTTGCCAGTTGACAAGATCCTTAAAGTAAAAGTCCGCTGATATAAAACCATTGTAGTTAAAGGCGGTATATAAATAGAATACCTAAAGAGTAACAGTAGCCTTAAGAAAAATATTTCATAATGGAGATGCAGATTTTTTTAATAGTTGAAATTCTTGTTGTTAAAATATAAAATTACCAGAAGCTATTTATTAT
This sequence comes from Mantis religiosa, assembly GCA_030765055.1. Lineage (NCBI taxonomy): Eukaryota > Metazoa > Arthropoda > Insecta > Mantodea > Mantidae > Mantis > Mantis religiosa. The sequence goes on along the minus strand of CM060953.1, from coordinate 125,896,752 downwards.
CCATGCTGATCCTAAAATTACTTTATAGTAAACAGTACTTTTCTTCCAAGATACATCAATTTGGGACGAAATAAAGTTAAACTGAGCAGTAACTCAGGTAAATTACTACTGAACGTCTCACAGCAAAGATTTAATAACTCCACAAATAACATAACAATAACCGAATAAATTATGGAACTGAATTGCTGTTAATTAATGCTAGTGAACACTTGAGTGTAGTGACAATTAGAAATAATGAATTTACTTCGAATAATGAGTTAACAGATCGGCAAGTTGGCATGGGAATTAAGTAAAATTATATACTTTAATGGAAGAGGAGCCTAAATGAATCTTTCCGGTACAATCAAACATGTTGTAACATTCTTCTACTTGACAAATTTGATCAGTGTTATAGACACTAGGAGGTTTAGTATTTTTGTTTTTCAATATAAGGAATTGGACATGGTTAATGATTTTCAAATTGTATATTACTAAGCAGAGAATGCAATTGAAATAGGGAAATGTAGTTTAAATCGGTCCAGTTTTCAAACGCATTGCTTTACTCGGCTTTTATTTTGAATTAATCTAGTTCAACTGTCACCGAGAATTTGTTTAGCCCACTCTACCACATCACTGATGCTAACTAATTTCTCTTTTTACTAACACTGCACTATCCTCTATAGCAGCGTAACAAAATGCGCCTGACGTAACTCCTCTGTCGTAAGAGGAATCCGACACAAGACGTCTTGAGCACCATTCAGTGACACTAGATTGCTTGGCATGCTGAGTGTCAGATGCAGTGATTTTACTGCATGTCTTTCTTCAATAGCGTTTTACCGCAGATGGGTTTATTATAGGAATAGGTAGATAAGGTTGTGGGTTGTTAATTTTAGCAAGATAAAACAGATATATGAGGAAGCATGTTGCTCCCGCGGTTGTCCTAATAACTTGCTTAGTGGGAAGGCATCGTTATATATCCACAGGAGCTTTCTGGAGCATTGCAAGATGTCTAAACACCTAGAATATTCCACAAGTTCTCTGGCGTTACAGCTTATCGTGTTTAGCTGGACGAGCACGTGGCTCATTTCCTTACCGTTGCAACTACACTGCGCCAACCTTCCGATAACCTTCTGCAACACTCAGTGTGCCACAATATTCATAATTTAAAAGGTGACATTAGGGACATTTTGGGTAAGTTTTGATTCTACTATCTTTATGTATCAACACTACTGCTAATAATAATAATAATAATAATAATAATAATAATAATAATAATAATAATAATAATAATAATAATAATAATAATAATAATAATAATAATAATAATAATAATAATAATAATAATAATAATAATAATAATAATAATAATAATAATAATAATAATAATAATAATAATAATAATAATAATAATAATAATAATAATAATAATAATAATAATAATAATAATAATAATAATAATAATAATAATAATAATAATAATAATAATAATAATAATAATAATAATAATAATAATAATAATAATAATAATAATAATAATAATAATAATAATAATAATAATAATAATGATGATAATGATAAAATGAGAATGATAATAATGAATAATAATAGTAATAGTAATAATGATAATAATGATAATGATAATGATGGTGATGGTGATGTTGATGGTGATAATGATAATGAACTGCATGATGGAATAGTATGCTAATGAAGTCTTTCCACGTTAACAGAAACAATTTATCTCCTACCCTTTACCTGATACGTCATCATGTAAATAAATATGCCTAGCCCCCAAATTTTATACCAGGCGAGTCAGCTGCCTGTATTTATTGTTACCTTTGCAAACCGCAGTTTATACTCTAAAGTGAAAACATTAACCCTTTTAGCATAAAAGCCGTTTTTTACAGCTCTACCCTTCTATTCAGTACTATACGCACTCAGCATTAAAACTTAAAGCACTGAATGACGAACAAGAAACTGCGAACAACTTAAATAAACAACGTCTTTTCATGCATGTAATAAATACTAGCAAGTTGATAAACGAATGGTTTCTCAAAGAGCGATAGAGAGTATGTAGCAGCTGGTCAAGTGGGTAAGCTTGCTGGAATATGTTAATGTAAAGGCTAGGTTCGAAAGGACGTCACATTGTTTTGGTTTTCTTTATCTTTCTCCTGGTCTTTATTATCTTATTTAGTAATTTATTTATTTTTTCTGTTAGTTCTCTTGTAAGCCAAAGACATAAGAATTACTATCCGATAATTAGGGATTTACATGGATTAGCTCACCATATAAGTTGCGCCGAGCTCACCCTACCGGCAGGTAGTTGGGCTCTTGGCCTTTAATGGGTTGCTATGGCCTATTTTTATCTTTTATTAGGGATCATGCTTAACTTTGTTACCCTTATAATCTGTACCGTATCTGCTGTTGTAAGCCATATTACGTAGTTGGCTTTCAGTTTTAGGAACATATCAACGACAATAAGTCTAGTCGTTTGTCATTATTTTCACTTTCCATTTGTGGAATGTTTGAAACTTGGTTTAATGGATCAAACACAATACTGACCATAATAACACATCTACTACGAGCTTTACATTTATAAATATCTGCCAGTGGAAAACATGGCTATTATTGTATTTTGTAACCACCTATAATGTTATTAAAATGTTATATAATATAAGAGTATAGGCCCCAAGAGGTAAAACAAATGGCAATAAAATGTTTGATTTCATCACGAAAGATTTGAACCCAACTTAAAGTGGCAGAGTGACGAACTAACCAGTATAATACCATTTAGCCAACGTTACTGCGAGCAGAGACTACTATACGAATAAGTAACGTAGACCTCAAAACCCACCTCTAAACTTTACATGCTTTTTACAGCTTCGTACACTGTTTTGAGCTCCTTTTTGGTAATTCTAACGTAAATAAAAACTGCAGCAGCCATTACAATTGCTGTATAAAATAAAAACTGCCATAATTTGTGACATAAGGTGAAACAATCTACCTAATTCTCAGTATTTTTGGACATAGCTGTACAACCAAAACGCGTGTTCGCTTAAGATTTGTCCCAATCCAATTGATCCCATTGTGTCGATCTGCGATTTTGTGTTCCAGTGTTAAGGTCAAGTGATGCATATGATAGGTTGTTGCTTCACGGGAGTGTTTAAAGTTGTGTATGAATGTACGCTAATAAATAAAAGTTGTAAACTCGTCTAAAATTATTACTCCGTATCTAGGTAAGATATTTTTGGAATCGACATACATACTGATTGCTTTCTGTCACATACTACACTGGTGTACTCGGTTGTCTACCCCTCCTCCATAAACTGTTCTGCAAATCATCCATTGAGAAGGCATTCAAGAAAGGCATAAGTCAAATATGTCGCTTAGCACCTTAAATAAATTCAAAAATAAATAGTAGCAGATGACTCAGGTATATTTCGCTTCTCATCTCCAGTGTCACGGGGGTATGTAACATTCATGAATAGAAACATTTTGGGCTAAAAGTATTCAACACTTATTATTTTATAATACAGATTTTAATTTTAAGACAGACGAAACTGCTTTAAGCAAAACTTAAAGTGCTACCTGGCATCATAATTTTAGAAGATGAATCCTGTTGCAGATAAATGTTATGTATTGGTATATGTCCTTAAAATCATCAACACTTGACTATTTTTCAGACAAAGGTTCAATAGGAAATGCTCTCCCAGCAAACATGACTCAGTTTGTGGTTTTGTAGTGATTTTTAATCTCATGTAATATGATCATAATATGTTTTCAGGTGTAAATATTTATTTACTCCTTTTTATTAACCACTTATTTTTATTAACTCATTCACAAACGCTGTTTTAGGTTCACTTAAGTCTATTCTTTATAAATCAGTTAATTTATTTTGCTTGGTCTTGTTTTCTGCATTTTTGTCGAAATAACATTGCCAAAACTCCAATATTACATTAACTGAGACATTTTTAAAAGACTAAAAGAACCAAACCACCCAGAAACATTGAAGCGCGAAGTGAAAGCAAATTATAAAACAAATTTTACGAGCTGCTAGTGTAAACGTTCTTCTTATTAGGAAGCGCTGATATGTGAACGAAACATCACGGTTTTCAAACCTTTGATGCACTGTCACTGATCGCAGCTGATGCTCTCAGCACTAATATAGGGGGCTTATTTCTACGTTCTGTGAGATTTGCTCTCTCAACATTGCTTTCTAAAGCCAAGAATCTCAATCGTAAACGTGTGTGTATAAAACCAATGCGATTTTTCCTTTCACAAACCAATCGATCCGGCATTGAAAGCACTACCCTCTGCCTAACCCCGCTTTCTGTGGCATCAAAGGAAAGTGGATATTCATGAGCGCCAGCCATGCAAATAATTTTAAAAACAGCGTAGCTAAAGTTATGATCGAACCACAAAGGCCTCTTTGGCTATCGATGATAGAGCCTCTCGTTCTAATCACGCTTCCGTGTCTCTCGAGCACTTTTCTATTGCTTAACTCTTAAGGAGGATGTGACGCGTTTCTTTTGCAAGATCTTCACTACTCAATCCTCTACAAACTATTCATACAAAAACCTGTTATTCCAGCTACTTGTCAATCAGATTGCACAGTTATGAATTTCCAGCCAGCAAACAAATTGATATTTTAATTTTTGAGAGCGTGTCACAAATGATTACCTTGTGGCTATGAGGGAAAAAGATCTAAGATGGCTCCAACTGAAAAGTATACCTATATGAAAATTCAGACCAATAACAAGTAGTTAAATCCAAAAATGAAGTATTTGTCATAGTTTTTGTGCTTCAACCATATTCATGGTTTTGGTATAATAATTTTGCCTGTCTCTTACGACCTGTCTCCTGTCTGCAAATTGTGGCGCTTTTGATCTTTTATTAATACAGTTTGAAATAAAATGAGTTTAAATCACTAGAAAGCAACTTATTTGAAAATGTAGTTAAGTTCCAAAATATACGAGCGCTGTTCAATAAAGAATGATCACAATACATTATTTTTTGACAACGTAGCTTTACTCATCCTGGTAATTTTGATGGTCCTTCTCAAAAAAGTCTTCCCTGAATGCGATGCAATTGTCCCAGCGTTTCTGTCAGTCTTCAAAGACATTCTGGAAACCATTTTTGAGAGATTCTTCAAAATCGCCTCCGCAGCCTTCACCACTGCTTCTGATGATGGATAATACCTCCCACATATGCGTTTCTTCAAGTTAGGCAATAGAAAAAAGTCACATGTGGCTAAATCTGGTCTATAGGGAGGGTAAGGGATGCACTTCACGTTGAGTTTTTGCAGGATATTCAGGAACATTGGCAATATACAGCCACGCATTATCGTGGTACAGCATTTAGCGTGCTTCACGGAAATACGGTCTTTTGCTCCTGATATGGGCTTGCAATGATTTTAGGACATCCCTGTAGTATTGTCCAGTTACTGATGTGTGTGAAGGTACCACATGCTGATAAACCATTCCATGAATATCAAAGAATGAGATGACCATATCTTTCCCAGGAGAAGCAATCACTTTTGCTTTTTTTGGGTGTTGGTGATGAAGGAGATTTCCAGACTGAGCTTTGCTGTTTGCTCTCAGGATCAAAGTGATGTAGGCAAGTTTCATCGGCAGTGATTACGTTTGAAACAAACTCCGGATCTTCCTCTAACATCAACTTTAACTACATGCATACCTGCATGCGAATGTTCTTTTGTTCGGGAATCAACATTCTTGGTACCCATCGCGCACGAACACGTCTCATGTGTAATTTTTCTGTCACCAACGTGTAGGTGGCACCCAATGAAATGTTCAGCATTTCAGAAAGTGATCTTAAGGTAATTCATCGATCCTCTCTCCAATGGCAGCAGCAGTGTTGATGTTTTCTTCCGTAAGAGCAGTAACTGAAGCACGGGGTCTACCTTTCTTACTTTCAAATTGATCCATAGGCCTCCTGTAACATTGTATAGACCTCAACTGAAGATTTCTTGAAAGGAAAGCGGAATTTCAAAGCCGCATATTGTTTGTTCCTCGCGTATTACCTCCATTGCAGCGGTAGGCGATTCTGAACAGTTCTAAATATGTCTGGTTCTCACAGGTGGGAAACAGGAGTACCAACAATGAAATTACTACGGCGTATTTGTTTCACAGTAAGCTAACAGAATATAATAAGATTGAATTTTAGTGCGAGAAATTATAACCGTAAAAAATTATGATCATTCTTTATTGAGCAGCCCTCGAAATTATAATATAATAATGTTTACACGTATGAAATCTGTTTTTTTGAAAAGGTTTCAGATTATAAAAACAAAATTCCAGTATTTCTTAAAATTTGCCTTTAAAGGCAGATTTTCAGTTTCTCTGTACAATCTTGTATGTAGGATAGGGCGGGGGCTATTTCGCTCACGAGGCATTTCCGCCCGAAATAAGCAAATTGTGCTACTGCCCAACAATCATGGGCAGCGATGACTTCCCTGCCAGTTCATTGTCAAGCTTGGTGTTTATGCTACGTTTCTATGAATTTACTTCTAGCTGTAGGCTTCTGTTTTAATAGTATTAACAGAAGAAGATTACAAGGTAAGTAACTTATGTTGCTCTTTTTTGTCTTGAATAAGAAATACCGTTTGTAACTTACGGTCTAGTATCTGCAGATAGAGAGATTTTTTATTGAAAGTCAGTGCCAGTGTAGCTTACAGTTTGGGCTACGTCCGTGCATAAGGAGATGGCGCGTTTCTTTTATTATAGCTCACACATTGCGCGCAACTTCAAAAATTCAACATTTGGAGCTATTCCGCCCAAGCAAGGAGGGGCTATTCTCGCTCAGTTACAATATAGGTTTCTGGTACTCTTTTAACCTGATTATTTCTTATAAAACTATTACTGAATCTTATTTGATCATTTCAGATGGTACACACATATAAGCAAAGGAAGCTGGAACGAAACTGGATGAGGACGACATTGCTCGTGCTGTTACCAGCGTATACAACGGCGCTGTAAGTAGGAGAAGAGCAGCAGGCCTTTTGAGAATGCCTTACTCTATACTCAAGGATGGTGTTCATGCAGATCAACGTCAAGAACCATTAGCAGGAGTCTACAAATCAGTTGGTCATCCTACAGTGTTCAGAGGAGGAGAAAGATTTAGTTTCTAGGTTATACTACTTGGCGGCAAGAGGCTTTGGATGTACACCGGAGCAAACAGAAAGAAAAGCGTATAACTATTATAATTCTAAATTGTGGGAATAGCGAGTCAAGTGATGACTTGGTTCCAGTATAAATAGAATGCAATGATGGAGGAAGATGCACCATGTGGATTTTGTGGGTTAAAGTTTTATTCTCCGAAATCAGCAACCAAAGGAGACTGGATCAAATGTCATAAATGTGGAAAATTGGGTTTCACGGAGTGTGCGTTGGTGCAGTTTGTAAGAAAAACCTCATTTGTGGTAAATGCATTTAATTAAAATGCAAAAGTACTGTGAGCGGTAATAGCCCTAGGGCCGGGCGGAATAGCCCCGTTAATTCTGAGATTTCCTTTCTGTGCAACATTCGCTATTTTATTTGATCACATCTTTAACAAGTAAAATATGTATGTTTATAACATCTGTACGCTTTAAGGGATTAATAAAGACTTATCTGATCTATGTTTAGCACAAACATTGTGTTTTTATTTGTTTTATAACACCATAAATTAGAAATAAGCGGAATAGCCCCGCTCTACCCTATACATGATTTAGATAACTGCAGAAACGTGTTATAAAGGAGTGCTTGTTTGAACACATCAATGCGTAAAGGGCATTGGTCACTTTGTTTAATTTGTCCTATCTTGCAGAGACTACCTACAAAGTTTCGTAATAATAACCAAAACGTTACATCGTACGGAGCACTGTCCTTCTGGCATTTAAAATTAGAGAAATACACATTTGGAGAATTAACATTCTCGCACTGTGAGAGATATTAATTATGTGTCAGGCTGAATTTCATCCGTTATCAGAGTAAATGTATCAAAATGTTTTTAAACTTTGTAATCAGTAGTCATCAAAAACTCGCACATATATTTGTTTTGGTGTTTAGTATACTTTTAATTCGAATTAGGCGCCTTAGTACGTTAAAATGAATGATATAGTAGACTAACAAGGGATTCACCGCCATGCTCAAACCTGTATTCACTTGGGAGTTTGATGGCATCATCTCTGAACTACGTGGGGCCTGTGTGCCAAAAATTAAGTGGGGAGTATAGCTGGAAGTACCCGAAAATGAGTCCAGAATACTTAGGAACATATAGGCATAAGAACACAGCATTGCACGGGAGGAATTGTCAGCGGTCTATGTATGGTAAACGTAAGGAGTACCACATAGAGCTGACTAGGGATGTCCAGCAGCTACCTGCAAGTGGTCCCATGCTGCACCTACCTGACTTCAGTTTTGGGGGCTGTGGTTCTACTCCACAGCAAATATTTGGTGCACAGGCCCCTCATAGGTTTCTATTCGATATATAGTCGAAACAGAAATTACTGATAAAAATCTTAAAAGTCAACTAGGAAAAGAAATTAAATGCAACGTTTCATAGACCCATCTTATTGATACTTTCATGACCTGGAGTTTGCCTAACTGACGATGAGCGATCCATATAAATTATATTAACGGCAGTCTTATTATTCAGTATCTTCTTACATTTAAGGTAGAAAAGTATTTCCTATATACGAAGAGGTAATTTGGATACCACTTCCGAAGGCGATTGCGCAGTAGCAAAAAACTTTGATGTCATAGTCAGTCAGCATAGTATGTCGAAATGAACATGCTTGAAGTTCAACGGTGAAATTGGAGAAAGCTCCCAGTAACGCGAATCTTTTCGAGGTTCGGACTCTGGGGAACAAAGCAAAGAGAAACATGCTATGCTCATGTATATTAATAACTACATTAATTAAGTTAATTGATGAAAATTAATCGTTCCTTCATACTAGCCATGTATAGGCTGTCTTGGATAGAGTCAATTCCATGGCCGCGATTTGAACCAATTTTGAGTTAGTTGATGGAAATTAATAGTTCCTTCACACTGGCCATGTATAGGCTAAGGCTTTGGATAGAGTCAAACTGAAAAACTCAATGCTGTGGCCGGGATTTGAACCAACGATGAAGCCTGGTACTCGAGTGCTTAAAATAGTTGCCACAAGTGGTATATTTCGGATACGAGAGCTCCTAGTGGTTTACTGGGAAAATATATATGAATCAATTGCAGAATTTAATGTCAAGAAGGCGCGTTGGCCATGGTAGCTCAGTGGGTAAGAGCGACTGGACGGAAACCAGGAGATCAGTGATTCAAATCCCGGCCATGGCATTGAACTTTTCAAGTTGACTCTATCAATCCAAAACCTTAGCCTATATACGGCTAGTGTGAAGAAATGATTAATTTCCACCAATTAACTTAATAAAATGAGAAAGTGTTCGTAAGGAGAGTTTGTACAAGGTTGGAGAAAACGTCATGTGAGTGCAACACAAGAGACACTTTAATGTGTTAGCTATGCAAAGTGAACAGAATTTCAAAACCATCACATTGCGAGTAGCTCTTTAAAAATTTGGATATCGCTTAAGACGACTGCATTTCTTTATTTCTTTTGACAATATCCAATTATGCAATTTCTTCAAATATTTATCTTGATTAATATTTGTAGAACGATAAATAAATATTTTTAAAAACGCATGTACAAGAGTAGAGAAAGTCATGTCAGATTTTTCATAAACATTTTAGTAACTCTAAGTTTTATGTAATTAGTAAATTATTACGCTTATTATAGTAGGTTGTCACAAGCTGTGTATCTCGAATACGAGAGCCCCCGGTGGTCCGTGTTTCAAATTCCGGCCATGGCATTGAATTTTTCAGTTTGACTATATCCAAAATCATATTAATGTTTAACAATAAAAAATTTTAATCCGTTTGGCTGCATACCGCCATGAGCTCAATATCATCTTCTTCTTCTCCTCCTCCTCTCTCCCGCTTACCACTGTCATCTACCGCGCTCGTTCGTGACGGAGACTTGTTAACATATCTGAGGACCATAGCAACATGAAGTAAATCCTAGCAATCGGGAACATAAAATCAATGGCACATAAAGTTTCAATAGTGTAAGGGCCACTGGGCAGGAATCGTAGAGAATGTGCAAAGGCAAGTGAAAGTTGAGTCAGCTCCGGTTTACTGAAAAATAAAATACTCGGAATTTTAAATTAGTGTTATTTATTCATGGAGATATGTAACTTAAATTGGGTTTGTTTACGTTAAACAAACCAAATTTCGTATAATTAAGTATTAACCAATACTTTTTCTTTCCCTGTAACAGCCCCGTCAACATTTAATAATTCATAACCTTCGCCATGTTTACTCACACAGTTACTAATTTCAGGATGAGTCCACCAGAATGTATTAAAACTTCAAAACCATTCATATAAAAAGATCTTCTTAATGCACAGTTAGAATTACCTGTGTGCTGAAACCAACAGAAGCTCCAATAAAACCAAGCACGAATTTTCGAGAACATAGAACAGTTTTTGCAGTACAGAAAAGCGATGTTTATTCTATGAATGACTGGAAACATATGTACTTCACTGTTGCATTTTAATTTGAATGTTAGGGGTATTGTACCGCCCAAAGGGGCATCTGTTCCAATGAGAAATTGCAACATAGGACAGGGTTTTGAAAGCATCTCCATTAACATCCAAAAAGAATAGAGTGCATTCCAATTTTGCGCTTTGAATTTTCCCTCTGATTGAAACATTCATTACAGCATCCCTATTTTTCTCCGGCCATTTTCCTATGGATGTGGTCATTTTTTGCGAGGTTTGAAACCATACCTATTTTTTTTTTTTCTAACCAAAAATGGTAATTGAGAGAGCAAGCGTTTGCAGCCGCTGTGAATGGAGGTCATTACACGCTGTAGTGGCGAACACAATGGAACGGTTGGTACGGAAAACAGGTGGTCCACATTCCGAAGTGCGGTTGGTAAGACTGGTTACCCTCTCGTTAATGGCATTGTTTTTGTTCCACTGAAACAAATTAAATGTTAATTAAAACGCCGTAGTATTTAAAAACACGACGTTGCGGTGCAGATACGAAATCTAAAAGTGCGGAAAACACTTCCTCATATAAAAGGGAATTCCATTCCGAACTGACGGTGTGATGTTTGACACTTCTTTACTTTTGTTTTGTGTTAGATGAGAAACGAGGTGGTAGTTAATGAACGTGTGAAGCAAGCCACCCTTCAATATACTCCTTGCTTTTTTACTGGTAGTTAAAACAAAACTTGTATCCGTGGCGTTTGCGAGTACTTCCATTTCTTTTTACATCTGCAACATAACTTTCGTGTACGAAGCACTGCAGCATCGTTCCAACAGAAGGAATATGATTCAATGTTAAATTACATAAAATCAAAACAATTAGAAATTTTGAAAACTTTTATTTTGATCATATAAAAATTTCCTAAAGGGATTTATAATTATTGTCTTCTGATAATTACTTTTACCAGACAAGAAGTGTTTTCATTGCATTTCTAAAATTCTTTCCTAAAGTGTATATTTGGTCTAATGCAAGCATTCTGGGATTTTGTTTCATCTTTTAACAATTTCATTAATTTCAATAATAAATAATGATAATGATAATAGTAATAGCAATAGTAATAGTCATAATAATAGTAATAATAATAATAACGATGAAGATGAAGCTGATGATGATGATGATGATGATAAATAATTTGATGCATGCCGTCAACGTACACGCTATAATTAAACATGGTTGTTGTTTCGATAACTTAGCATGCTATTATGAGGTTCATTTTGACTTCCTTCTAAAACTTTACATTTTTATTGTTAGCACGATATTTTGCATATGTGTCTGTAATTGCAATATTATGTTGCTTAATGATTCAGATATTAACAACGAAAGTTGTTTTGTATTGAATGCAACATTTTCAGCTTGAGGTTGAGGTTAATGCATATTTTTTTTTTAAAAAAAAACAGGGAATGATTTATGCCTAGATTGTACTTATTTTGCTGTTCATACCAAAACGTAATTACGTAAACTGTCCGACTGAAAGTATCCAGAGACATAACTTAAAATGCACTTCGCTTCTGTCATCTGGTCATGATGTATATTGGATAACGATTTCAAGTCTACTGGGAGCTCCTTCAATGAAGTGTCATAATATCCGTGAAGGAATGAATGTCCACTCTTTCTCAAGAGTCAAAAACTGAGGTATTCGTGATGCAGGATGTCGTTGAAATGATGAGTTGTTACTCATCTGATTGGTTCATGTCTTAATTGGACAGTCTATTGACTCACAGACCTGCATTGTAGGCATCAGAAATGGTCCTTCACACTTACAGGTGCACAGTATTTTAAGGTATCTTCATTTCAAGTGAAATCCTTCCTTATTTAAATTGTCCTTAGGTGCAATAAAGGGGTCCATTGAAACCATGCAAGCAATCCTGGCTCTATATTTCACTTTTGGCACGTCATATGATGCAAGGCAACCACCAAAGGCAAGTGCCTCCATCGGACATCAAAACGGTCCAGTGTGATTCGTCACTTGAAATCACCCATTTTCAGTCATCCATTGTTGAGTGGAGACGCCCTTTACACTACTTCAAGCGTTTTTATCGCAGGTATATAATGGTTTATGTGTAGCAGCTGAACTGCATCTTATTCCTTCGCATTCCACCCTTTGCTTGACGTTCCACGTCTGTCATTAAACGGAACCACCTTGGTTTTGGTTTAGCTGTGATTTATTTTGGGCGATTTGAGACATTTCTAATGTCCTTGATGGACACAACTCCCTCTCGAAGTCGCTGAGCTCTGCCTCGTATTCTTGCTGTTGTATGTGTACTTCCAACACCACTTCTTGTTAAATTGACGTTCAATCTCAGGTGATATTTAGTTTTGCATTAAATAGTGATGTCCGTATACTCCTGGCCCAGAGTATGCACTGTTTTCCAGTTTATTTTCGGCTGTGTATCTTAACCCAGTATATTACTTATATAATAAGACATTGGATCACACTGGATGGAATGCTCAACTACCCAGCGCAGTGTATGGATATCTGTGTCAGAGCATTATCCTAATATCAGTTTCGGTACGTTTTACAGTGTGATATTCTAAACACTTCTTTGATGGAACATTTTGGTGTACTTGATATCTAGCGGGATGAAAACTGAGCACCATTCCTGGTGTAAAGCAAGAGGCAGTGCAGTTGTTTGGGTTGGCGAGTGGCATAAACAAAGGAACGAGATCTTGGAGCGGAACTAAGCTTCCTTTTATTGACAGTATTGTCGCGCTCCGAGCTCGGGGAAGCATGAGAAGGAATTAGATCAGAACCGTGGCAAGGGGAAGCATTTTATTGACTGCCTGACTCGTGACTCCCATACAAATGCCCACAACAACCAGCGCTTTTTCACGGCGATTTCTTCACCCCTTTGTCGTAAGGAAGTACTACAACCCAAAGGTGCGTGGTTGTTGATCACCTTCACACGAGTTCCCTTCGTTGGAAGGAAAGCTCTGTTGCGAATTGTAGGATTAGCACAATACAAAAGAATTTTGCATTTGCAATCCGAAGGTTTGCTATAATGTATCAATATGGAGTGGTTTTAGGAAAAGTATATCACAAATACAAAGCTGTAGCGATTATGAGTGAAACACTTATTCGTCTTTCTTCTCATTACTTCTCTTTCTGCACCTGCTTGCTTTCTAGATATCGCAGTTCTTCTCCTTCTCCAGCTTTGGTTCCTACTCATTCCAACCTTTTCTCTTTTCTTTCATTTCTCCCCATCATGTCCTTTAAGATATATGTATATGAATCTCACGGTTTTAATTTAAAGAACTGCATTTTGGAACTAATTAAGAAATGAGAAATAATGGAATATGTGCATATTTTGATATTGTGTGAATATTTGTGATCGATTCGAATCGACACATTCTTTATAGACTGAAACCGAGTTCATTGCTATCCCACGTTCATCCAGTAAGATGCGATTCATATCTCACTTTAACCAATCACAGATATATCGCTCTCACATGGAGTAAATTACATGGTAGAAGTTGGTACCACTTTACTATTGTGCGCATCTTAGTTGCGATCTCGGTGTGATTATTAAATGGACTGTGAGGTACCCCAGCGATAATTTTCTCTTAATTACAAACTGAAATGTGTGGCTGTTAGTATTAATTTTATTGTCAGACACGAGGGATGGATGATAAGTCCAGGTACCACATAGAGATGGCATCACTGGGCCAGTTCCACGGATAGCATCATATAGTTTAACTCTAGACTAGCTTTTATGTATAGTTACAGGTCAATAGCTTGTTTAATTTTTGTATGACAGCATTTTAAACAAGACAAATATAGAGGTTTCACAGACAGGCAGGATTTGGAAAAACGAGCAGTGATTAAATATTTCCATTCGAAAGGTTAACACCTAAAAAAATCAAGGAGGAATTGGACTGTACACTGATTAAAAGGTGAGTGGCAGAGTTTAAAGTGGGATATACAAGCAATAGTGATGAACCTCGCTAAGACGCCCTGTGAAATTCACAACTTTAGAAAGAATTGTAAGAATTAATAGTTTATAACCGGAAGACCGCAGATTGAAGTTGTTTTATATAGCACAAACTGTAAACGTATCATAATAACGTGCAGGTAATATTTTCAGTAATGGTTTTGGGCTTTCACAAGGTCTGTATGAGGTGGTTGCCGCGTTTGTTGACACTTGATCAAAAGTTCCAAAGAAAAACTTTTCTGTTAAGAATTTGGAGCTCTACTATAAAAATCCCAGTAAATTTTGAGACGGCTTATTACCAAGGATGAAATCTGCATACATCCCTACACGCCTGAAAGTAAATCACAGTGAAAACAGTGGATTGTGCCAGGTGAATTTGTCAGCTAACGAGGTTATGGCGAGTGTTTTCTGGAATGCACAGGGAATTGATTTTATTGATTACTTGGAAGAGGACAAAAGTTCACTGATTACCACGCATGCTTACTGCAAGTTTGAGTGATGAGGTGAGAAGAAAAAGACCTCATTTGGCAAAGAAAAAGATCTTGTTTCTTCACAACAATGCTCCGGCCCATCGTTCAGTCACTGCAATGGGGAAAATAAGGGAATTCAAAGTTTGAATTGCCTGAACATCTACCCTATTTACCAGATCTAGCATGCAGTGACTACCACCTGTTCCCGAACCTCGAAAAGTTTCTTCGAGGACGAGGATTTCACAGCAACGAGATCATTGATACGGTAAACAGCTATTTTGAGGACCATGATAAATCGCACCAAAGATGGTTTAGTTAAATTAGAATAAGTGTGAGGCTAGGGACTTATCAGGTGACCCACGTATATGCCCTGCAACATCTATATTCCAGCATCATCAATCGCAATTTTCGCACTGGATATCACAGTTTTAGACTGATTTAATTAACCAACTGGACTATATATATATATATATATATATATATATATATATATATATTACTTGGCGAATTTATTAGGTCCAATCGCTTATAAGCGAACATTACTACAAATTGTAGAGGAAAAGCTATTCTGTAGATATTTATCACCTTTTCCAATCTTATCTTCGTAAAGTAGTCATAGTCAGCACCAACGTCTCTCTCCGCCCCTATAATATTCTCTCATCAATTGATATTGTTTCCTACATTTAAGGAGAATGATCAGTTGATCACTTTCCCGTATTGTTAAGCATGTCTAATTCGCTTATACAGTGTGGTACCCGCTCCATTGGCATCAGTGTTTCTAACGCATAATTGAAAAATAAACTATCAGTAATGATTTTATAAAACGTATCTGTGTAAGCAATGTCCTGTCTGTCTTTTCTTCTGGGATCACCGAGAGAACTGAACTATCGCTCCCTTTAAGCATATGTATGACTGAAATTTCCTGAACATTTTCAAAATATCACCTTTTTCTCTTTTTAGTCTATAAAAGAGTGTAAGACTTCCTGAATCCAAAGAATATCCGCACGCAATTTTTAATTGCTATAATATAGTGTGAAAATTACATGAATTCTAGTGTTAGATATGAATTCTAATTCTCTAGCCTTGTTTTCTCGCTATTGAAAATTTCAGCATTTAAGATGGTCCTTACGTCGCAGTTTTAGTGTTAGACTAATGAAACTTGCTACATACGTTGATAGAGATACAGTGAATAGAAATTGCCCTGGAGTTTATTGTGAGATGCATTTAAGCATACTTTCTTTACTTCAAAGCCCAAAAATTGCAAACTTTGTGCAGAAAGGCATATTTATAGCTTTAAAAAATTCTAGAGTCTAAAGTTATTGAGACACAGAGAAACCTAGAACAAATTGAAAAATGGATGTATTAAACACCTGTTGTTAAAATATTTGACCAAAATTTAAGTTAGTTTGCCGCAAGGGACTTTTTAAGTGACGTAACCGAGAATAACTAAATTTGACCATGTTTTCCAAAATATCAAAGTTAAACTGATAAAATTTAGGTTGCATCATATTTGCACTAAGTTACATCTGTGGTATAAATCTTAAAAAGCTAGCTTTATTAGTTTAGGATTTCAAATTTTCAGTCATAGGTGTCCTTAATTACCACAATTGCAAATTGTGGGAATGCTGCAACCTAGTCATCATATTGTCCGCCTCGGTAGCGTATATGGTAGCGTGTCTGCCTCACGTTCAAGAGGTCCCAAGTTCAAATCTCTGTCAGGGTGAGTTACCTGGATAAGGTTTTATGGGGTTTTCCCTTATCCTGAAAGACGAATGTCGGTAACTCTAAGCTCCAAGGAGCGTGGACTCATTTGAGCATCACTTCACCCATTTCATTGATCGTCCGATATGACCTAAGGTTAGAGGACGTAAATTATAAAAAACGTCATCAAAAATAAAGCAACAAGGCTTCTTATAAATACAAGACACACCCAGTATTCGTCACAAACTAGAATGTCAGCAGGCAAATTAAACAGAAGTAATTAAGAGAAACTATTTTCTGATGTCCAGTTCGGTTCTTGTGCCCTGGTGTGACATTAAAATTATTCCAGTATATACTAAGATTAATAGAGCAACTGTTCTAGATAATTCATTTTAGATCTTACAAGAAGAAAAAATATATATGCGCATTTGACCGAACTTTATAACTTAAAAAAGAGGAAAATTATTCAAAATTCAAGATTCAAATGACAAACTTAAAATTGTAAAAGGTAATAACCATCCCATATTTCACCTATCGAATTGAATCTCACAGTAAAGCAAAAGAGAGAAATAAAGCATATAGAATGTAGATGATCCTTTTAAGAAAATATTGATTGAAGTACGAAACCAAGATATACTAAATAACAGATTAAAATTAAGTATTAATGAACGTATACAATAAAATAAACAAGGATAGCAATATTTAAAGTGCGAGAAAATAAGTAATAGTGAAATAAATAGTAAAATATAAAGCAGAAGGAATATGAAATATAGGACAACCGAGGAGGAGGTGACTGGTATGAAGAAGGAACAGGCTGGAAACCTAATTCTTTATAGTCAAGACGAAGGAGAAGAAGAAGAAGAATAACAAGAAGAAGAAGAAAGTTAGAAAAAAGGAAATACGTAATCTAAATATTATTTCTGTGTAAAGCTCTACGTAAGGTTTTCTTCTTAGCAACTGTTAAGAGTGAATGTCAACAGCGTTTAGTTGTAATATAACAAAGATCTCAAACCTCACTCAAGAGTTGTTGGAGACAAAACCTTATCATCATCACTATCTTCTTTAAGTTGTTGTTTTCCTCATGCCTGCTTTGTTTCACTCCCCTTGCTTTTGCAAGTAGCGAAGCGACTGTATACAAAGCAACTGAACTGTGTACAATGGAAAATGAAGGCAGCAGCTCCAGAGGGAGGTACGAGTGCGACCGCCATATTCTCAGAAAATCAAGAAAATATTATGTTAAAAACTCTCTCCGGGTTCGCATCTGCTTTTGTATATGCACGCCTACCCTGCAAACAAACGTAGCTAGGTCCCAGAGCGCTGCTTCTGTGGCATAAACCTTCGTGAATGGCCTCATTGCTACATCTAGGCAAAGAACACGTTTAATCTGGTGGCAGAAGAGTAAAATAAAATGTGACTATTCCACTGTGTTACCTTTCACAAACTAGTCGTCCGTAAGAATGTGTTAGATATCGTAGATGCAGGACTCTGATTCACTGAAAGTGTATTGATGTTTATCTTCATACTAAGGGTTAGAAATGAAAGATACATGAACCAGAGGAAATAGAGCAATGCATCTATATAGATGGTTACACATTAGTTCAAATCTTTATAGTAAGCTACGCATTATGTAATGACGGAACACTGTGTGGTGTGATAGCTATTCAGGGGCACTTCCTGTATTCAGTGCAAGAATTTATTAATTTTCAATACACTGTGATGAACACAGTAGTGCCATATTGGGACTGTAACTTAAAATGTATCTTAAATTTCTGTTTTATAGAGACGGTGTCTCATAAATAATGTAGTTTTTTAAGAAAAAACAATTATTTGAAATGTGCTCCGACGAGCCATTAACTAATTTTAAAAGTATCAGTGGGTGGGTTACAAACACTCACCACATGGCAGCCTAGGCCTTCGGGATAACTTCGCCCCACCACGTGATGACCGTACCCATTTCTCAGGTAGAGGCACCCAGAGGAGGGGGCCCACTACCACCAATGCTATGTGAAGCAGAAACTACTGGTTTCTGAATATGAGAGGGACGATAAAACTATAGAAATTAGGGAGCGTATATAATCGTTGTGGTGAGCAAGTGAAGGAGAGAGCAACTTCATAATTGGAATCTTAAATCAATAAATGTGGGAGAGAAACCAGCATTCTTTACTTCACATCACACACTGGACCCTGAGACGGAGACCCCTCATGCTCACCTTTACTTTTCTTCAGGTAGTCCGGGAAATAATCGATTGTTCCATCTTTACATCCTAAACCAAAAGAATGCTGACCTCTCCTAACCCAGCACTCCACACACCGTTCCTGCACCATAGAGTGATAGTGAAGATGACGGTGAGATGAGAGGACCTACGGGTTATGCCTTGGACTCCGAACCACGTTGGGCTTATGGGACACTTCACATATATTTTAAAATTATAGACCATTAGCTTCCATGGTCTTTGAGCCATCGTTCGGCGAAGTTTGTTATCCCAGTCTCTGGTTTTTGATGCGAAGAATTCGGCAACAATGCCCGCCTCGGAAGCGTAGATAGTAGTGTGCGTGCCTCACGTTCAAGAGGTCCCGAGTTCGAATCTTGGTCAGGGTGAGTTACCTGAATAAGATCTTTTCCGGGTTTTTCCCTTATCCTGAAAGACGAATGTCTGGTAACTCTAAGCTCTGTGGACCCTGAGGTTATTTGAGCACCATTTCAACCATTCCAACCATTCCCTTTATCGTCCGATATGACTTAACGTTGGAGGACGTAAATTAAAAAAAAATCACCCTCTTGCACTGCTTCAATGTTGTCAAAATTTCTTCCACCTAGAAAATGGGCCATGGATGGAAAAAGATCATAGTCTAAAGGTGCGAAATCTGGGCTGGATACTGGATGAGGAACAGTTCGATTCCTCCCAATGCCTAAATGTTTTCATGGTCGTTTGTGCAGTGGTGGTGCTGCATTATCCTATTGAAATAGAACTCTATTTCTAATGCTGGGTATCTCCGTCTAAAACTTTCATGATCTTTTCCTAGTTGTTGAGAATAAAGATCCTTATCAATCGCTGGCTTGTTTGGAACAAACTCCCAGTGAATCACACGTTCAAAATTCCACCAGGCACACAACATTACTTTACCAAGGAACTGACTTTTAACGGTTATTTTAGCAGATTGATGGGGATTAAGCCATTGTTTTGAGGCATCAGGGTTCAGTAATATGCCCAATAATATGCTCCAAGAAGAATTCATTTGATCTTCCAATCACCCAGGTTAAACAAATATCATAAAAATTAGCTGGAATAATTAAAAGTACTCAAATTCCATTTTCAGCATGACTTCCAGCAGCTATAGCTGCTCCCACCCCAACTTTTCCTTTTTTTCATCATAAGTGCAATTATCCAGACATATCTACAATCCATGGGATTGCGCATAAGCTGATGACACATTTTCACTCTACGTTCAGTCTGTTGAGATGTCAGTTCATTAGATACAGAATTATACCTTCTGTATGATTTTCCAGTCATGTAGCTGTGTATGGTATCTTATGATGCACCAAGTTCTTTAAAAAGCCTACAGCTACGTTTATGCTCATTTTATTGCAAAACTTTGCGTGTATTCTCAATATTGCATACTTTAGGTCTTCCAGAACGTGCTACATCTTTAGTGTTTACGTCACCATTTTTGAAACGTTGGAACCATCGTTATGCCACACGCTCACTAATGATACCTTCTCCTTCCACTTCACATATTCTTGAGCTGCGGCAGCTATTTATACTAGGGTAAGTCAAATGAAAACCTTACATTTGTAATAACAAATCGAAATTTCGCGCCGTTATGCTGTAAGTTGGCAAGCAGTTACAAACAGCTTGCAGAATGGCCTTTAGGTGGTAGCATAGTGCGGATTCACACATAGCGTCGCAGTATCACTATAAAGATTGCCGCCCCACTTGCGACTTGCTGCAGGGAAGAACAGCGTTCTGTTATTCGGGTTTTGCGTAGTGAAGGTGTGAAACCTATTGAAATTCATCGACGAATGAAGGTTCAGTACGGTAATGCATGTTTGTCACAGCATCAAGTCTACGAATGGAGTAGGAAGTTCTCAAACGGTGTGACTTCAGTGGAAGATCCTCCACGTCCAGGTCGGGGACAACGAGCTGTGACTCCAGAGAATATTGCAGCAGTTGTAGTCATAGTGAAGGAAAACCGTCGAGTGACACTGAATAACATTGCAGCATGTTCAAAGATTAGTCATGGGACAGAACAACACATTGTGCATGATGTGCTCCAGTTTCAAAAAGTGTCTGCAAAATGGGTGCCACGGCAGCTGACTGCCCGCTTCGGTAGCGTGGTGGTAGCATGTCTGCCTCACGCTCAAGAGGTTCTGAGTTCTAATCTTGGTTAGGGTGAGTTACCTGAATAAGGCTTTTTCCGGGGGTTTTCCTTATCCTGAAAGACGAATGTTGGGTAACTCTAAGCTCTATGGATTGAGCATCATTTCACACACTTCATTCATCGTCCGATATGACTTAACGTTGCAGGACGTAAACTAAAACAAAAATAAAGAAAAACAAAAAAAGGGCAATGAGACAATAACGTGTTGATGCTTGTGAAGAAATTCTTCGGCACTTTGAACGGGAAGGTGATGGCTTCCTTGCAAGAATCGTTACTGGGGACGAAACCTGGGCTCACTTCCACCAACCGAAAACGAAGAGACCGAGCAAGGAATGATGCCATCCCTCATCACCAAAACCAAAGAAGTTTCGGGCAGAAGCAAGGAAGGTTATACTCACTCTTTTGGGACGAAAAAGGCGTCATTTTGGAAGCATTATATGCCTAGCAGGACCACTGTCACCATAGCGTCATACACAGGTATTCTAAGAAGTCATATGCGGCCTGCAATCAAATCAAAGCGACATGGATTGCTGTCAACAGGTGTCCTTTTGCAACATGACAATGTAAGGCCCCACACTGCTCGCACAACAGTTGAAACAATCACAGACCTGCATTTTGAGTGTCTTCCTCATTCACCATACTTACCAAACCTTGCCCCAAGTGATTTCTTTATGTTTGGACCACTCAAAGACGCAATGGGAGGAAAGAAGTTCCGTTCCGATGAAGAGGTACGCCACGCGGTGCATGAGTGGTTGCACAGACTACCAAAAGAATTTTTGTATAGGCATTTATGCCCTTTGTAAGCGCTTGAGGACTTGCATTGAGCGAGGGGTAGATTATGCTGAAAAGTGATACAGCTTTGTACCACTAATGCACAATAAATAATATTTTAAAAAAGAATATATAAGGTTTTCATTTGACTCACCCTCGTAATCCTGTTTCCAGTAATGTTTTAGA
Source organism: Mantis religiosa (assembly GCA_030765055.1). Taxonomy (NCBI): domain Eukaryota; kingdom Metazoa; phylum Arthropoda; class Insecta; order Mantodea; family Mantidae; genus Mantis; species Mantis religiosa. The sequence continues at coordinate 125,874,737 of CM060953.1, read as the reverse complement.
AGGACTCTTAGGTCCAAGCTTTGTTGTCTCCATTTTGTGATTGTTTATTAACAACTGAAGATTGACACATACTCGCAATGTACGTAACACTAGCCATGGCATCCTTAAATGGCATTGCCAAACCAAAGAAACCCGATAAAATTTTTAAAATACCAAAATAAAAAAAAGATACCTTTAATATTTATGAGATAGCCTAATATTCAGTACATTTCTATGACTATCTTTATACAAACCAGCAGATGTCAAATATATCAGTGTACGTTTTGTTTAAAGAATCGTGGTTTTTATCCTGACAGGGATTTTACAGAGCTTTGTTGTTTGTGATTTGTTTTAGGTATATAGGCAAGCAGCCAAGAGTTATAATTTGCATAGGCTTCAAACGTTGATTTTATCGAAAATTTCTAAATGCAACTTACGGTGTTTAGTACTGTTGAAGCATGCACTTAAGGATTGATTTACCATAATTTTCAGAGTAGAACGTAATTTAATTTCATAGCAATGATAGCAAGTAACTTTGGTGGTGCTGTACAGAATAGTTGGCGAACATGCTGCCCAAAGACATCACTCACGACGGACTGTTAAAGATTTGTCTATTCTTTAAAGCCTACTTTGTTTCCCAATTTCCCTTTACGCACAAAGAGCTAAGAATTAATTCAATTTTTACAAAAGCATTTCGAATGCAACACATAAGATTTTATATAGGAATAAGCTGTTGTGTATAGACGAAAGCATGTAAATGTAATACCATAGACCCTCTATTCATTTTAACAAATTTACTTTGTAATAGTGTTATTTAATGTTTTGTTAGATCATACATTTCTCTGCTAAGCTCTAATGAAAGTAAAGGTAAACGTTTGTTATTCTTATTCAAATAAAAGTCAATTGCTTACAAACCAATAGTGTCCTTTCGACCAATAGTAGATTCACTTAGTAAACACGAGTTTGTTTTGGTCTAAAACATCTATCAAACAGAACAAATGAATGCTGCTACTGATTAATAACCAAACACAGGAAATCCCCACGTGCTTCCCTATCGCGTTGAGCGCCCTATGAGCAGATTCGTATAAAATATTTCCTGCTGCTGGAATATGGGGAACTTTTTGGGGGATGTAGGCAGTATTTGCTTCAATTTATGACCCCCGGATATTTATATAAAACGGAAATGATGTCCTCTGCATATATCCTCATTTTGGTGAATCCTATAAATATTTGCTGCACATCACGACTTGTGCAGATATCGGAACAAAGAAATATGACCCAGGATTAAGTGGTCTTCTGTCGGGACACGTGTTTGTTCACGCGGTCATTTTGTTGATAAACACGGCAGTGGAGGTCAATAATTCCCGGCCAGGTGGAGGGGGTTTGAGATTTATCGCCCAGCGCTGGGACACAGCAGGTGCTTCCAGAAAGGGACCTTTTTTTAAAGTTAGATATGTTCTTGTAATGTCATAAGAAGGTGGACAATGTAGGAGTTTCAGGAACTCCCAGGGAAAGTAAGCGTTCTGCCCTGTGTTAAGTTACGAACAGCGGAACACACATCCTGAAACATTTAATTAATATTTTAAGTATTTTAATAGCCTTATACCAAACATGGTGATAATTTTTTGCTGTCTTAAATGCACGCTTTTACCACTAGTGAACACTGACCCCTACATTAAAGTACAATTTGTTAGTAATTTGGGAAGGAGAAGTTCTCAAACTAACTTTAAGGGCCTTCCAGTAATTTTTCGATTTTAAAAACTGAAAAAGTCTCTAGATAAACTCCAAACGTGGATAGTCCTTGCGCAATTTGAACCATGTTATCCCCATTAAAGAACCAGAGACTTAAAGACCTCAGCTTAACGTGCCTATGTGCAGAAAAGTAATCTATGGACGTCATAAATTTCGGTATAACGGAGTAAATAAAAACAACTTAAAATATTCTATTTTGTATAAGCATTTCTATCAACTTTTATTCGATAAACCTAAGCCGAAATATAACTTTCTAGGCAAGGTTATATGGGATTATAAAGATATTACAGGGAAGCTGTTTCAGTTTGCGCTGGTATTTAGACACTGCATTCATTTGTTTCCCACATTTATCTGTGGCACGTACAGCAAGTATTTATTGCATGCAGCCTAAAATTCGATACCGACATTTGACCGAAAGTACACCTTTTGAGGCTCCTATATCAAAAAAATATAATTTTTTTAATAAAAAGGAATATGTGTGTGTGTGTGTGTGTGTGAGAGAGAGAGAGAGAGAGAGAGAGAGAGAGACAGAGAGAGAGAGAGAGATAGCTGCAAGAAAGGAAAAAAGTATCCCAATATTTATTATATATTTATTATATTATATTTGGTGTTTATACCATACTGAAAGTAAACCTCTCCACTCCAAATTATCCATGGGAAGAAAATTTGTAAAGGTTTTTCTTTTTGAAAAAAGTTTGTATGTTTAAGATTTTTTCGTGACAAAATTCATGCCTAGAATTTCCTGGGAATCGTCTTCGAAATTCGCTTCATTACGACTGTTTTTTCATTGCTGGTAAACTATAACATACAGATCAGTTTTATTACCAATTTAAAAAGGATGAGCTCATTAAAACACAAATGTCAAGTGTTTTTTCAGCTACCATTTTCTCGAGACTGTTTCTTGTTACTCCTTTGAATTTTTAAATTCTCATGCTCTTCATTTGTTCACCTAACAGAGCGAATTATTGTGTTTATAAAAGAAAAATTGTTTATGCCAAGTTTCTTTTCTATATTACAATTATTTCCGGACTGTTTTGCCGTGGTCTGTTGGATAAGAACGTCCAAACGTTTCGTCCACAACTGCGGTTGATATCTTCAGTGCTGCGGTCGAAGTTTCCTCGGAGACAGTTTCTCTGCGTCTGAGGAAACTTTGACCGCGCCACTGAGGATGTCTACCGCAGTTTTGGGCGAAACATTTGGACGTTCTTACACCAACAGACCACGGGATAACAACCCGGAAATAATTAATTGTAATATTGATTCCGGTCGTGAAAGCTTACGTTTTCTTTATTATAGCTTTAAATTTTTTGAAATCATAATTTATTCAAACAACTCATAGTTCATTTCTTCTCGTGGTTCCACAAAGAAATAACATTTCAAAGTTGATGCATGAAATCTGCTTTTTGAAAACAGACTATTGCTTTAACCTATTAAATGTTATAAACCTATTGCCTATGTATAAACAGGCAGTGAAAATATTATCTCGATTAGTGGGTTTAGAATATTATTAAGAGATTAAATGGGTAGTTTGTAAAGGAATGAATAGAGAAAGTCGTGTCATGCAAAGAAATGGGACTTTCAAAGTCATGGATTTGATAATTGCTTAAATCCAGTGCATCCCTCTTGTATTTTGCAAATGATTAAAACCTTAAAGAATAGTTTGTGGAAGACTGGATAAGAGAAAGTCTTGCAAATGTAGCAAGCATTTCATATTTTCATTCAAATCTGACTCAACTTTGCGACTCTAAAATAAGTACCCAGGTAGGACTGTTACAAGATGCAAGCCAGAGTTAATTGGTTTGTTTTTCTCAACTTTATCCACGATCTGTTCTGCATTTTCATTGTGGCTGACTTGGGAAACCTTTGTTCTTCACTTTATTCCATAATTCTTGTACATTATTATATTGCTTACTGATTTTATCTTGAATTGTTCAAATCGTGTTATTCCTTATTGTGTCCATTCTTCACTTCCCAAGAAATGTCATTGCTGCTGTCTTGAATATCTATACAGCTGCTTATGAGTTGTACTGTAGTGAAATAATACGAATAAACCCACGATTCCTAATTTAGTGTTTCAGATTTGTTTGAAGGTTTCTGCGGTACAAATTGACTACAGAACCAGGAATAAAATTGCATCACAGCAGATGATAAGGTTACACCTAGCCTACTTGTAGCCCCTTTCTCCTGCCTGAACTAGACGAGAATTAGCCACAATGCCCAGGACTTTTACTCATGCTGCATCATTCACTGATGAGTACACTACGTGGACGACTTCGCAGCTGGAAATAAATATTTTGCCACTAATGAACTTGTATTGTGAACAGATGTCCCTCATGTCCTACCAACATGTACCACTTGATAGAAGTTTGGAGGGTAAAGAAAATCACTCGGCAAAACAGATACTGGGCCTACCCTTAAATTTTCAAGCTGGTTCATTCATCATGGACATCAGAAACATCAAATTGCAGGTTTCCAGTAAACCCGCAACTAAGGGACATCAACTGCAAGACTGTATGACCTACTTGGATTGATGTCTGCAATATCTATCACTGCTTAAATTCTCTTCCAAGACACTTGGCACAGAGGGGTATAATGGAAAGAGTATTAACATGGCACTTTGGCACTACTTGGTACAAGTGGGTTCTCTTTCACCGTCGTTGGATATGGCTACAATCAAATGGATTGGTATCTCTTTTATAAATATTTCACTTATACACAATGTCTATGATGCCTTCGTAAAAGCGTAAGGAGCAGTAGCTCTTTATGTTCGCAATTTCTTTGAAAACATTGCAGTTCATCATGTATGTACACTTCACCCCATTAAGCTTATCTGGATTAGCACTTTTTGATCTAAATTTTAGATTATATTATATTACTACGATAAGAGCTGCGGATGGCTATGTAGTTAAAAGGTCTTTAAACACTATTAAATACATATTCTAAATTTGTAATTACGGAGCATAACATTCACAAACCAAAGTAAAAATATTTTAGATGCTGCTTCCTCACAAATAAGCAGTTAACATTCCAATGAAGATCCAGCGCCCACTTGAGAGCCAGCAAACATCTTACAAGTGAAGTGAGGGGAGATGAAGATGTAGCAGGGCGTAGAAGGCTGCAAATTTACAGAAACACTGGACCAAGTTCCCAGTCAAGGAATAGCGCCGAACATCTTTTGCAGCTATACGGATCTGGGAACAGCCTAAAACTACCTCATATATGAAAAGGCAGGCACACAACCAATAATGAGCTTTATGGCATGGCACAAATGTAACATCCTGTATTTTCTAGGCCATAATAAAGTTGATAAAGCGCATAGCAATAGTTATAAATTTTACCTCCAAATTGACAAGTTGATTCTTGCACTAAAATGAATAAAATAAATAAATATTGCAAAGCAATTAAATAGTAAATACTTCAAATATACGCTAAATACGTGTTGAATAGAACTTGCAAATAAATAGATATTTTCAAAGTTGGCCAGAGGCAGAATGATTGACCGAACCATATCGGTTGCTGTTTCTGTTACATCCGCCAAAATGCATATTCGAGAGGTAAAATATCTATCCAGAAAGGAGAAACTAAAGCCATAGGAGACTTAAGGCATTACGGGTACATACTTTTGCAGATTAAATGCTCGTCATTCAACTATTTTCTTCCCCAGCGTGGAGAAAGATGCTAAGGGGCAAAAAGTTAAAAAATATTTGTGTAATAATTAATAAAGGTAGTAAAGATATATTTTCTTCCAGTATTTTGATTCCTTAATGAGTTTCATATTTAGTATATATTGTATTTTAAATTCTTTACCAAACGTACCCCTTCCAAAAAAGAACGGAAATATTTGTAAGCTATGTAAATGGAGTAACCAAGGTTTTTGAATTGATCGGACTACAGTTTGCAAAACGTAGTTTTCACAAATTCTTAAAAGACTTCGGACAGTCGTGGTGACTGACCTATTGAATTTCACTCCCCAAGAGATATTGTGCTGACTGCGCAATTGTTTTAGCGTATAACTGTATGACACATGAAGTACCACCATAATTTTAGCATTGAAGGCATAGGTGTGAGCGTCTTTACTAAAACAGCAACAATGCAATAAAACCATGAAAAGCACAAACTCTAAATAGGAAGACTGGCAGGTATTTCCTGCAAGTGTTCTCTTCCTTTATTAGGTTTCAAAAATGTATGTAAGTTTTAGTTAATTGATGGAAATTAATCATTTCTTCACACTAGCTGTATATAGGCTAAGGTTTTTGATAGTCACATGAAAAATTCAATGCCATGGCCGGAATTCGAACCACGGATCTCCTGGTTGCATTCCAGTCGCTCTAACCCATTGAGCTACCATGGCCAACTTGCCTTCCTGACATTAAATTCTCCATTTGACCCGTATATTTCCCCGGTAAACCACTAGAGGCTCTCGTATGCGAGATACATTGTATGTGGCGACTTACTCTTGTAAGTACTTTAGTCCCAGGCATCATCATTTAACTCTTACTATTTTAGTTAATTGATGGAAATTAATCATTGCTTCATACTAACCGTATATAGGCTAAGGTTTTTGATAGAGTGTATGTGAGTACTTAACACTATGTATTATTCTTTATTCACAATTCCTCATATTTGTCGTATATGTTAAGTAAATGAAATTATTTTATGCCAATAATTGTCATTATCAGGAAATAAATAGACATGTAGGGTGTCTTATGAACAGTTGTTATAAATCTATGACATAGTATATGCAGAGAGCCTTATCACTGTGAAACATCATTGTTTATATCATCCAAGATGTACTTTCGCTGTGTATGTTAACGTACTTTAAAATCAGGTGTTAGTGAGAATGGTTTGCGCTATAAAAACTAAACCACTGAGGAAATCCATTAATATTGCGCCGTTGCTCCTCTAATTACCTAAACAGGTACAGGTAACCGTTGTGCATGGCGTGAAATCACGCGACCCCTCGAGAAACATATGCTGATTATAGCTCTCAGTGTACAAACACCTTCTAAGTGCCAGTTTCATTAAGGAGGGTTGTATTTTCTTTGTCTGATATGATGTACACGTTTTCCTTGTTCTGAAGGAACACATTTCTTGTTTCAGGTAAGCAGTATTATCTTGGCCCGGTATCCTGTGAAGTATCACGTAAGTTATGTACTATCATTCTTCTCATATGGCATTAAATGACTTTTCTTTCTGAAAATAATGGTAATTCAGCCCATAAAGGCATGTTGAAACAGTGCTGAATACAGTAAAATGCATTTATAATTTTTCGATGCAATCAAATTTTCAAGTCGGATGTACAAACTAAAAGGAGCTGATTGCTTGTCGGTAAGTGTGAAACAAATCACCAAATAAAAACCTCCGCATTCAAATTCACAATTTTTGGTGTTCTCAAAGTAGCTTCTGGGTTTTAAATTCAGTATATAAAGCAATAAATTATATATCTCTCTGTGAATTATGTTTAAAATTTTATTACTCTTTTTCTCACCAAGCATTTTATTGTTTAATATTTTAATTTTTAAGAATTTGCTTAAAATTCTGATATAGTTTTTTCATGGAAAATTAAAGAAAAAGTTATGTAATTTTCTATATACTCTCGATATTATAGACATAGTTATGACAGTTTTAGAACGTTATTTCTTCACTATGTCTTAGAAACAGTAACCATTACGAGCGAATGAACTTTCATGGTAGATCATGATTATTATTAAATAATCCCTGGGCCCATTTGTCCATTTCACCCATTCCATTCATCGTCCGATATGAATTAAAGAGTTAAAGGGCGTAAATTAAAAAAGAAGGAATCTAACAATGTTATAATAATATATTTTAGAAATTATTATCAAACTTAACAGATTCTGCTAACATAGGTTCGTATCAGCTATTTAAAAGGATTGAATTTGCATTAAGCTATCAGACGAGGCGGATTTAGACAAAAAGAATAATTCAGTCAATAAATACCACTAATGTTTCTGTTATATAGGTAGGTGCTCCAGAAAGGTCATCGGGAGAAAATTAAAATCTGCATTCCAAATTACTGCATCAAAGCAGGACTCGCCTGTTAAGTTTTCGCAGGCAAATGTACTATCAGCTAAAATTTTGAGAAATTTCTAAAACGTTACCTTTTAATGTGAAATATACCAGGTATATCTCTCACTTCCTTTTTCTTCAAGCTTAGATGTGCGATGTCTGTCAGCTCCTGAGTAATCCACTTAAAAATAAAAACTAGAACCGACTTTCATTGAACAGAGTTTCCTGCACTTCAGAACCACCCCCAAAATAGTTACAAATAAACGAAACTTCCAGCAAAGTGAAACATGGCTCATCTTTCAATAAGAGGCTAGGTATAAATAGTGGTGAAATATTACTATCTCACATGCTCATCAAACACCTAAGAAAATAAGCATATCGAAGTGCAACTCATTCTTACATATCAGAAAATACTAGGGACTACCAGAAAACGGATAACAAGCACACATTAAATCATCATCATCATCATCATCATCATCATCATCAGATAGGCCTTTATCGGCTCAGAAGGGATCTTCCCAGCGTCTCCGTCGTCTTCCAACATTACATACATACATAAAAATATAATAACCATCATAAAATGAGTAGCATGCATATATTAGTTTTGGAAGCAAAGGAGTACTACACCCCCAAGGAATTATATTTGCATTTGTTTCCAACTTTAGAACTCTTAACACAGAAGGGATATACGACATCAGAGCAGTAGCAGTGAAAGCTTTCAGAGACTTTAAAGAAACTGTATACCCAACTCAAAGACTGCTATGTAAAGCATATGCGTAACCTCTGGTATAGAAAAAATTACTTCAACTTGAGCTACCTAAACTCTCATTCCAAACAAGAAACTTCTTCATTCCAATATTAATGAATTTATTTGAACTTTAAATTTTTCGTTATTTTTATATCATAACGCAGTTCTGACAAATGTCAAAAAGAATACATTTATCTTTTGCTACTTTTCTACAAAAATAGAAATATCTGCCATTTTTCTGGTTAAGATGTATGTTAAAGACTACTTCGCACACAATTGATAATTCTTAACACTCAATTTGAAATACTCGCAGTTTCTTCGAGCATGGCATCATTATTCTCGATGTGAAAACTTTATTTGCCAAAGAAAGGAACCCTAAATCTCGAAGAATTACAAAATCAAACATAGCAATTACATAAGTTTTCAACTCTTCTTTGAGGAGTCTTCAATAACCGGAGCACTACATAGTCTAAATAAACCAACAGAAGAGAAGAGAACTTTTCAGAAGACTTTAACCACTATTCCTCATTGCAATAGAGATGTAACTTTAAAAACTCTAGATATATTCGAAAATTATTCAATTAAGGTCAAGAGAAGGAAAATACTTCTAGTAAGCTATAATGATAAGACCCTTGGAAGCAGAACCTCCAGAAACCCTTTGAAGTGGTAAACCATGTTATTCCAGGATCAGATATCAGTCATTAGCAAATGTTATAATTTATTCTCCAGGAAGAATTGATTTACATTCTGGAGATATTCAGCTACCTTTGGACTAATATAACCTTCCTACAATATACCACAGGAGAGAAATTCTCCGGGGCCTGAGACGCAGGGGGGGGGGGGGGTTGAAGGTTCCCACACCCTCCCTGGATAGGTTTATGACACCCCATGCCAGTTTAGTTACAGACCATTCTAAAATATTCTGACGTCTTCTAGTTCAGTGAATGAATCTTCTCGGTTTTAGTGTACAGTGAACAGGGCGCATGTATGACTTTTAACGGTTCTACTCCTTATGTAGCATGTGTTGCTATCACACACATTCGCTCTCCTTATCCCACTGTGTAAGGAGGGGAGGGGGCATTCCTTTCAGGGAGCTTCTCTGCGTTGGTGGACAGTAGATCAATACCTAATACATAGGCCCATACTCTTCACCTATGTCATGTGCAAGCTTTCTGAATGATTAGTGAAAAAAAACTAATTTATACAGATCCCGGGGTAAGATTTATAACATTTGAAGGGGGATCAAAAACTGAAAATAAATTTGTTATCATTTTCCAGTTAAATTTTTCTTTAAAGTATTAAAAGTTGAAGAATGGATTGCAATAAATTTTATTTATGTGGATTGTTAATGTATGGATTGTAAATTCATATAAAATTCTAAACTTAGTCTTCATCCTTTGCAATCGAGTATTGACCATTTGCACAACTTTCGTAAACCAGCAGGTAGTGGTACAAAAAACACACTACAGAATGGGCCATGGTCTACTACAATCATTAAATTGTTTTGGCATCAAGGAATTCATGTCCCATTGGTGCCAGAATTTTCACTAGAATCCTGCACTTAAATAGAACATGGTCAAGTACAATCGAAATAGCTATACCGATAAATTTGGGGAGGTGGAGAAATAAACTTGCAGAATAGTACCTTATTTCTCGCTAGCATTCTGATGTTTAGCTGGATGAGTGCTATTTCGTCTATTTATCGCTCAGTCACGTTCCTACCGGTAAGCTCGAGCACAGACGTTAAGCAACAATATTTTGGCCCTGATGTAGGCATGTTCTGAAAATTCCTGATTCTTGAAATCACAACCAAAATGCTGTAGTTGCGGTTTATTATTCCAGTTTATACCTATTTGCTTTGTAAATGGAAATGTACGTCTACCACCAAACATATTTTACGGTTTCTAGATATTGTCTCGCCCCAAGTGTAGTGTGATGCTTATTAACTGAACGTGGTTCAATTTCCTGAAACGCCTTCGGAATATCCAATGGGCACGCAGAACACATGCTCAATAATTTGCTTGCATGGATACTGTCACCCCTTTGGCCTGTTACCTCAAGCTTTGATATCATAATCAGTAAACACACTATGCAAATTGGTTCCGATCTCCGAGTGTAATCAGCGAGATTATAAGAGAATTTTATTTATATGTTCTATGATCTCTGATTTTAATTAATGCAATCAAGCCTTCAAAGATGGGTACTCCCTGGTGCTAAAAGAAACTGTCCAAGCCGTTCAGATTATATGGCAGATGTAAACTTTCACAAAGATCAATGTAGTACTTATCTCGTAACTTCAGCATATCATGTCTAAGACAGTTTTAAGCACAAAATCGGATGCGTCACTCTCGCAATAAATTGTTCTGCCCATTATTCAAATATATTTTGAAAATGCCTGTTCTTTGTTTACTTCATCTGAATCGAGATGAACATTTGTAGAAATGCTCCTATTGTATGTATAATGTGAGTAGAAGAATACAATAGGTCTAAGTTATAGTCGGATCACTTAAGTGTTTGTCACTATGTGATGGTATTAAAAGAAATTTTAAAATTGTTTTGCTTTGCATGGCAGGAAAATATGACTCGTGACTTCCCAGTTGAGGAAAGTATTGGACTACTAAACCAAAGCTGGAGTATCTCCAAAATAGTTAACTCTTCACACCTACAAAAAATACTTTTAGCAAATTTCATCTAGAATACAGAGGACTTTAAAGGTTTTTCCTAGAAAATTTAAGCTGTACATTCCATTTGTCATCAAAATCTTTGTGTCCTATCTTCGTTGAAATCAAGATTGGTAGTTTTTGGATATATGCTGTTCACACACACACACACACACACACACACACACACACATACACTTTTGTGTATGTGAACCTTTTTCTGAAAATTATTTTGTATTACTCCTTACAAATGTGAATTTCCAGCGAACGCGTGTTTCTCCGGGTCGAATTTCGGCCAAATGCAATCCTTCACGAAACATTTCATATACTGTTCAGTAGAAGATTCCGGGCTGTAAGGCCGGCCGTGAAAGCCTACGTTTGTTAATTTCATATACTGAAAAGTTGGGGGTATTATTTTTTTTAAGACTCGCTTTAAGTGCATTATGTTATGTGCTTCACTATGGTATGCGGCAAAATTATCCTGCATAACAGTCACAAATAGCAAAAAATAACATGTAATTACCCTCTGTAGTTCTAAATTACTAGAAACTGTCAAAAATAAAAGCTTACAAATGTTGATTTTTAATTACAATCACTGTAGAATTGTCTTAAAAATATCTGTCTATTTCATCTTTATATCTTTTTCCAGAGCTAAGCTACGGTGTACCAGCTACAAATAATATGTATATGAAGTGCGATAATTTTGTATGTTTTTGAAAAAAATTATTGTAGTATATTATTCTTAATGTGAATATATTAAAAATAGATATTTAATCGAAATAAAGCCATGAATGTATTATGTTTGGAAGGACTGGCCGGAGGAGGCAGAGGTATGCTGTGGTTGCGAATACTAGGGGAATCCTCACATGTCAGGAATACGTCAAACTGCAGAGCACCTTTAGAGTTTGTGTTTGTGAAGGGACTCATCTGCCCATCCATCTCGTCTGTCAGTGCTAAGGCACGAGGCTCGCATCCTTGCGACAAGGGGCTTTTGGCTGTGTTGACAGGTGCATTGATAGTACAGCTGTGGGGGTTGGCTGGCGATTCCTACCGCATTATCCCCGCTAGTTTATTGGCCAGATGCGGATTTACGATATTTGACTGAAAACAAGCAATTTGGAACATAGCAGGTAATGTACCTGTCCAAAAACGGCAATACTTGAATTGAATACTACAGAATTGCCATTCGTGTTTAGCGGGAAGAGAGACACTTTAATAGGATTGTATTTCCTATGCAGCTGTGACAAGGTCCGCGTGGAAGGTTTTAGCGCAGTGATCGTCAAATTTGTGGCATCACGAACAGCGTTCCGGTCCAGAAATGTCATGCTGCATTTAATGTCGGATGTGTTCTGCTGCCTTTATAATAACATTAGTAGTATGTTTAGTGAAAAAGGTGTTATAAATACACCTTCTCACGAAAGACCGTTTTGAATTTCGGACATTTTTCAGAAATTCTTATGACGATTTCGACCAAATTTTTGTATAATATGGTATTAAGTCCACAAGTTCAACGTTATTTTAAATATGCATTTGAATACTTTGAACTTCTGTATTCATTCGGAAGAAATTTTATAGCATACTTCATCCTTTTTCAGTTATATCTTACGAATTGACGTGTTGTGTGTTTAAGCGCAGAACAATTGAAGGGGTAGCGGAGAACAGTCTTTTTTTTTATTTACGTCCTTTAACTTTTTTTCGGACGATGTATGGAATGGGTGAAATGATGCTCAAATGGGCCCAGGGTGCATGGAGCTTAGAGTAACCGACATTCATCTTTTAAGTTAACCACTGGCGCGACAGCCCTAAGAGGGCCAAGTCCTACCGATTGCCAGCCTCACGCGCGCTTATGCACGGCAGAGGTGGGCGACCATCCAACCGATACGGGGAGGAGATGTGGTCAGCAGCTCGGCATTCCCAACCGGAATGTTGGTTTTCGTGACTAGGGCCGCTTACCTAGAGTAAGCTCCTTACTTTCCTCACGTAGCTGAGTGGGCACCGGTCCTATACCCGGGACCTAAAATCCGCACCCCACTGGTGGGATCGAACCCGGGTCGTTTTCTGTGTCCATGGACCAAGGCATGCTGCCTTAGCCCGCTACGCCATGGCGTAGGACCTCTTTTAGGATAAGGAAAAATCTCGGGGGAAAATTTTTTCCAGATAACTTACCCTGACCAGATTCGAACTCGAGACCCCTTAAACGTGAGGCAGACATGCTACGATCTTCGCTACCGAGGCTGGCTAACAGTCAAATTATTCAACTTCAACAAAGAAAAGGGTCTTCATTTCAAAACAGGTGCAAATAATGAAGTTTATAGACTACACTATTGTGTACCGTTTATGGAATGATTTGTTATATTGATTTCCTTACAAATATTTATTAATTTCTACATAAACATTCCTGCTTATTGATATTTGCTCATACTTATGTTTTGCATTAACGATGCATTAAACATAACCAGAACTTTGGGGAACAGCTGTAAACTGTCCAATTATGCAATAAAATTCCCCAAAGTGCTTAATATCGCGAAACCGATCTCACTACTGCACACGGTGTAACAGGGGATAATAAAAAGGGAAAATCAGGTTCCTGTAATCTTGATACTTGAATACCTTTTGGTCCTATTACTGTATCCCCATTCTACATGATATCAAACATCTACAATCTAGATAAATGCTTACTAATATCTTCTTCAGCTTTTTAACACACAATAAATTACGGAAATTTGAATAGTGGAAGCAAAATTAGCAAAATTACTGAGGATGAACGACAAGCAACTTAAGTAGTGGGTTTTTTATCCTAACACAGGAACGGTCCTTACTGTCAGGTGCATTTGCATATTCAGAATGTTTGTCATTGTACTGATAATAATAAATAAACACATTCAGCCCGCATTTGCAGCTTAGATGCTAACGTTTCTACCTCATGTTCAACAGGTCCTGACTTCGAATCTCAGATTTTCCCTTATCCTGCAATATGGGTGTCAGGTAACTCTTAAGTTCTGTGAACCCTCGACTTCTTTGGGCATCATATGGCCCATTTCATTCATCGTTCCTTATGAGTTTACGTTGGAGTATGTTACTTTAAAAAAGAAGAAGAAAAAGAAATGACCACTGTCAACTCCCCCACCGAGTTAGCACGGGTTGAGGAACTAAAGACACCATAGAACGCACAAAATGGTGTACCACTGGGTAGTTTTCCATGTGTGTACTTATTGCACAAATGTTCTAAAACAGTGATTATTTATAGTTTTGAAAGGGATATTTTCTTAAATCATCATCTTGCACAGGTCCTTCAAAAAACCCATATTATTTACTTCTAAGAGGGTAGTTATTGCTATGAGATGTCCTTTGTTGCCATATTTTCAGATTGTTAATATGATTCTTTCCGTTTCATGTGTATAGTATTTTGTCGTGTATAGCGGCCCCGTTACATTGTATACATACTCGTAAGTGTATCACAGAATTTGCACGCCCACCTCGGTAGCGTAGATTTCAGTGTGTCTACCTCACGTTCAACAGGTCCGGAGTTCGAATCTCGATCAGGGTGAGTTACCGGATAAGGTCTTTTCCAGGGTTTTCCCCTATGCTGAAAGTAGAATGTCGGGTAACTCTAAGCTCTATGGACCCTCGGCTCATTTGAGCATCATTTCACCCATTCCATTCATCGTCCGATACGACTTAACGTTACAGGACGTAAATTACATTTAAAAACCTTACAGTACTTGCACGTAATATTTCCTACTTCAGCCATGAAATATCCGTTACCTACTGCTTCCAAACTCTTCAAAAGTGATACTCTTGTATTCCTTACTTTCTTTACTATAATAAACAACCAAATGCCATAATTTTTAAACAGCCATATTTATTACATACAGCCTTAATGGAATTTTACAACTATACGATACATTTACCATTCTACTTTCGCTGAATAAATCTGGAGCTGAATAGGTGTTCCACTATTGTATATCACTAAAAACTTCTTTTTGATTCTATTTCCGGGCGTTTCACTAAATGCTCAGTTTTGTGACTGTACACTGCGTGCACGTCACGCTCCGTTGATGTCAACAACTCATCAGGGCTCCCTATACACCAGACGCAAATACCCTCAAAGCATCTGCACAGCACGTTAGGAGCTTCAACTCCACTCATTAAATGTTAAATGATAGACCAAAATGTACTCTATAAAACATAAATTTCTTCAAAATAAACAATTTATTTCAAAGAAGCACGTTTTATGCCAAAGCAAATTCTGATATGCTGTTAATGGCTCGAATTCTTCAATGTTTTGGCATTCTTTTAACGCCATTTCTATTTTTGGTTGTTTCCTATGAAACGGCATGGAATTTTGAGACCAAGATTTGAGTGTAATTCTTAAATGTTTGACCATTGCTATTTGCCTTGCATCTATAAGTATATGTAAAATATAACTCAATAAATATTTATCTCAATTAAAATCAAGTAAATGGAAAGATAAATTTGTTAATAAAAATTTTGGTGCACATAAACAACGGCATGTGAAAATAACATCTGATGAACTTTTTTATGTCTACCGCAGATAATTCTTACGAAAGCTTGTCTACTTCATAATTGAAATAAACCTTTGCAGATATAAATCTCGTGTCAAGGCAAATAAATGCAACATACCGAATAATCATAAGTTTAAAAACGAGACGCTAAATGTTGCCTTAAAATTCCAAGGTTTTCGCAAGAAAATTTAAGAATAGCAATAGCACTATAAAATTTATATATTTCTTGAAAGATGAAACAAATTAACAATGTTTATTCGGAAATGGCCATTGCCACAATATATTTTTAAATAAATTTATGTTTTCAAGAGCAATTTTTCAGCATTCCTTTGTTTGTCTTCAAGTTATCCGTTGTTAGAACTTATACAAAATGCATTCCGAATAAGTCTGTTTCGGATAAATTTAGGGTATATGTTTACGCTTCATTTTTCAAATAAATTGTTCAAGTGTGTAATACTTTTTCAATCTCCTTAGTCATTTTTGAGAAATAAGTGGCAATTTCGAAATAGTAAAAGTTACCGTTATTTTCTTATAGTAAAAAACATAGTTTAACATGTGGAAGATGGATAGAGCCAACTTGAAAAATTCAATGCCATGGCTGGAATTTGAACCACGGATCTATTGGTTTCCGTCCAGTCGCTCTTACCCATTGAGCTACAATGGGGATCATGCCGTCCGGACATTAAATTCTCCAATTGACTCACACACATACACACACACAGATATATATACTGTCACCCAATTAGCGGAAGGTATGACGGCACAGCTGTGAGGAAACCAAAGGCCGCCGAGCCACGCCTACCATTAGTCTCTGTCACTAACTGAGGGGTGGTTAGGGAAATGTCGCTTGTCCCTAGGCGCTTCTCTCCCCTTCTCCTGCCCTCCGGAACTTTCGGGTGGGAAACCAGAGACTTCTAGAAAAACAGTGACCTTCCTATAAAAAGGGTTTCAGAGAGACAGTGTTAGTGAGTGACGCGCACCAAAGGAGCGCCGTGTTAACGAACGAGAAGACTTACGTAACTGTGTATGTGCATCGGAGTTTACGTAATCGCGAGTACAAGTGAAATTGTAACGGACGAACTGGTGAATTGTAATTGTGTGCAGCACGTAATTCTGTGTAATTGGCAAGTGTTAAACTGTAAGTCGGTAGAAATAAAGAACATTGTTGAGTTTGCGTAATTGGACTTTTCATTTCACGAACCCACTAAGTCACACTGGTGTCAGGAAGCGGGAAGATAACATCACCGAACATTACAACCATGGACGCGGCATTGGAAATTTTTTTGGAGAAGATGATGGAAATGATGGCCGAATTAACAGAGAAGACAGAAGCGGCAAATAACAGCCTGGCCGCGAAGCTGGAGACTATGAATGACAACCTGGCCGCGGAACTGAAACAAATGAAGACGGCCAACGACAACATCACCGGGAAGATGGAAGAAATGAAGGCCGAATTAACAACGAAAATAGAAGCGGCAAATAACAACCTGGCCGCAAAGCTGGAAGAAATGAAGACGGCTAACGATAACCTCACGGAGAAGACGGAAGAAATGAAGGTGGCGAACGAGGCTCTCGCCGCCAAAGTTGAGGAACGGTTGGCCGGCGTGAGGGATGACGTCACGAATCTGGGCAAACGGATGGGTCAAGTAGACGACCGCCTTAATGATTTAGAGGAAACGGCCGACAACATCGCAAAACCCCTCACCCGCCTGATGGAGGAACACCGGCCTTATGTGTGGACAGAGGACGCCGAAAACGCTTTCCAGCACCTAAAGGAGACCCTGTGCAGTGCTCCAATTTTGGGTTTCCCACAACCGGGTGGCGCCTTCATTGTGGACACCGACGCTAGCGACCATTGCATTGGAGGTGTCCTATCGCAGATCCAGGACGGCCATGAGCGGGTGATAGCCTACTACAGCAAGACGCTATCCAAGGCAGAGAAGAACTACTGCGTCACCCGACGAGAATTATTGGCGGTAGTAAAGTCCGTGGAGCACTTCCATAAGCACCTGTACGGTCAGCCATTCCACCTGAGGACTGACCATTCCGCCCTAACCTGGCTATTGAGCTTTAAGAACCTGGAAGGCCAGACAGCACGTTGGGTCCAGAGGCTGCAGGAGTAAGACTTCACCTCGGATCATCGTAGAGGGAAGAGCCACGGTAACGCAGACGCCATGTCCCGAAGACCCTGTCCAGAAGAGTGCGGCCAGTGCACAAGAGTGGAAGAGAAGGAGCGTGCCGCAGCAGTCCGAGTAGTTGTGGCAGTGCCTGCTGAAGGCTGGGATAGCGCAGGCCTGAGGAGGGAGCAGCTGGCGGACGCAGACTTGGGGCCACTCTTGAGGGAAGTGGAGGCAGGGATGAGACCAACCTGGGAGGCCATCGCACCGAGGAGCGCCACCTACAAGTCGTACTGGGCCCAATGGGACTCGTTGAAGACCAGAGAGGGCGTGCTGTTCCGGGTATGGGAATCACCCGATGGGAAGACGCAGAGGGAGCAGTTGGTACTTTCCCGGTGTAAGGTCCCGGAAGTCTTGGAGGAAGTGCACGCCGGTGCTTCAGGAGGACACC